>JAVLUX010000007.1:39955000-40487500 GCA_032164185.1 Moxostoma hubbsi
GTTTTGGATTTTTAATATATATTAATCTGTCATTCCAAATGTGTTTTAGTTTTCGTTAGTTTTCACAGTTTGTCTGTTAATTTTAATTAGTTTTCTCAGTTTCTTTTTAGTTTTTAATTTAGTTTTAGTCATTTTCATGGCTGCCAAAGCAGAAGCATTTACTGGTATCATCATTACATTTCTCAAGGCAGTCTTGTTGTTACCTCTATCTATTTGCATTATCATGTTTAATTTGGATTGTAAATGTTGCAAATTTTATAACACAGGGTGAATATGGGTAAAGTGACAAAGGACATTTAAACTTGATCTCCATTGTATCGATAAGAATTTCCTTCCATTATTATTACCTAATAATGAGAAGTAAACAAATAATGGGATAGTTCACCCAAAAATGAAAATGCTCTTATATTCTCTATAATTTACTTTATAATCTGACTTTCTTTCTTCTGCAGAACACAAAGTAAGATTCTTAGAAGAATATCTCAGCTCTGTAGTTCCATTCAATTCATCATGGCACAAAACCTTGAAGCTCCAAAAAATGCATAAAGGTCATAAAATGCATCCTTTTTTACTGTCAATCTTGACATCAGCAGTCTCATTGGCGATCTTTCCTGTAGACTGTAATTGCAAGATTTATAGTGAAAAAGGAGTTACATTTTGTTCTGTTCTTCAGAAGACATGAATTAATCTACTTAAGTATTACTTTATGAGCTTCAAAGCTTTGGACCCTGTTGACTCATGTTGTATGGACCTACAGAACTGAGATATTCTTATAATATCTTTGTATGTGTTCAGCAGAAGAAAGAAATCTGGGATGGCATGAGGGTGGCAAAAACTCTCTCTTTCTTTACCTTTTTGATGTTTTAAATGGATGTTTTTTTCCGATCGGGTGAACGGCCTAGGACTAGTTCAAATAGCGGCTAAAAGTTGATTGGTCGATGGCTGCCATGTTTTTCGTGATATGCGTCTGTCCTCAAAGAAATTGATGGAACCATAGAAAAAAGACACTGCAAGAGTTATAACCGCTTTAGTAAAAGTGGCTACACCCCCTACATACATTTGGCATACTTTTTTGATGATACATGGAAAGTTACAACTTTTTTGTGTGATTATACCTGTTTACATTTTGACGTCAAAAGCAGAGAATAAGTCTAATGTAATTGTAGGTTTCTTACGTTGTCAGGTTTTTCAATATTTTGATAGTTATGAACGTCTTGCTGTGCTTGTAATCACATTCGTTTCTGCCTTGCAAATCCACCGCTTTGCACGGTGATGTCGGCGTAATAAAATGACATATTTGATGTACTGTAGCACCGGGACATGACACATTGTCTGGCAAATACGACAAGCTGTAACGCTACAATGTTTACATTTGTTAGTGTTTGCCATCAATCTTCGAGCTCTCAACTAGACTGTATTGTAGACTAATAGACTCAGTGCCGCCTCTCCGGGGAGGAGACTGTTTGGCAGCTCTCAATGTTGCATTGCTTGGTTTTAATCACACTACCAGTTAAGTATTTATCTATGTATCGTACGAAACAGATGCTATCAAATAGAGAGCATTGTATTGTACATTACAATAGGACAACTATCTGTCTGTCTGTTTGGTCTGTCTGACGATCTTAGTGTGTGTGTACATGCTCCTAAGATCATCCAACAGACAGTAATTGTGCTGTGATTTTAATAACATGTCAGGGTTGTTTTCCTCTTGATGTGAGAGGCGTTATTTGCATATGTGATTATCGTCCTCATATACTGTATGGGATGAAGAGGAGCTGTGTTTTTCTTTCCCAGCATCCCGGGAGCTCTGATTAAATGACTCTGGGAATCATTTGCAATGTTAATCAGTAGTTCTGGGTAAAGTGACCTTGACAAAACATGTGTGGCATTTATAGTGTACATTACAAGATGTGACAGCTGTGCATGTGGATACTGTGTATGTGTGTCTTACCCATGGCCTTGATAGAGGCGTATTTATTGAAGCCCAGGTTGTTGTGGGGCTGGGACAGGGCCATTGTGGGAGTCAAAGGAGGAAGTGTGGCGTTATTCAAGTGGTTATGCTCTAAAGGAGAGAAAACACAAAAGGAGCGCAGAGAAGGAAGACAGGGAAGAAAGAGGGAGCGCAGAGGAGAAATGAGAGAGAGAGGGAGACACAAGGAGGAGGGGTACAATTAGCAAATGGAAAGTCAGCACATTTATAGAGAGATGAATGCATTTGATTATACAATAAAGGAAAAATTCTGCCATTTAATTTAAGCAAGTAAAGGGTAACGAAAGGCACACATGCATAGCCAGAGGAAAATCATATTGCTCAGACGTTGCTCTTTATGAAGTTATTAGTTATGTTTCATTTAAGCATCAACTTTGTCAAAATTCAATAGGAATGATATGATATAGGATGACAATTGTTGACATACTGTAATAGAGCTATACAATTAATGTGGATAGCATATAGCACAGATAGTTTGGTCTTGGGGTATTGAGAAATGTTTCATACCTATTATACGTAAGGTTAACAGTGGACATCAATATAGACAAATAGAAACAATTGAGACTATGAAGAGATCTCATTCGTTGTTTTCTTTCCTACAAGTATGTGTGTGTTCAATGTATGTCGGATGCATACTAGACTGCTGTAAACACGCTAAATGTGTGCCGTCTATATGCCGCATGTCACTAAAGGTCAGGTTATTTAGGACACACATCCTGTGTCCTCCCCTTTGGGCTGGGGTGTAAGGTCACTGACTCGATTCTGTCAGATCACTTTGTGCTTGTGCATGTGTGTGTGCGCGCACTTAACCTATGTATGTTTTAGGGCAACTTGACAGATCGTTATGCCACACACACACACACACACACACACAAACACATACACACTTGCACACATGCAGTCCAAATACAATTAAATGGCCAGGTTATATCACAGCAAATGGATGCAGGTCCTTGACAGAGTCAGATACATTTTTGCCTGTGTGTGCGCATACATGGCATTTATTGACAATGTCTGACACATTTTAAAAGGGTTAATTGTGCGTACACTCGATCACACAAAGATCTTTAGAGTCTGTGTTGCACTTTAGGTCACATTCTGTACAGTCTTGTTTTTATAGTCTTATAAAAGTATTCAGTCCAGATCTACATTCAACTTGACAATTTCTTCCTGCACGAGATGCTCACACTTTTTTAATAAAAGGCTTTACCACTTCAAAGCCTCACATTACGCGCAACTGCCTTCCAATGGTGAGCAGCGCATTATATCATGTTATGAACATACCAAATTGGCCTCTGTCCCGTTACCCGGACGCGTGGCGAGCTCTTAATGGCATTCTGACTGGGTAATATAAAACGATCGGACGTGGATATATGATCCAATTTGCATGTCGGCCGCCCCGTTTCAATGGGGTTCTGTCTTCCACGGTTCCAAAGACACGCCAGTGTCATGAGCTGAAATACACAATCTTCTCACAAATAATGCAATAGAGGTTGTTTCATATGAATTCATAAGCCTGCTGTCCCGTCAGAGCTGGTGTTTACAACGATCGAGCACAATCTTTGGTCTGACCACACAATATGCCGGTGTTGCATGCACAGACTACGACACACAGCGGGAGAAGGAAAATGGGTAGTTTGGCCCTGGTCTTTCAAAAGCCACAGTCAATCCAGAAAAGGCTATGTGCCAAAGGTTCTAACCATGCCCTTCAGAGCACAGGTGGTTCACCTTCAAGTTTTCTTCCTTCCTCCATTTAACTAGGATGAGGAACATTCCTTGCATTTGTTTATGCCCTGTGCTGGTGCTACATGCATATGTTGAGCACACCCGCCATTTCAGACTATCCGATCAGCCCTTTGTATGCTATGGAGGATGCACAAAAGTCCATCTCCAAGCAAAGACTCTCACTGGATTGTTGATGTGGTTGCCTTGGCTTACGAGTCGCACTGTAAGATCTGCCCAATTGGTGTTTAAGCACACTCAACTAGAGGCACGGCCTCCTCATGGGCATGGATGAATGGCGTGTCTTTACAAGACACTTTTGCAGTAAGATGGTCCTCTCAAAACACATTCGCAAGGTTTTACAGCCTAGACGTAATGTTTCTCTCTTCACAAGTCCTCTCTGTTTAAAGCGCTTGCTATTTCTTTTCCAAACATACACTTATGCCCCTCCCCTTAAGTACAGGCTCCCCATCATTATACACAACCGCCTGCATCAGGCCGATGTAATTCATCAGAAAGTCACAAGCACTTTCATTATAAATTTACTCCCAGACTGGGTTCGTGAAGGGGTTAATTCATACTGCATGACTATAGTTCATATATACATTCTGAGTGCTCCCCTCCTTGCCCAACATGAGGGTCACTCACTTGCGGCATACTCATGCCGGAAACTCATGTTTCCTCTCTGGAAGGTTATGTCCTGTTGTGCGGCGTGACAGGATTCTGTTCCCCATATGCGATAAAATGCATGTCATGTGTACTGAGTCGTAAGGGAACATCTCGGTTTACTGAGATGAAGGGAACGAGACATTGCGAATGCTGGCCGCACTACAAGACTCAGAGTTCTTCTAAGGTGCGAGCGATGTTCTCTTTTTCCCTCAGTCAGAAAATTTTGAGGAATGGTGTGCTCCTGCTTTTATAGCAGACAGCTTCGCACCTAAAAGGGTGGGACTCAAACACCATAGCCAATATTAGTATATTGGTGTTATTGTAGAGAAGTTTCAAGTAGGTTGTGTGGAAGGACAACTCCCCATTCGTCTCAGGGAACCAAGACGTATGTAACCGAGAAGTTCTCCTAGGTCAAGAATTTCAGAGTTGTGCACAAACAAGACAATATCAGCAGACGAACACGTCAGGAGAACAAAAATGTCAGTGCATTTTGTCATAATTTTTAGGCAAACTAAAAGAAGCCTGTTTGACAGTAAGTATAAATTGGTGTGCTATGTCTTTTTTAACTGATCAGACTTTTTTCTGTCAAAAATACCCAAAATACCATAGACTTAAATGGGCCAAAACTTTTCAAACTCCACCTGTTAAAACAGTCCAATGTAAACAAACACACAAAAGGCCTTTAATCTGCTTTAAGTTTTTCTCTCTCTCTCTCTCTCTCTCTCTCTCTCTCTCTCTCTCGGAAGTAGTTTAAAACCTGGCTGATTAAGACATGTCCTGTCAAACTCTACACCAACTCAATCTCATTCACAGCAGGAGATCTGCTTCTATACAGTCTTTCATCTTACTCTCTCTCTCTCTCTCTCTCTCTCTCTCTCTCTCTCTCTCTCTCTTTATCTTTGTCCCTCTGTCTGTTTCACTCCCTCATTCACTCACAGGCACAAGTTCAAAACTCAAATCTCAGATGTAATTGAGTCATGCTCATCCACCACAAATACTCACTCTACATACTGAGGATTGTGACTTAAAGGGAACATGTCATGGTAAAACAGGATTTTCTTGCTTTTTTTAAATGAAAGAGATTGATGCACTGTGTAGAGTAATGTTAGAACTATCAGCAAATTAACGTATAAGTGCCTCATGCTTACATATCAACATTCAGTATTCAGCAACCAGCCTAATGAATAACAGTGTGAACTACAGCGGCACTTTAGCTGTTAGTAAGTTAGCCAATCATAAGAGGCTATTTGCTTTTTGAAGTCATAAATGTACAGTGGCAAACACAGCCGGTTTAAGAGAGTGGAAACGGTTCATGTACAACGGAAAGCCAAATTGACTTTTAACCCTCCTGTTATGTTCGAGTTAAAAACAGTGAAAAACTAGACTTAATCATAATGTGGTCAAAATGCTTTTGGGTTATCCTCAACATTGACTAAATTAATATGTTATAAATGTTTTTTTATGTTCGGTTCAAATCTGACCAGGGGTAAATATTGCTGGTTTTCAATGCAGCTATGAAGCTACTCTTAACTCAAGCTTTTCCACCTTTTTCTTGAACACGGAAGTGTTACACAATTTGCCTGTTTTCGATTTCCAGTCTCCGGTGTTTTCACCTGCATCAGCGTGTATTCTTAACGGGTAATGTGATGTTTAAAGTATTATATTTTGTAAAATTTTTCAAAAACATGTGCTTTATAGTGCCAATACTTAACAGAGTCCAGATGACAGGTTTTTTTAACAGTGCCTCACCTGAGTATGTAGATGTCATGAAGCGATGATCCGAGGATAGTTATGTTAATATAATTAACTACTTTAAGTGTTATGACAGCCAATAACTGCACAAGTTGAGTCTGAAATAAATTTTTACTCCAAATAGAACTTAAATGGTTGTTGTTCTCCATCTGAATTGCTCGTTTCGGTAGTTTTTACATTGTGTCGAGACCAAAAACAGGCAATTAGAATCATCATGGCGCTGCCTAGTGGTTGCTTAGGAAAACTGTGGATATTTAGAACTGGACCACTGACACAACACTAACTGCCTGCAGGAGGGAAGTATAGGTCTCTGAAGAACAGTAATGGGTGTTTTAAAATCTGTGGGCATTTTCAGACCAGGATGGTTGTTTCTAAACTATCCAATGAAAGTATGGAATCTCAGTGTAGAAATCATCGGCATTACCAAACCAGGGTGGGCATTTCTAAACTACCCAAAGAAAGTAGGGAATCTCAATGGTTTGAAAACACCCACTGTTTGTGAAAAGCCCATTTTTGTTATGCAGTGATAATGTCTCGCAGGAGGTGAAGCCACCGTAAGTGTTCGAGCGGCCATCTTGGAATGCCCAAACTCTCATAGAGCATCAAAGTTTGACAGGCAAAACACCCCCGTTTCACCCACCTCCGGATACAACAGTTGCATATCGCCATCTAGTGACAATCATGTTTAATGTTTAATTTGCTCATTATGGATAATATTCGTTATGAGGGAGAAGATATATGTGGATCACGTTGTCAGAGCATTTGGCATTCTGTTCAGCCTATCAATGCAGCACAACAATATCCAAAGGAAATGGCAAAACTGTCCACATACTTAATCCTGCAAATATCATTTCTGATATAAAAAATTATGATTGATATCAAGAATTAGCATTTTAAGTAGTGAAAATGTAATTTTTTTTATATCTTTATTATATCCTGCACATTAAAATTAAATTGGCTTGCCATAGCATCAAAATTATGACTGCTTTTAGTTCTTTTATGTGTTCACAGCATTCCAGACCCTGCTGTGCAGGGCGCTGTTCGTTGACACTCAACACTGTATTCTGCTTTGGCTTCGTGGAACTATTTGGAAATATTTTCTTTGGCGGAGCAAAAGTAACTGGCCATATTGTATCTAAAACATACTTAAGAAACTTCTCTCTTGCTCTCTCTCTTTCATATATTTAGCCTTAAGTGAAAGTATTCTTGCATCATTTTGCAGAGTGAGTATATTCTTTATGGATGTATAGAATAAGAAGTCTCTAATTGTCTTGAAATAGCTCTTGAATTTGTCTCTGGAGGCTTGTTTTAGAATAGAGGTGTCAGACTCTGCATAATTAAAGTTGCGTCGACTGCATGTTTTCTTGCTTTCTTTAGTTTTTTCCTCCATTTTTTGTGTTGCGAATGGAATTACCTTATTACCTAGTAATTTATTACCTAGATTACTTTTGGTTATGTATGCTGAAAGCTGTCTATGTTTAGGTTTGTAAAAATGGATTGTACGTCTATCGGATAAAGAGATCCTTTATTTAACAATATACATTTTGCGGTTTGCTTACTGACAGCTTAAGAGACAGCTGAAATACAAATCTTTGTGTTTTTATTTATTGAGCTGAAAAGACAATTAGTTTTGAATGTGTTAGACTTTGTCACACTGAAAAGTGCTGACAATAAAGTGTCTTATTTGGATCGTTTACCCAGCTGCCGCTTCCTCCTCCAATGAGAAATACAGAGATTTACCACACAAAGTTTAATACTTTGAGTTTGGCGTTTGTTATAAATCCTTAAACTTTGTGTGATGCATTCTTTAGCAAATTCTACTAATAAACATTCCTTCTGAAAGACGTTTCTGAACTTTGACTTTAGTCTGCATGTCATTAGACTTGTAGAACTGTCCCTCCCTCTCAATACTGCATAGCAGTTTCTGGTGTGTGTTGATTGGCCATAATTGGTGCTCTGTAGGCTGGTCTGAAATCTGCTGTGAGTGTGAATTTTCTGCCTGAAGAGAGAATTCCTTGTGTACCAGTGCACAATGCCTGGAAGTCAGCACTGCTCCCAAGTTCTTTTGCTGGTGGACTGACATTATGAGCATAAAGCTCAGATCGATTTTCTCTGGTCAGGCTCCAGTTCTAATCTAAAAATCTAATAATATAAAGTCCATTACACGCCGACGTGGAGATTGGCCTCTGATTCCATCAGACAGATTCGACATCACTGTCTAACACTATATTCACCACTCACCACAAACCGCTTGCTGTTTCTCACACTTGCTGGGTTTGTCCTCTATCTCTCCCTCACTCCCTCTCTTTTTTTCTGCCCTGTCCTGCCGTGTTGCTCCTTCATTAGCATCAGTGACTGCAGTGCAATGAAATAATTGACAACAAATCATAACCAAAACTAAAAGTCATAGGTCAATTCAGGACCCAACTTCTAGAGAACACATTAATAATAAAAAAAATTTATAAAATAAAAAAAACATATCTTGATGTTATTGTAAGAATTGAATTAAGTAAGACAGGACGATTAGTACAATGGGATTTACACAAATATGCCAACAACCAATCAGATTTTAGAGTTTCAGTTTAGGGTAGTCTTAGGCTTAGGTTTATTGTTAGAGTTAGTTGAGTTACATTATTTATCCCCATTGGACATGTTCCTGGATCAACATCCTTTAAAGAGATGTTCACTCAAAAATGTAAATCCTCTCATCATTTACTCACCAGCATGCCATCCCAGATGTGTATGAATTTATTCTGCTAAACACAAACTGAGATTTTTAGAAGAATATTTCAGCTCTGTAGATCCTTACAATGCAAGTAGATGGTGACCAGAACTTTCAAGCTCCAAAAATGACATAAAAGCATCATAAAAGTAATCCATAAGACTCAAGTGGTTAAATCTATGTCTTCAAAAGTGATATGATAGATGTGGGTGAGAGACTGATCAATATTCAAGTCATTTTTTACTATAAATCTTTCACATTCTGAGAGTGATTTATGGTAAAAAGAAAAAAGGATTGAAATATTGATTTATTTCACACCCAAAGGGATTGAATCACTTCAAAAGATATAGATTTAACCACTGGAGTCTTATGGATTACTTTTATAATGCCTCTATGTAATTTTTGGAGCTTTAAAGGTCTGGTCACCTTTCACTTGCATTGTAAGGACCTACAGAGCTGAGATATTCTAAAAATCTTCATTTGTGTTCAGCAGAAGAAAGTCATACACATTTGGAATGGCATGAGGGTGAGTAAATGATGAGAGAATTATAATTTTTGGGTGAACTATCCCTTTAATAGTCCTGGACAGGGCCATAGCTAGTGGGTTGAAAGGTGGTAACAATTCTAGGGGCCCACAGGTCCAGGGGGACGACAGAAAATTTTAAACTGTATTTTTAGCATGAAAGGGACACAGACCAATATTCAGTCAGTGGCCAAAAATTCCTTGCTACGTTCCTGCTAGAGACTGCCACACCATTATTTGATTAAAAAAAAAATAATTCAGCACCACATTAAAACAAATAGAATGACAATCAGTTTAAATGGAGGCGGTTTTTGCACTATGGACCAGACCTTATGCTGTTTTGCGAATTTACACTTAGAAAACTATGTTGCTATAACAATGCAAAAAGCACTGACCAATTTGCTTGAAGTGAAAATCAGCCCTTATTTCCTGTTTAATTAATAAATTGCACGGTCATGCAGAACATCTGTTGATCCAGGACCAGTGCTGTAGCAAGGGCTTCTGGACCCCCTGATTGAATATTGCTCAGGGCCCCTTTCCTATTAAAAATGTGTACCATTGTTAGAGTTAATAGAGGAAATATTTTAATAACTTTTTTTTCTCGCTTATTATGGTGAGGCAAGTGGCTTATTTTGGGCTTGTTTTTCCAGACCAAGCTGCTTGTTTCTCTTGTGAGATCTGGCGATACCGAAAATACAGTTCGAAAAATACAGTTTTTGTTCAGAATAAACCAAAATGAAAAACATTTTGTTTTTAATCTCTGCAGTAAACACACACTGATACTATTTGCTTTTTGTTGCAATTTACTAGGGCTATTATACGGCTGTCGTCTGTTCTTAATAATAATAAAGTGTGTTTCTTCTAGCGTGTGTCTGTGTGTTTAAGGGCAAATTATTTGTAATATTAATTTTATATAATAATAATTTACTACATGGGAAAATGTGCCAAATATCGACTTGACATGGTCAAAGGCATCAGCTATTGGCGATCACTCTGACCATCATCGATCCCCGAGATCATCGTCTGTCGGAACAACCCGATTGTGCATTTCTCTCTATAAATTATTTTATTATAAATATTATTTTTTCTGACACATTCAGAATCATTACTGCTTTTGCCGGTGTCGCTTTGACTGTCTTCTTTTTTGTGTTTGCGTTATTTGCCCAGTTTGACCTGTGGGCCCCTAGAATCGTTACCACCTTTCACACTTCTAGCTACGGCCCTGTCCAGGACTATCAAAGGATGTTGATCTACATACATGTCCTAATTGGATAAATAATCCTTTAAGACCCTAACACAAGACCTAAACCTACCTCCAATGATTGATGAGCAGGAAAGTTGCTACAGGAAAATGTCCCACTTGATCAAATCATTTTAAGCGGGTGGAATATATTATTCATTATAGAAATAACCAAGGATCCGGATTCACAAAAATGTACTTGGGCAAAATTTAAGAAAGTTCAGGATAAACTATAAAAATGTATCTAGCTACTAACGTCGATGTTTTTCTTTTAAAAGAAAAGGAGGGACAAGCCAAAACTAATTTTTGTGGTAATCAACATTATTCCACAAATGCTTCAAGAATCTGGCCCCATATTATGTATATTTAAGGAACTTTTACACTGTCTCTGTCTGTCTGTACTCTTTTTCCATTGTTTTTCTATGCAAGCATGCACTAGACGGACATCTTTAACCGTGCTGCGTCTTGCTGTTCAGTATCTCGCGCAAGAGTGCCACTTTTTTTTTACATGCTGTATAAAGTTGAAAAACAAGGTCAACTTTTAAAAGTGTGTTTCGGTCTAAACAACCCATTTCACTTTACAGCAAAGGCTCAAAAATGGCCTCAAATTTTAAATGGATTCCACAAAATAAGTAACCCTAACTGGACATACACCTTAGTATACACAGATGTTTCAGCCCAATCACTCATGTCATCACTCATTTCTCATGGTGGACGAGGCAGAGCGATCATGTGATGAGTGGGTGTCCTGCGCTCCTCTCAGAGCGGAGTTACGTAATTGCTAAATGGTTATTGAACTGTACCTCACCGATCCCCATGAGAGACTGTTGTTTGCGTCAAAAGTAGTAAATATTTCGTAATGATCTGGTAACCTGGTGAAGTGTGGACACTGAGGTGATATGCAAGGACAGACAGAAGAGAGCGATTGCATGTGTGTTGCAGATTATCTGAATAATCTAAATTTGCTTCTCAAGGATTGCAAAAATTCTTAAAATGGATGGGTTGGTTTCTCTGGATTAGTATTGATCAATTAATGAACTCAATATTGATTGAGTTGATTGGTGCCAATCAATTCACCATTTATTCTGACACTAACACAAACATGCCTCATTCGTTCACCTGCTTTTGTTGGCTGTTTCAAAAGATACACATTATACACCGAGTAGAAACTACAATAGCGCTTATTGAGGCTAATACATTTAGTGTTTTCTAAAATGCAAGTAACAATGCTGAATTATATTGTAGAGAGTAATGGAGAGCCTTACAGATCAGACCATAAACATGGGGGGTAACAATGGGGAGTTACAGTGTAGTAACAACAGAGACACAATTGAGTAACAGCAAAGTCCCTTTAAGGCATGACCGAAATCTCCAAAACCGTGGGTCAAGATTAAATTCAAAGAATAAAATCTGACATAAATGGTCTCATAAATTGTACTACTTGTACATGTTTTTTTTTTTATTTTGGTAACTATCATTTTCTTTAATGAATATCAAAAAGGTGATTGGCTGTATTCCAGCTGCCATATTTGGGTTACAATTTCTCCCATTCTCATACGTATAGGAATGTCCCATCTCGTCTTTATAATGTATCTGGTTACACTGAGGTAAAAAAAATAATCACAATTATGTCACAATATAATCACAATGATAGCATAAGGGATTCACAACAATATCTCAAGATTCACAATGATGTCACAATAGAGTCCAAATAGGAACCAGAATCGAGCTTGAATGTCAAAGCTACTGTACAACGTCAGAGCTAAAGCCTGCAGTGTTTTCTAAAGTGCAAGTAACAATGGAGAATCGTGCTAAATCAACAGAGACCAATGGTTCTCTTTTTTTAGAAGAAATGTAAACAAAAAGAATGAGTTTCTGCAGAAGTTTCCGTGAACCTTCTGCTTTTTGGCCATCCACAGGAGTTTCAGCTTAACTTTTTGAGACTTCGCAAAACATATTTGTAGAGCAACTCATAATTGGAGAACAATGTGTGCAGCGGAAAAGCCGTTTGATATCTGTCTGTGAAGGCCATTAGTTGGATTTCTGTTCTCAGAGGGTATGTAGTCCCTCCAGGTTTAATTCAATCAAACATACCCAGCTCACCACAAAAAATGCAGAACATCACATTGATAATGCCTCATCCCTCTCAAGAAGAAAGAGCAATCACATGCATATTCATTTAGCTTTTTAAAAATGACTGCCCAGCCTTTTAATGCTTTGAGGAGCATATTACAGGAAGGATGACAGAGAGAGAGAGATAGAGAGAGAGAGAGGAGGAAAGAGGACAAGAAAGATAATGGAAATAATGTAATATGTACAAGAAATATTAACTGGCACAAGGAAGAAAGAAAAGGCTACTGTATGTAGTCTTGCTTTATTGTTTTAGAAGTGAAATTGAGTTTGTGTGTGTGATAAGCTCTTTCTTACCAAGTATACACTTTGAATTGACTTCAATTGATTCTGATATAATTTGACGAATAATCAGCAGTGACATTGATAACTTATGTGAATATACTCACACACACACACACACACACACACACACACACACACACACACACACACACACACACACACACACCTTTTCCATTGCCAACCGACTTCATTTGCCCTCCAATCTGTGCCATGACACAACCCGACACAGTTTACTGCTGTCAACATGCGTTCAGTTACAATTAATACACAAATACATGATATGCTCATCATTTTTAACATCATCACTGATGATAGATTGTTTAAGAAAAGAGAACAACATCAAAGCATTACAAGGCAAGGAGAGAGAGAGAGAGAGAGAGGAAGAGTGAGAAGCAGCATAGCGTATGAGTAAAATAAGGTCTGTTGTAAACATTACTTGACCATACGTGTACATTCTACAACATAAATTGCACACAGCCATGCCTCAACATGAACTTTGAAGCTGTGTTGAATAACTTTTTTTTTTAAACACACCATCTTCAAAATTCACGCATTCAACCACATAGCAATGCCCTGTTAACCACCCAGAACTCCCTAGCAACCGCATAACAACACCCAGCTAACCTCCTAGAACACCCTAGTAATCGCATAGCAATGCCCTGTCAAGCACCTAGAACACCCTTGCAACTGCATAGCAATGCCCTGTCAACCACCTAGAACATGCTATCAACTGCATAGCAACGCCTTGTCAACCACCTAGAACACCCTAGCAACTGCACAGCAATGCCCTGTCACCCAACTAGAACACCCTATGCATAGTAATACCCTGTCAACCACTTAGAACACCATTGCAACCTCCCAGAACTCCCTAACAACCGCATAACAACACCCAGCTAACCTCCTAGAAGACCCTAGTAATCGCATAGCAATGCCCTGTCAACCACGTAGAACACCCTAGCAACTGCATAGCAATGCCCTGTCAACCACCTAGAACACCCTAGCAACTGTGTAGCAATGCCTTGTCAACCACCAAGAACACCCTAGCAATCACATAGCAATGCCCTGTCAACCACCAAGAACACCCTAGCAATCACATAGCAACGCCCTGTCAACCACCAAGAACACCCTAGCAACCACATAGCAATGCCCTGTCAACCACCTAGAACACCCTAGTAATCGCATAGCAATGCCCTGTCAACCACGTAAAACACCCTAGCAACCGCATAGCAATGCCCTGTCAACCACCAAGTCAATGACCAAGAACACCCTAGCAACCACATAGCAACACAATCCATATTTTCTTGTGTGTAAAATGTAGCAATCAAATGTTTTGCCTAAAGGTGCACTCAGTAACTTTTGTCTTTGTGTCATCTTGGACTTACACTGACACCTAGTGGCTTGGATGCCGCATCATTTAAAATCAATAGTTTTCAGTTTCAGATGCCATTGTAGAAATGTAGTATTCACAGTCAGCCATGATTAATTTAATCAATGAGTGAAAGTGTCCAATAACAGGGCAGATACAGAGATTAAGCATTAAGTATTCGGGTGGTCATGTGACTCTAACATGGCAGCCCCCATGTGTGGACCCTCTCCATGTAGAATAAAACAGCTTTATAAGGTTATATGATATGAATGGAGTCTTCATTTTAATGTGAGTGGGCCTGATTTCCTTCATATATTGCAAAATTACAAGGTCTTAAAGAGTTACATTTTTAGTGAACATTTAATGTATCACTAACATTTCCTCGGTTCATTTGGGTGGGTTTGGCAAGTGGAAAATGCTAATTTAGGCCTACAATCCTTTTACCGCAAACAATATGAGATATGGAATAGAAACAATTGGCACAGATAAATTAGGATAAGGTTTCCCGCAGATGTCTGAATTAATTAGCCTAATTCTGGATGCTATTTTCCATGTTTTTAAAATATGGTGTTGCTACCACACCATCTCTTAAAATACATGGAAATCCCATAGTACTTTTTAATACTTTTTATTAGTGTAGAAAGACACTAATAATGGATGGACAGACACTTTATTGATCCCTAAGTGGAAATATATTTGATTGTCAAGTACGCACACACATACACAGGCTACATATGTGTGCTGCATGAACTGCTAGAGCAGTTTTTATGATTCTCAATGTTACGAAACTAATATAGTGACATATTCCACTAGTTCTACAAGGTACACACACACACACTTGCTGATACACACTGAAACATCATTATCAGCACAAGAAATCTGTAACTTAGACATCATGTGTGCGTGCCATCGGATCCCAATAGATAAGGGATACAGCAATCTGCAGTATGTACAGCCCGGCCATTTATAAAGCTGATGGACCAACACAAGAGCGGTCCATCCGTACATACACATCTAAGTGTGTGTGTGTGTGTGTGTGTGTGTGTGTGTGTGTATATGAGAGAAAAGATACAACAGTGTGTATGTAGTACAATGCAATTCATTCACTCTGCAGCACAGCCTGTCTCAATCTCTACAAAGTGCTTGTGAAGCAAGTGTGTGTGTGTGTGTGTGTGTGTGTGTGTGTGTGAACGCACTCAGTTAAACCTGATTGATGCTCTTACACACTCTGCCAGCCTTCTGACCTTCAAACAACCTCCAGTCCCCACTCCACCCTCTCCCTGCTTTTCTGTTGGTACAACCCTGTTGAGTCCCTATTTGAGCGCAGCCACACTGGGTTAATGCACCTGCAGAGGAGGGGGTGTTCACCAACCCCCGTGCAGTGCTCTATTTGGACCATATAGCACAGTATCAGCTTCGATCTGTCTAATAAAAACTGTTGGGGAAAGAGAGAGAAACAGAATGGAGAAAAATAAATAGAAGAGCGGAAACAATGTTGAATGTGGTAGAAATTAGATGAAAACTGAAAGTCCTTCAGAAGCCAACTTGAGTTATTTATGCAGTAATCTGCATTTTGAAAGAAGGGTGAAAAAATTAAGAAATGAGAAAAGAGAGATTTAGAATGACAGGAGAGAGGGCGAGATGAAGGCATGTATGATGTCGAACACAGAGACCAGCTGCTCTTCTGTCACACTAAATAACCCTCACTCTTTTTTCCTCTTTCCTTATGCCTCTCTTCCTCTCTCTCTCTTTCTGTATATATATATATATATATATATATCATGATGCTGTCACTCTGAAAGCATGTTTAAAAGTAGTTTGTGTGCATGATAAAGGATTGTTCATTGTGGTTATTTAATAAAGCAATAAATCTCTCAATTTTGTGTATTACAGTGATTTTACCGTGGTTAAAGTGTGTTGTTGGGCATGACGCAGAAGTGGATACCAATGTTTAAAGGAATATTCCAGGTTCAGACGAGTTAATCTCTATTGACAACATCTGCGGCATGCTGTTGATTACCAGAGGGAATTTAGACTTGTCCCACAGTTTGTATAAACAAAACGAAAATCATATTTACAGTAATGTACTTACAATGGAAGTCTATGGGACAAAACATTGCACACAGTTTTGAAAGTAAAACCTCAAGACTCAAAGGAATAGTTCATCCAAAAATGATCATTCTCTCTTTATTTACTCACCCTTATATGCCTCAAACTAGTATGACTTTCTTTCTTCTGTGGAACACAAACCTTCTGCGGGTCCAACACTTCCAAACTCCAAAAAATACAAAAAGGCAACATAAAGGTAATCCATAACACTCAAGTGACTCGAGTATAATCCATGTCTTCTAAATGCAAAATTATTGGATTTTGGGTGAAAACAGACCAAAATGTTACTCCTTATTCACTATAAATAATGACATCTGCTCTTTCCTTTGTGCAAATTTGAAGCTTGTTCTTAACACATGTGCTGAGCGCTGTACACATGCTTTAAAGACATGGATTAAACAATCCGAGTCATATGCATTACCTTTATGCTGGATTTACAGTATGTCCTTTTTGGAGCATTTTGTTGTCCGTTATGCATAACACGGAGGCTCATTTTAGCTTATCGTGGCCCATTCGGCACATTTCGCGGCCGACCCACTGGCCCACTCAGTTCTCCCTGATCAGCCCCAAAGTGCGTCGGCCCACCGGGAAAATGCCCGGTATGCCAGTTTACCAGTCCAGCCCTGTCTCCATCAGGCACATAAATCTAAAGGGCAGAATTTTATGCGACACAGCGCATGCAGGGTTTGACTTCTTTTTCTAGAGAGCAGCAGAAAACAGCTGGTTTTGAGGACATCTGAAAATATCTGTCACACATGTGGATGTAAACTGCCAAGGTCAGACTAGATGAGTCTCTCACACTCACTCACTCACTCATTCTGCCTACAGCTTGTCTATCTCAGCCAAACACACATACAGTGGGGAAAGTCACAGACCACATCATTTTAAAAACACACCAACGCATACACAACTTTATTCAATATATTGAATTCCAGGAGTGCTTCACACATGGAAACAATGGGTATTACATGTCAATGTGTGCTTTTATTATCATCATCAAGATTTTAGGTTACAATTTCTGTGTATGTATAAGGGAAAGCTAATAGTTTAGGTGCTGTAATTGTTCGCCATTTCTTTCAGGTTTTTCATTATTTTTATTCACCTTTTTGCATTTACAAGTTCAGTTTAAATGGTTCTGCAGTGCTAAAAAATAAACGCTTAAAAGTACAAATATCCCATCCTCAGACAAATAAAAGGATTTTTGCAGGTTGTTCAGTTTAGTTAATTATAATGAACTAAAGCAACACAATTCTTAATTTCACTGTGTTCTATTCAATTCCATTTGTAAAATGCAAGTTTACTTAATCTGTTGGAGTTGGGACTACATGAATACTTTTTTAAGCATTGATGAAACTGGTCAGTGGATTTCCATTTCCATTTGTTTTGCAAGGGTGTGGGTGAACAAATGTTCAAATGAACTGTCATTTTATGCATTTTGAGGAAGATGAGAATAGGATGAGATTTGTTCATCTTTAATGTTTATATTGGTTTTTAAAAAGAGTGTCTGTTGGAGTTTTGGGGGTTACCATTGAGGTGAAGATTGGCGCTTGTGCTTAGTTTGAGGATGGAGTGATGTTTGATTTGAGTGATGCTTATTTCCATAAGCAGTTGCTATCAAGTTGACAGTGCAACAATTTCACTGACCTTACACTTGCTCACCTAATATACAGTATATTAATGATTAATATATTAAAATCAAGTTGGACCAACAAGAGAAAATGTATTAAACTAAACATTATTAAATTGAGTTTGACAACCTAATAAAGTTGAGTTGAAACTACTATAGTACATTGATTTCACCTAATCCAACTAAATTATGTTGGCTGAATTAAACTGATTTAATTTGAATGAAAGAAATTAAACTGCTTGTAAAAATGTTCTCAAATTCAATTTAGTAAGGGTAATATAAAATTTGTAGCCTCTTGATTAATATGACATCATTAAAAACTTGTGTAATAAATATACAAGTATTAGCTAAATAAATGTCACACTCCAGGACGTCAACTTTCTGACAGTATTTAATGTTAACAACCTTAATACTAACTCTCTTTTAATATAAAAATAGCTAAATATATTTGTGAACGACAAGTTTAAATGATCAGAGACACCTTAATTGAGGAATCCCAGAAATTTCAAATAAAAAGACCTAACTTCATGTGAAAATTATGGCATAAATCAAGAGTTAATGTCATGTACAAGGCAATATACACATACATACGTCATCGTGTTATGCTTGACATTTCAGTGTGTCTGCTCAGACCGCATGTACTATCTGCCTGGTGACATTTTAAACCTTTTTCAGATGGAAGGATAGAGGTATAAAGGGCAATATTTTCCACTGTTCTGAGTTTTTAGTATTTTCTGGCTTTTCACTCCCTTTCCTAAAAGCATCTCTTAACCCTCCTTCTCTGACTCTGTCTTTTTCCCTCTCACTCACTCTGCGTGCAATCGCTTTCAACCCATTTTTTTTCCCACTTGAACCATAGTCTTTTCATAAGGTGACCATATTTCTAATATGAAAAAAAGGGACATTTCAATTTCACAGTTCAAAGTTCATTTCACAGTTCAGTGTTCAATAGGTCATTAAAATTGTATGTTACTTAATCAAAAAGGGGACAAATCAGATTCTATGTATTTTGCCCCTGGTGAATATGGTAATGTAATGAACTATGCACTGTAAGAAATTATTTAGTTAAACTTAAAGTAACCTGGTTGCCTTATAATTTTGAGTTAATTTAAAAAAAAAAAAATAAAAAAAAAATACATAAATAAATAAATAAATAATTTGAATATAAAAAGGTCTGGTAAACTAACATTTATTGGAATTAACTTTTTATATATATATATATATATATACATTATATCAGTGCATTGCCATTGTGCCAAAGGTTTACTCAATAAATACACAGATTCTTTTGTTATCTGAACAAATTAATAAATCTAGTAAATTAGCAAATTAGTAAATCTATAATACTATTTTACCTAACTGTTTGCATAAATCATATGGCCCGTTTTTCCTAATTACCACCTTTTATTTTGAGTAAGTCTTATGCATTATGGTGCTCCTTTTCAGTCACTTGTTTCCCAACAAGGCGCAATGTTATCTATGCTCTTATGTACTGAATTACTGTACATTTCATTGCAGATATTTTATTATACGTTTGTATTTATTTTACCATGTTATAAATGTCATATTCTTATTTTAAATTTATTTTGGGTATATGTTAATGCAACAAATGAGTAAATATGTGAGAAGGTGCTTCCTTTAGTCAGTGTGTGAATATTACTAGTGCAGGAGATGAGGGGATGGTGGGCTGATAGCGCTGATATACACAACACACACTGATTAAATATATAATTATTGATCTTATTTGTTCATCTGCAGGGATTCATTTGACTACTTTTCATCATCATGCTATAGTTGAGTCATTATGAAGGCCAAATTTATAGGAACGTTTTTGACTGTGCAATACAATCCCGTGTCAAATTCAGAACCTGTTTAAAATACACAACAATATAACTTTACAACATAAACAGTTAGTATGTGCCTTACTCAGAAGCTTATAACAATGATGATAATTCTCTTCAATAGCCTGGTCCAGTTCTTAATGGCAAAACTGGCCCGACTAATTAAATGAAGCTGCTATAGCGAGCAGCCCCCTCTGTTGGTCAAAATTAACTGCACACTGTCGGCTTTGCTGCTCGGGCTTTCTTGCAATGTAATATTTCACTATGAATGCTGTCTTGAATGTTTGAAAAAAAAAAAAACGGGGACAGCTCCAGTAGGGGACTGGCCACCAAAAACCGGAACTGTCCCCTTAAAACGGGGACATCTGGTCACCCTGTCTCTTCAGTCAGACATCAATGAATCCACGTTTGATTGACATTTTCTACTACAGCTTTATGAATGGTGCATTTGCAGGAAGGAATCTTACAATTGCTAAATTGCAATGGTGACATTTCTACTTTGATCCCTCCAAAGTGCCATGGAGTTAAAGTTAAACTGAATTGCACAGTTGTGCCAGATGATTATATGTCGAATCAAAGTATAGACTATCATGACTATTTTGTTAGAGCTGGATACATTTTAGTGCTTGAATCTTGTGACTGTATGTATGTGTGTGATCAGATTATAGTACAAATTTAAAGGAATATTCCGGGTTCAATGCAAGTTAAGGTTAATGGACAGAATTTGAGGCATATTGTTGATTACCACTGTGGCGTGGTAGATCGTCACCTTTGGTTGGGCACCACTAGCTATCCAATACACACCACAATCACTTTACATTTACCCCACTGCTCATCCGCTATTGGAGACGCAAGTGCTCACGCACTCTCTTAACTCTAGATTAATTTGCACTAGGGCGTAGGTTTAGGGGGGGGACGCTAGGTACTAGTCCCCATCAATATTTTGAGATGACAAATTTGTCCCCACCAATATTTAGCAAGCTCCTTTGAACTGCTATTTTGATATTTGCGCTACATTTGGATCTTTGCGCTGCTATTTGGATCGATTCCAACGGCCAGGACGACGACAGTACAAGATACGCCGTAATTTGATTGGCGGCGGGGTATCTGACAGGCTACACGCGCGGGCCGGGACTACTTTTTGTGCTTGCACTCACTGGCAGCGAGCGGGTGGTGTGTGCGTGCGTGTGTGCGCGTGACGACGCCGACGGTAAGTTACCAGGGCTGTCTCTCTCTTCCTGCCATATACAAAGGCCAGAGTAAAACATTTTAATATTCCGTATTTTTGCCCCTTTTTGTACTTTGTAGATCAGCTATGTCACCCAAGAAGAAAGGGGACATACGAAGCTTTTTCATAAAGCAGAGTGTAAGTAGGCAAAATAACTAGCCACACAAATAACTAGCAGTAGTAGTAGTGACTGACCAGGCTTTCAAATGCAGATTCTACTGTGGAAAATAGTATTAACTGGTGATCCTGGTTACCCAGGATATTATTACAGTTAAACCTAGCTTCTGCAATCTTTCAAGGTTAGGAGCATTAATTAGGGGTGTGCAGCACGGATAGACTCATAGAAGTCGCGCTATCATGATAGAATGCTACGTTAGCAAGTCACTGAATGTTAATTAGCCTACCTTAACTTAGAATCTTGCAGTCATAAACAATGGATCATCTGAGACATTTTTCGTTTCTACATTCTGTTTATGTAATGTATTTGTGAGTGTAGCCTACTTGCTAGACACATGTGCTGGAAAAACATGTTGGCAATGTTAAAAAGGCAAACGTTAACACTGTTGGTTATTCAAATATAATGAATCATTATTTGATTGATAATATCCAAATAACAATATCTGGTAGGAGGGTTAAACTTGCTAGCCATAGGATAGACTACAAAATTAATTAGCCATTTTGTATGCAGGAAAGACAGCATCAAACCACAACAGATTTACATTTATTCATTTAGCAGACACTTTTTATCCAAAGCGACTTACAATTGAGAACAATAGAAGCTGTAAACCTAGGATAACAATATGCAAGTTTTATGACCCTTCCCAGTTTAATCTAATGCACTTTTTTTTCTTTTTCTTTTTTTTTAGAATAGAAAATATCAATAGAATTTGATATAGAATAGAAGATACAATTTTAGTATTAATAGAATACTGTAATAATGGATAATAATAATAATGGATTTGTTAATCCACAAAACCATGTCCCCTTCATATTTAAATTGCTTTGAAATATAAACATGATGTGTTGAATGCATACTATGATATGTGTGTATTTTATTCATAAGTTTATTTAATTACATATAGGAAACTCAGACATCTTGTGAAGGTGTCATAGAGCATGTTGAGGAAGAAGTAGCTGGACCTTCAGGGCTTCAGGTGAAGTCTTTATGAACAATGAATTATTAAAGCGTGATTAAAGGAAATCATGCATGTTAAAAGTTTTGAAAACCATGCCCCCTTCATATTTAAATTGCTCTGAAATATAAACATGAAGTAGCTGGACCTTCAGGGCTTCAGGTGAGGTCTTAAAGTGATTCTGTGGTGAGATATACTACTATTGATTAATAGCAAATTATTAAATATAAATATAGTCTACCTGTTTTATTATGTGAAATTGAAGTGAATTGGTACTAGTATAAAAGGATATCAGTGTGGATAAAAACCAGGGTATGTTTTGTTTGCTCTTCAGGAGACAGTCAGTGAGAGCAACAGCGATCCTCAAGCAAGTCAGTGTAGCAGTGTCCTGGACTTGGGAAGCAAGCCATACCAGCCTGATCCAAAATTCATAAAAGTACAGAAACTTAGAAACAAGAAGTTAAGGTTTCAGGCAAAGTGGTTTAGTCAATATCCATGGCTGCATTATAGTCCTACATTGCAGAAAGTTCTTTGTTTTGAGTGTGTCAAAGCATACACCATCAAAAAGACCACTCTAGAGAAAAGAAATGACCCTGCCTTTTGCTCTAATGGGTTTAACAATTGGAAACATGCCGTAGAATGCTTTAATCGCCACAAGAGAAGCAAAGCCCACCATCATGCCATTACTGTCAATGCACTGGAGCAAACTCCAGTGCAGACACAAATATCCAGTTCAATGGCTAGATTACAGGAGGAGGCTAGGTACTGTCTCGAGCAAATCATGGGCTCTTTGAGATATCTAGCAAGGCAGGGAGTTGCCTTTCGAGGACATGAGGTTAATGAGGGTAATTTTTACCATCTTGTGAAATTCCTTGCAACCAAGGACCCTATTTTATCCTCTTGGTTCAAACGTTGCCATGATTATATCAGTCCACAGTGCCAAAATGAGTACTTAGCTTTATTTGCCAACACAATTGTGAGGGAAATTGCCTCAACAATCAGGTCCTTGTCTGTGCTACAGTTTTCAATCATAATGGATGGTACTCAGGATATACAGGGGAAAGAGCAGGTTTCCATATGTCTCAGATATGTGGATCAAGACCTTGTGCCTCAGGAAGTATTTGTGGGATTGTATGAGGTGCTAGGGACAACTGGTGAGCAGATGGCTAAGCTAGCTATTGATGTGCTCCTGAGATTGAATATTCCAATCTCTGGCTTGCGAGGTCAGACTTACGATGGAGCAGCCAATATGTCAGGGAAATTCTCAGGCGCACAGGCAGTGTTGAAGAGAGAACAGCCATTGGCTTTGTATGTGCATTGTGGTGGACATTGTGTGAATCTTATAACACAGAGTGCTTGCAGTGCCTCTACCTTACTACGTGACACATTGCAGTGGGTCCATGAGCTTGGAACTCTGAGCAACCAATCAGGGAAATTCAAAGGGGTATTGGCTAACATCTGAGGGGCCTACCAAAACAGTTAAACCTCTGTGTCCAACTAGGTGGACAGTGCGTGGTCAAGCTGTTGATACAGTTCTTAGCCAGTATGAGGCTGTGTTGTGTAGTTTGGAGGAAATGGCCTCTGTTGGTTCTCCAAATGGCACTAGAGCCAATGGTCTCCTAGATCGCTTCCAGAAGGGTAAGACTGTTCTTGGACTGCTGGTAGCATCAGAGGTGTTGGGAGAGCTTGAGTGCTTAAACAAATCTTTGCAAAAACAGTCCCAAACAGTTAAAGGCATGCAAGCTGCTGCTGACTATGTTAGTTCAACTCTTCAAGAAAAAAGGAGTGAGGAAAAGTTTGCAGAAGTGTTTGAGAAGGCAGTGTCAATGGTAGACTCCATGGGAATTGAACCTATTCAACTCCCTCATCAAAGAAATCCCCCCAAAAGATTCACTGGCGGGGCTAGTCAGCATAAGCCAAAAACACCAGAGGAATACTATAGAATAGAATTTTTCAAGGTGTTGGACAGTTTGGGCACTCAGTTCAAGGAACGGTTTAACCAACCAGACTTACAGAAACTGAAACAGATCGAGAATGTTCTCCTTACTGGGCAGATGGATGATGTGATTGTACAGTATCCAGAAATAAACAGGGATATTTTGAAGGTTCAGCTACCAATGTTTCTTTCAAAGCATACAATCACATCAAGTGATGAAGCTGCATGCATTCTGAAAGCAATGCCAAGTGAGGTGAGAGGCTTATTTGATGAGGTTGAGAAGCTTGTTAGGTTGTTGTTGGTCGTCCCTGTGGCCTCAGCTGAAGCTGAACGAAGCTTCAGTGCACTGACGAGACTGAAAACATGGTTACGATCTACCATGTCTCAGCAGCGCCTTAATAATGTAACTGTATGTCATGTACATCAAGAGGCCCTTGACAAAGTGGACCTTAACGATGTAGGCCAACAGTTTGTATCTGTAAATGACAGACGTAGGCATCTGTTTGGAAAGTTTAGATAAAAGGAAGGAATCAAGAAAATGCAGTAAAATGTGGAAAGTAGCCATAATGCAGTTATAATTTTGGGTGCCAAAATAGTAGATGTTTTTTTGCTTTGTTTTTTGGTTTATTATTATGCTCCAAAAGTTCTCAAAGTCTACCTCTTGCAACAGTGTTTTTTTGTAAGTATAAATAGGCTACTAACGTACATAGTAAATTATGTTTGTTTGTTAAACCATATGGTTGTTCAGCATTTCACATTCCCAGGTATTAACGTGAGTGTGAGTATTTGTTAGAGGTACTGGAGGGTAAAAAGTGTTTATAATAGAAATAGGTTATTATATTTATTTATTTAGATTTGTTTTGCTCCACAAGTTCTGAAAGTACTTCCTTGTGACAGTATTTTTTGTTAGTGTAAATACTAATGTACATAATAATTTATGTTAAATAAAATGTTTGGTTGTTCAGCATTACACAGTCTCAGGTTTTTATTTTTTGAGAGTGCATTTTTGAGATTATACAGTTATACTAGCTCTTAATTGACAGTATACAGGATGGTGTATCGGGGTCAGGATACAATATAATGAGATGAAGTAGATTCACTTCTGTATTGTGATATTCTGTATTGCCAGCAGTCTGAAATGACAAAGGAAATCGCCATTAAAGCACTGTTATCTTACAACAAAATAATTCCCGGGGGGGGGGGGGGGGGGAGATGTCCCCACCAAAGCTGAGACCAAATCTACGCCCTTGAATTTGCATATCATATACATTTCTCCCTCCATCAGTATCCACACTCTAGTTAAACACACACGCATACACACATACAAACCTGTCTTGTTTGACATAAGTTGTATATTGTTATTTGTATGTACATTTTGTGGTGTGTTCTGTATTGTGTCAATGGAATCGGTCTTCCGGGTTGCGGAGCTGCAACGGTCAAATGGAGCGCTCGCTCGTGGGCTGGATATGAAACTTCAGACCCGTACCACGTAAATAGCCTTCCACCTGTTGAACTTTTTACCTTGGCGCACTGTAAATAAACAATACTTTACACTTTAATGCTATTGAGGGTTGTGCCATAATTTTTCCCCCTTTTCGAACATTTATCACATCTCCTAGTGGATCCTTTGAGACTCTGCATCACAACCACAAATATAATTTTCAGCTCTTCTATATAAAAGCAAAAATCTGGGTTACAGCTTGGCATGGAAGTGAATGGGGCCAATCCGTAAATGGTGAAATACTCAATATTTAAAAAGTATAGCCAGAAGATGTAAACAATATGTGTGTTATCATGATTTTAGTGTGATAACATCGCTTACTAACCTTTTCTGTGTAAAGTTATTGCCAATTTACAACTTCATTGCCGTGATGATGTAAACTCTTTATTCTCAGTAATTTAGAAATCCGATTTAAACATTTTATTAGCTCAATACAGTAATACACAAGAAAAATTATTGTACATGCTATTATAATATTATAAGCTTCACATTTCTGCCTTTTAGATGCTCAAAAATTGAAGAAACTGTAACCTCAATGTTTGCTTTTTTAAAGAAATGGATGGATGAGTAGAAATACATTTTTGTGGTAATCAATATTGTGCTACAAATGCTGTTGATTAATTTTAGCTTGTATTTAACCTGGAATATTTCACTAATCAATCACGAAATGCAAGTTACTCACCACTGGTTGGTAATGTTATAAGGATCATACATGGTTTAATACAAATTGAACTGTGAGAAGACAAATCGGACATGCATGGAAAATATTTGTTGTGGCCACAAAATTTTACCTAAATGGTAAATTTACCATGAGAGCCGCAAAGGTTGCCCAGTTTGCCACTCGTGTGGCAACACATAAGTGGTATATTCCTTACATATTCCTTTGATGTTTCTTAATATATTGTGACAGGTGTAGTTTTACTGCGAGATTGAGTCTAGTTTTTACTGTATATGAAAGTGTGCTATTTTTCACAAATCTACAAGAAAAAAATTTAAGAATCCTGTTGTCATAGGATAACAAATATGGCAAAGTACATTTACAAGGCTGGTACATTTTCTCATTTCACCAGCCATTGGCAAGTGTGGCAAAAAGTACATTTGGTAAAATTTTACAATAAGATTGTATTCATTCATATTTGTTGATGCACTAGTCAACATGAACAAACAATGAACAAAACTTTTTCAGAAGTTAGTTAATGCATTATAAACATAAACTAACAATCAACAATTGTATTTTTATATATGAACATTAACCAAGATTAATCAACTGCTTTTAAAAAATATTGTTTATTGTTAGTTCCTGATACCTAATGCACTAATTAATGTTAACCAATAGAACATTATTGTAAAGTGTTACCATTAACTTTGGATCATGTGTGTGATATTTCAGGGTAAGGAACACCCGACTAACCATGCAAGCACTGATTTAAAATATTGTACTTTTAGGACACACAAACAGCTAATTCCAAATACCTTCCTGTCTGACCTTCAAAAGATTCACAAACAATTCCTTTCGATGAAATAATACTTTCTGGAATAATTGTGATATTTTTTTTTTCCCCCCTCTTACGATGTCACCTTTTCTACGCTGACCTTCCAGTGGTAACATGCTGTGTGAAGAAGGTCAAGCTGTAATAATCTTATTAATTAGGATAATTACAAAGGGGTTTAATAGCCTTCAGATCCTGTCAGAGTAGAATATTACAGCCATGGATTAATTACATCCTACCACCATCTATACACCATTCTATAGTACATATAACACAAAAATGTGTACATTTTATGAAGAATATGAGTGATGTTTGCCTGTGCAAAAGTTGCTGCCTCAGCATTAGGCAGGGTTCCCACTCTTTTCAAGGCCCAATATTCCAGGTCATTTTATGTGCCCAATGGACAAAATATTTACCACTTATTGTCCACTCAGCGGCCTACTTTGGAACGCTCCCGGGCAGCTATTTTCTTTGGATACAGGTGGCATAAAAGTATAGCTCCTATCTACTTGAATGGGAAAGACAGAGATCTGCAAAACGGTTGGTCACAAGTATGATCAAAGAACTTATTTCAAATCAGCAGTAAAATCTGACAACAGCAGTATCATAAATTGTGCTTCTTTACCTCATGGCATGCTAAAAACACACAGACCCGATAAAAGCTACCATCCAAAAAACACTGAGGATGGAGCGTTAATCCACATATAAATGCTGAACTGATTGCATTAGTTTTAGTTTCTTAAATTGCTTTGTACTCGGCTTCATATATACATATACATTTATGAGCGTTTGCTTTTGTGACTTTTTATGTGACATTAATCCACATATATACAGTAATTGGTCTAATCTGTTACCACACACAAATGGCATTTGTAAAGCCAAAATTTCCGGAGAAGAACATTTTTAGTGCATAACGGGCACCCCCCTTCCCCCCAGCCCCCGTCTGACGATCGCGGAGCTCTGCATAGGGCATCAATTCGGACAGTGCCGACCCTGCTGTTTAGGGTGTTGTGTTGGTGCTTTCCAGAGTGTTGCTGTGTGGTTGCTGGGGTGTTCTAGGTGTTCAAGAGTTCCATATGTACCATTTAATGATTATAGTGATTCTGGTTGACAATGACGGATTCCTTCCTGTCTCCATAAGAGACCATCATGTCTAGTAATGGATCCTGATTGCTGGTTCCGAAGCCAGTCTAGATTCAGGCTCACACATACACTGCTGAAATCTGCTCTGTTCTGTAGACACATCAAAAGACCCTAGATCAATGAGCATTAGAACAGGCTTCAGATCAGTTTAACCCCATTATGAAGAAGTGTCAGTGATGAAGTGAATTCTCTGAGCTGGTGTGGGATAAGAATATTGAGATAATGCCTGCTATCTGTTTGAACCCATGTGTTCAGGCAAGTCTAATGAGGGGTTGAGTTGGTGTGTGTGCAGCGCACACAGCTGCTGAGGTCATCGGAAGGGCATTGAAGCTGGCTGGGAAGACAGGGTATGATCAAAATTCCACTTCATTACACACATACGCACACGGTGTCAGGGGTGTAGATTCCGGGGGGATGGGGGTGTTGGTTGTAACCAATCATACTCAAATGGCAGACCACGGTCCATGTCGGGACCCAGCAAAGGGTCAATACCCACCGAAAAGCACCAAACTTAACGATATCGAAGTCAATAAATTAATTTCAGACAGTTTTCAAACATGATCGACTGGGCACCGTTTACCAAGTGCAGCGCAGTCTCTCTGTCTCTTGCAGTGGTGAAGAAACACCAGCCCGGGGCCGCATCCTACCCAATCACGTGCATTGATTCAAATTAGTCTCGTGGGATCAATCCAATCCTGTGCATTAGGCCGTAGCAGAAAAATACTGTGAGCAGCAATATAGATACTGGCATCTTTCGATAAAACACACAACAGAAAACAAGAATGTAGCTGAGTGAACTTCATGTGTCTGAAATGAATCCGACTGTTAAACCAGGTTTGTGACAGGACAACGTGCTTCCTGAGTGCCTTTAAACAATTACGTTTTTTTCTGTCTAAATTTGCCTTTATTTTGATCAGCGTGTTTAAAGTCTTTCAAAATCAAACAGATTATTTTTGTGAAAAGTAATCAAATATGTCATCATCTCTGGCATAGATGGCAGGAAAAATCAACCAGAAATGTGATATTACTAGTAATGTAGTGGAGTTCTCATGAGAATGTTTCCATTATTTGACATTTATATTCCATTGATTAACCTACTTATCTTTATCTAACAGTATTTTAAGCTTTACTATTGTGATGTACATTGTTTGTTTTTGGTAGATTTTCACTGTAAGGAAAATATAAAAACGGTCCATTCAGACTTTTACATTTTCCACATTTTCTCTCTCCTCATAATGTATCTTTCTTTAGTCACAAGGCAACGTTTAGCAACGCTTCAGTGTAAAAAATTCATGCCAGCAGGAGGATGTCCACCACCAATAAACTTCTCTGATTCAGATGAGTGCATCGCCAGCATCATTGGAGAAACATCTAGAGTAAATCCAAGATTGTAACAGTGATATACTTCCCTTGCAACAGGAGCACTCTTCAAAGAAATTGATAGAATGAGCAGATTTAAAAAGCACATTTAAATCATTGACAGTGTGAAGGCTTTTTTCTCTTTTTCCCCTGTTATATTGTTTATGCACCTGCCCACATTTGTTTATTTATGGGTTTAACAGAGTTACTGCTGACCACACATTATCAGCTGAATGTGATTTACCGATGCCTATACTAAATTATGAAATCTAAATTACAGAGCTCATGTCAATTAAAAAAAAGTCCAGCCAGTCGTGTTAGAGGGCATTCGTTGTAAAGTACTTCCGCTGGAAAAACAATTAGCAGAGTTGGTGGTGACATTGTCTTACACATGATTTACACATGGTCGGAAGCCAGTTTTAATTTTGTTTGTACTGACTAATGATTTGAAAATACGAAAACTTTCATGAATGCGAGAATCCGGCTTCACAAACTTTTTGCACAAATGTATTCTGCTCGTGTTTCATGAATGGGACCCAGTATGTTTACATGGGCAGTATAATAATTAGCAGCATTAATAATAAGAGTTACAGGGTTTTTTTGTTTGCGTAGTCAACCTACTGTCTTCACCTAAGTATAGATGATGCATTGTGTAATTGAATATTTGAAGGAAGGACATCAGCTGTCATCACTTCAGCATTTTGCATTTCTCATCTGAAGCGTGTCGCTTGTTTTTCGGAGCACGTGCACAACGTAGTGGCCAGTTGTGTACAGATTAATGTATATACAGTACATCCTAAAGGAAGCTGAACAATTGCATGGTCTAGGTCTGTATTCGCACAATTCGGACTGGAGCGTTTTCATGATTTTTTAAAAATGTATTATTGTTGTTGTCAGACTGAAATCTAACTTGTTGTAAAAGTGCATGTAAATGAGTGTAGAGAGATTCTGCTCAATTTTGATATATTTTCACTGGTACAGACTCATTTACTGTTTATATTTATTTAGATTGACTCTGATGACAGTTGTGTTGAGGTGGACAGTGTTTCTCTTCAAACCATGGACATAAGCACTGCAACTCATGATTTTGCTGATGGCATGACCCAGGGCTCCAGACTAACATTTGAAAGCAGTGGCACAGCACCTCTTTTGGTAACACTGATGGGGCCGTGGGGGCTTGGGTTCTGCGGCCTATAAATTGAACAATTTTAAGACAGAAACTAATAATAAAAGTGGTAGTATTATTATTTTACAAAAATAAGTCCTGTTACCAGTCATATTGAATATTTTGCCCCACTGAAATGCTCATTCAACAGTAAGGTGTTGAATTTGAGTTGGCATGCATTTGTAAATGTACTGGTATTAACAGTTATCTATAAAATAACTGTAAGTTTATCTCTAAAATCTATAAAAATTTAAAGTTAACCTAATTTTTATAGAGCTAAATCATTCTGACATTGCAACTGAATCGGGACTCCTTTCATCAGGTTATTGTTGATTCAAGTTCAGTCATCTCTTGGAAATTTGAAGGCAAACAAAACAAGTTATATTTTTCTTCAATCTGACTGCATCAGAAGAGAACTAGAACTAGTTAAACTAGTTTACTCACCGTGGGTTTTCGTCAAGGTTTGCACCAGAGAATTCTGTGCTGAATTCAAAATGGTTTCCATGACTCGCGTCGACGCGCCATGCTTCGCACTGCTTCTCGCACCACTGTGCGATTGAGAGCTCGAGACCAGATCCGCGAGTATATGCACATTTTCTGTGCTCGCGTTGTGCTTCTCACTGGTCCTCTGGGCGCTGTAATAATTAATGCTTCGCAAGTGAATGCACCTGGTCTGCGCTCCCGCTGCTCTGTTCTTTAAGCCATGCTGATAATTGGTCCAGGTAGTGGATAGAGCTGTTCTGTTACGCTTTTTTTCTTTTGCAATTTGATATTGCTCAATTGACACGGAGAGAAAGATGGAGAGTTGGCCAACACTGTAGTCTCACCAGTGCAACCTGAAACAAAACTTGGTCACACTGGCGGGAAAAACGGTCGCAACATGTAAACATTTAGTCGCAGTCTGGAGCCCTGAGACCACAAGAGCAAGGGCAAACCAAGCTAGTGTAACTCGACAAATGCCCAGTCTTAACGACAGTACTGTCACTACTGTAAAACATAGGTGGGTCTACCGGGGTGGCATAGGGTCGCAAATGAGCCGTGCTGATAATTGGTCCAGGTAGTGGATAGCGCTGTTTTGCTTCCACTTTTTATGCGTTTGCCATTTGATATTGCTTAATTGAAAATGGCAGCACATAACAGAGAGAAAGAAGGAGAGTTGGCCAACACTTTAGTCTCACTAGTGCGACCTGTAACAAAACTTAATCGCACCGATGGGAAAAATGGTCACAAAATGCGACCATTTAATCGCAGTCTGGAGCCCTGAGTCCACAAGAGCAAGGGCAAACCAAGCTAGTGTAACTCGACAAATGCCCAGTTTTAACGACAGTATTGTCACTACAGTAAAAGAAACAATCACTTCACAGATCAGTGATGACAAGATCATGATAAACCAGAACACTGCTGTACAGCCCTCCTCCAGTAATTTCAACGCTCCATGTACACTTAACCAGAATGCTTTATCAACAAATGACTGTCGATATGCAGCGTACCTCTCGATCATTCCTTCAGTCTCCGATGTGTCTTCAGATGGTGAAGACTTGAACAGAGCGATATTACCGAGTCTTGAGTCAAAATTTAGCATACACATTTTTTGTCAAGAGCACTGCTGTGCGATGTGTTCATTTGGCAGAATTTGTAATGTAATTTCAATTCAACAAACCTTGTATTGTTAGGACATGTTTTTATATCTGTTGGATGCTACATTGCAGGACCATTCATCTCTCTAATATGCTGTTGTTTGTGGTATTAGATCTCTGTTCCACTCTGCCTGATCTGCTTGCGGCCACTGAACCACTGAGTGACTATTTGGTCAATGCAGGCTGCCTCAGGCCACTCAGGCTTGTTAAAGACACTCTAATGTTTCAACTGATTCACAGACTCCAGCGACCGTTTGAGAAGTTAGCTTTTTCTTGACTTTCCTTTATGGCACGATACACCTATAGTATATTTAAAGGGTTAGTCCACCCAAAAATGAAAATCCTCTTATGATTTACTTACCTTTAAGCCATCCCAGATGTGTGTGAAAGACCAGCCAAGCAAAAGCAAAAACTCAGGCAGCATATTCTTATAAGGTTGGCATCAATGACTAATATATTACTGAACATTAACTTGTAAATTAATTAATTACTATTAGTAATTAGAAACAAAGATTTTTACGAGGCTCCTTGTAAGTATCGTGGCAGTTTCCTGGTAAAATTAATGCTAGAGGTGCTACAACAATAACGATACTTGTACACTGTCAAACAAACATCATTACTTACTGTATAGCACAGGACTTGTAAGGCAATACATTTTAATGTTTACAATACACAACCTGCAAGCTTATTTAAATGCTATAGAATTTAGCTGCAGCTCAACTGATAGAACATTGCACTTGCATTGCAATAACTGGGGTACGAATCCAGAAGAGCACTCGAGTCGACACGTGAGCCAAAAGATTGTTTTTCATCTAACATTTGCTGTTATGACACTATAGGTTAGGTTTAGGTTTAAGGTTTAGGTTAGAGAGGTAGGATTTGCTCATTCACAACTTGATAGAGCATTAACCCTAAAGGTTCTGTTATTGATTTTTTTTTTTTTCATGAAAAGTTGCGCAAAAAATTTACCTACCTAACTTGAGAGATATTACTGAAACAAGTGTTGTTAGATATCTCACCTGTTTCTGTGACAGCTCTAGACTCTGTAAACAGCAAAGAAAAATGGGTCCGTGAACTGCGGTCAATGGCGTTTTCGGCCTGTCAAGCATTTTGCACGTTCTCATAGTGAGATTTATTGGCATTTTTAAGCCATGTTGTTCATAACAATTGTCAGTTGAGGGCGCTATTTTACTGCTGTTGTTTTTTAACAACCATTTTTGCATGATGTAAGTCTCAATAAAGCTCATTTGGTATTTTTTGAGTGTAGAAAAAAGGGGGCGTGGCTAATCCAGTGGCTCTGGCTAGAATCGCTTTCAGCATCTTTAAAAACCTCACATGTTTGGGAGAACATTCAACTCACATTTAGCACCACACAGTGCCTCGGAACTGCCACGATACGTAATATAGTAATATCATTTTGCAAAAAAGTCAAAACAGTCACATGACTTTCATGAGATCATGCTGGAAATGGAAGAGCCGTACACAAGATGCTCTGTGGAAAATTCTCAAATCATGCTGAATAACATGGATTATCAGGTTTAGCACAAATTGTGATGCCCACACGTGTGTTTGCTGTCATTAAATCTAAAGTGGGATGTACTTGTATTGGATATAATTTGTAATGGGAAAGTATTAAAACAGAAAAGACGGAAGCTAGTTCTAGTTTTAGATGTGCATTTCCATCCAATACAGAAATACTGTACAGTAACAACACTGACAAAAATATTCTCCAAGACATATGGCCATACATGCGTCATCCTCAACACATTCTGATGTGATAAACGTGTTTTTCATGGGTGGTCTGTCATACAACATGCCCCCAACCCCACCCACATACACACACTGACAAGCACATGCTGTCTGCCAAGAACATGATTGGCACATATGGCACAGACTCTTTCTCTAGTACATTGCAATGTCTCATCGTCAAATGCAAACAGTGTGACACACATTCTGTTGCATTCATTAGCTGCACATATGAAGCATTTTGCACTTCAGACCAGTAAGAATTGCTTGGTTAAAACATCTTGGGCTTTTGCTACAAAAACTAGCTTATATCAGCAGTAAGATCTTCCGAGTAAGAGAAATATCTCTGCAGAGCAGGTGAAAAAAACGTAGAGGGGGTCTGAATTGTTTTGCCTATAGGCGGTTTGCTGTAGACAGCAAAGATCAAGAATCAACATCCTAGTCTGGTAACAGATTATTTACTGTATTGTATGATAAACTTTTCACCACCTGTCACAGTCCAAGCCATCAATCATCCACACATGTTTGAAGTGTGTAGTCGAAAACTAAGTCACTTTACAATGGCGGTTTGTATCTGTCTGTCTAAGGTTGGCAAGAAGAAAAATGGACACTAGAAATAAATACTTTGTTTTGAGGTGAAATTTGATCATTTATAGCAACATTTTGTAATTCGAATAAGAGACAGAAAATGTATAACCCGATGCCAGTGACTAAACAGATATTTATCATTCTCTTGTCTCTAGTTATTTAGAAAACCATCTACTGCACTTAAAGGCTAGCCCATCTGCCTCAAGGTTTGACATATCGTGCATTCTGAGATGCTATTCTGCTCATTACAATTGTACAGTGTTGTTATCTGAGTTACGTAGCCTTTCTGTCAGCTGTCGGACTGTCGAACCAGTCTGGCCATTCTCTGTTGACCTATCTCATCAACAAGGCATTTCTTCCGCTCACTGAATGTGTTATGTTTTTAGCACTATTCTGAGTAAAATCTAGAGACTGTTGTGCGTGAAAATCCCAGGAGATCAGCAGTTAAAGAAATACTGTAACCAGCCCATCTGGCACCAAAAATCATGCCATGATCAAAATCACAGAGATCACATTTTTCCCCCATTCTGATGGTTAATGTGAACATTAACTGAAGCTCCTGACCCGTATCTGAATGATTTTATGCCTTGCACTGCTGCATCATGTTTGGCTGATTAGATAAAGTGCTCAGTTAGTGTAGATTGCGATTCGTTCACAAAAATTGCCTCAAATTTAGAATGCACATTTACCACCAACTGGAACCATCCTTCTCGCATCCTCTGCAATATAGCGTTCATGATTGGCCCGCAAGATTAGAATTGCATGTGCAAATTGTGTGCGTTTGCGCCATTGCCTGATCTACATAATTCCTTTAGTGAATCGGGCACTTAACGAGCGCAGACAGCGCATGCCAAAAATGGGCACTTTTCCCCCTGGGTTTTTTTCCCACTATAAAAATGGTTGTGTTTATTTTGAGTGACCCGTCCATCCAGAAACAGCAACAGTGGCTCGACCAGTGCCGTGAGTTAGAGGCGAGACTATCTGGCTGTTTGAAAACAGTAAGAACTTTTTTAATCTCCAAAGAACCATATAGCCAACTCAGGAATCAGCGGAAAATGTGTTTCGATAAGAAGATTGAAGAAACAATCGAAGAACCTTTATTTGTAAGAGTGTAAAGTGGTTTTGCGATAGAGAGAGAGTTGTCTCCTTCTACTCTAATTCTCCTTTCATTCAACACCCTATCACATCCTCACCATTCCTCACCTGCACTCATCCAACTTTTCATTCTTTATTCTTTGACTTAGGCCTTGTCCTTCTCTCTTATTCTATCTATCTGTCTGTTTGCCTGCCTGCCTGCCTGACCAGCTTGCTTTTTATTCATTCAATATCTGTCTTATTTTCATTCCATTTTTATCCACCAGATTTCTTCACCTATACGTTTTCTTGATTCCTCAAATCTAATTTCCCTTCTGAGTTCATCAGCCCATCCAGCTTTATCAGTTCATCTCAGTCACCTGCTTAAGATCCATCCATTCTTCCTGGCCACCTGCTTCTACTCGTGTTTACCTGTCACGATTCTTCTGCAGTGTATGTACGTGTGTGCATGCAGATGGATTGTTCGTCGACCCAAGGGTTCTGTAGTGTGATCCAGCTGGTGTAATGAACACTTAATTAAACACTTGTTGAAGAGAAAGTGAAAGACGCATACTTTGTTCCAAAACATAGAGAGCTGCCTATGGAGGCAGCATTTTCAGGCATCTTATGCACCTTATGATGCCTTCTAAGATACCCTCTTTTGACCCAATTCTAAGGCAGCAGAAGGCAATTGATTTGCAATTTTCTCAATGAAAAAATATATATCCAAAATAAGAGGTATTGATTTAAAGTATGTCAGTGCAATTCAAATTTAAATAATAAAGAGAGAGGTGCTTTTAGAATTGGAAAAGATGAAGGAAGTATCAGCAAAAAAAAGAAAAATGCTGAAAGAGAGAGTGTAAACACTCACATTCAAACCAGGGAAACAGAGAGAGGGAAAAAGATAAATTGGTCCCAAATTCTCAGACAGAAGGACGGTGTGTTCTTGATCAGCAGTTCTTGGCTGAAGCTTCTTAATAATGTCTAAATAAGCACAGTTGCTTCGTAAAGCCTCTTTAAGACCTCTTCATATCAACAAAATTAATTAATCCATCACACTCAGTCAGTAGGTGATGGCCTGTAGAGCCTAAGTTAGTTTGCCGGGGTATCGTCAGTAACGTAGCTGGACGATGTGTGTCTGGGAATCATCCAACACATCATACTTATGCAAGATTTTTTTTAATACAGTCCATATATCCTGATGATTTGAGTATATTATGTTCTTAAGTAAGTGAAAAGTTTTAATTTGTGGCCGTTTTGTGATTCATTAATGGAAAACAAATTCATTTTAAAGGAATGTGGGGTGATTCAAAAGAGTAAAAGCTCCATTTACGGCATATGCTGTATGCTGTTGATTATCACTTGTGGACGTCTAAATGTCAATGATTGTATGTTTGCCACATGGACTTCTATTCAGGGTTCCCAAGGTCATGGATAAACGTCTCGGTTACGTATGTAACCTCCGTTCCCTGATGGAGGGAACGAGACGTCGTGTCGAAGAAGCGACACTAGGGGTCTCTCTTGAGCGCCGAAAGATACCTCTGATCTAAGAAAAAAGGCCAATGAGAGTTGGCGAACAGTATTTGCATACCCCGCCTCCGGATACGGATATAAAGGCGAGGGAAATACGCTTGTTCATTCAGGATTTTTCTGAGGAGCCGGGAGTGTTCCGGGCATCTCAGCGGCTCGGCTTAGCGACGTGGCAGGGAAGACACGACGTCTCGTTCCCTCCATCAGGGAACGGAGGTTACATACATAACCGAGACGTTCCCCGTCTGTCGCTCACTTCGACGTTGTGTCGAAGAAGCGACACTAGGGGTCCACTTCAAAACTCGCCATGCGCTGAGCCGTGTACGTGTACTGCTGACACAGAAGCGGGCAGGTATTTGTACGTGCACAAGCAACCAACTGTGTTCAGGCTGCACGTACTCTTCCCCAATGCCCTGAAAAAGTGTCAGCATCCTTTTGGTTACCCAGGGGGGAACAAGGTGACGCTCCCAACTAGGGAACGGGCCAAGCCTGGCTGGGCCTCTTTTCTCTCTATGTTTTCTCGGCATAGAGCAAGAGCAGCCGGGGCCCTTACCGCATCGAGGGAAGGGGGTCTTATTCCTATTCTTTCAGGGGGAAAAGACCCTGCGGAGGCCACACCTGCCCAGCAGGGGAGGTAAAGGTGGCAAAATACATCACATGGCCACTTTGGGCATGTGGGAGGAAATGGCGCGGTGGTAGATCCAACCTCGAGGAGGGGGGAGTTGCTACAACACGGCGACCGGAGGGCAGCGAAGGACTGCCTAAGGGAGACGCAGGTCAGCTCGTAAGGTGACCGTACCGCGGAAATACACACAGGAGGAGTCCCGTAGGAGGCCTGATCTGTGGAGCACCTATTCCAGTAGGGGTAGCCGGAGGTACCCGTAGTGGACTGGACCAGCACGTTCCTCCGCTGAACTGCTGCGGGCCCGAAGGGCTAGGGAGGAATCAACCAGGGACCTAGGTCCTCTGGGACAAAAGCGCACTGTTTTGCCTTGGCAGAGGGAAACGGCGCTGGAACAAGCGGTTCACCCGGTCAGATCGTCGACGTGTACCGAGTTCTACGGGCTCGGACCTGAGAGAACACGGGACGAGACTGACTCAACCCTGAGATCGTAAGGGTGTTAGGTGCTGCCCAGCCCTCAGCTCTGCAAATGTCTGCTAGGGAGGTGCCACTCGCCAGTGCCCATGAGGATTCCACGCTCCTAGTGGAGTGGGCTCGAACCTGTAAGGGGGGGGGGGGGGGGGCATGGCCTGGGTGTGATAGGCTAACTGAATGGCATCCACCACCCAGTGAGACACCTCTGTTGGAGACAGCGTTCCCTTTCTGCTGTCCTCCAAAGCAGACAAAGAGCTGCTCAGAGCGCCTGAAGCTCTGGGTGCGTTCCAGGTAGGCACGCAAGGCACGTACCGGACACGACAGTGAAAGGGCTGGGTCTGCCTCCTCCCGGGGCAGCACTTGTAGGTTCACTACCTGATCTCCAGAGGGCATGGTAGGAACCATGGGCACATAGCCCAGTCGAGGTCTTAGGATCACATGAGTATCTGCCGGACCGAGCTCCAGGCAAGTGTCGTTAGTAGGGAACGCTTGCAGGTCCCCGACCCTCTTGATGGAAGTGAGCGCGATCAGCAGGGCCGTCTTTTCAGGAGAGGGCCCTGAGCCAACTGATTCTAGCGACTCGGGGGGGGGATCTCTGAAGACCGGCGAGGACCACCGAGAGATCCCAGGAGGGGAACAGGTTTGGCCGGGAGGGGTTTAACCTCCGGGCACCTCTTGGGAACCTGACAATTAAGTCGTGCTTACCCAGAGACTTGCTGTCTACTGGGTCGTGGTGAGCTGCGATAGTGGCAACATACACCTTCAAGGTGGATGGGGACAGCCTCCCCCCCAACCTCTCCTGTAGGAACAGGAGCACAGACCTAACTGCGCACCTCTGTGGGTCTTCTGCCCGGGAAGAACACCAATTCACGAACAGACACCATTTCAGGGCGCAGAGTTGCCTGGTAGAAGGGGCTCTGGCTTGGTTGAACGTGGCTACGACCGTGGGTGGTAGACCAGGTAGATCTTCCACATCCCGTTTGGGGGCCAGACGTGGAGGTTCCAGAGGTCTGGGTGCGGATGCCAGAGCGTGCCCCGTCCCTGAGAAAGAAGGTCCTTCCTCAGGGGAATTCGCCAGGGAGGGGCTGTCGCGAGGAGTACAAGGTCCAAGAACCAGGCCCGGGTGGGCCAGTAAGGAGCCACGAGAGTGACTTGCTCCTCGTCCTCCCTGACCTCACCTGTGCAAGAAGGCTCACTGGGGGAATGCGTACTTGCGCAGCCCCACCGGCCAGCTGTGTGCCAGTGCATCTGCCCCGAGGGGAGCCTCTGAACGGGCGTACCAGAGCGGGCAGTGGGAGGTCTCTCGGGAGGCAAAGGGGTCTACCTGGGCCTTGCCGAACCATTCCCAAATCAGCTGAACCGAGTGGGGGTGAAGCCTCCACTCTCCGCCAGGCAAGCGTTATTGTGACAGCGCGTCCGTTGTCACATTGAGGTTGCCGGGGATGTGAGTGGGACGCAGCGACTTGAGTCGGTGCTGGCTCCAAAGGAGGAGACGACGGGCGAGTTGTGACATGTGGCGGAAGCGTACGCCGCCTTGGCGATTTATGTACGTGACCGCAGTGGTGCTGTCCAACCCGACTAGGATATGTTCGTCCCGAATTAACGGGAGAAACTTCCGCAGGGCAAAAAGGACGGTCAACAACTCGAGGCAGTTGATGTGCCAACGCAGCTGGGCCCCTTTCCAACAGCCTGAGGCTGCGTGCCCGTTGCAAACGGCGCCCCAACCCGATCTGGATGCGTCGGTTGTGACCAGGACGTGTCTGGACACCTGCTGTAGGGGTACTCCTGCCCGTAAGGAACAGAGGTCTGTCCGGGGGTTGAATGCTTGGCGCCAGGCGGGGGTGATTGATACCCGGTGCGTGCCATGGCGCCATGCTCGTCTCGGGACTCGGGTCTGACGCCAGTGTTGGAGCGGTGTCATATGTGTCAACCCCAGCAGCGCGACTGCCGCGGAGGACGCCATATGCCCCAGGAGCCTCTGGAAAAGTTTTAAAGGCCTGAGCCTGAAGGCGGCGAGGCAGTTCAACACTGACTGGGCATGCTCGTTGGTGAGACATGCCGACATTGAGACCGAGTCTAACTCCATCCAGGAAAAAGAGATGCTCTGAACTGGAGTAAGCTTGCTCTTTTCCCGGTTGACCTGAAGCCCCAAGCGGCTGAGGTGCCTGAGCACCTGGTCTCTGTGGGCGCATAGTCACTCTCACAAGCGGGACAGAGACATGCCGAAGGGGAGGACATGTACTGATACGCCTGGCCATAGAACGTAAACCGCACTTTTAAGGGGCGGTGTCGAGGCAGGATGGAGACGTGGAAGTGTGCGTCCTTCAGGTCTACTGCTGCGAAACAATCTAGATGCCGGACGCAGGCTAAGCGTGAGCATTTTGAATGGGAGTTTGTGCAACGCTTGGTTGAGAACTCGCAAGTCCAAGATTGGTCATAAGCCGCCACCTTTCCTGGGTACGATGAGGTAAGGGCTGTAGAAACCCTCCTTCATCTCGGTTGGAGGGACCGGCTCTATCGCGTCTTTGGCCAGAAGAGTCGCGATTTCCTCGCGCAGGGACTGCGGACAGATGCCCATGAAGGGGGCGGGGCCTGGCAAACTGAATTGCGTAACCGAGTCGGATGGTCCGGGCCAGCCAGCGAGACGGTTGGGAAGTGAAAGCCACGTGTCCAACCTCTGCGCTAGGGGCACCAAAGGGACGATTAATTTTGACGTACCCGGCAGGGCTTTGCAGCGGGGCGGAGCAGGTAGGGCAGCGTTGGGCGGCAACAGGGCGACCCGCGGCTGAGGTGCTGAGAAGAGACTCAAGCACTTACCTTGCTCCGCACACCCGGCAGGGGGCGGGTTAGCGACTGAGGAGGAGGTCCTGGGTAGGCATCCTCTGGACTCGTCGGAACCGGCCGGCCGGGGAACAGTCATGGGGCTGAAGACGGGTGGTCCATGTCCAGGGGGCCAGGACTGTTGATATCTGGGGGCAAAGTGCCATGAGAACGGCATTTGCGGGCCAGATGACCCAGAGACAAAAGGAAATAGCTCATTACAGAGAATATGAGAATGTGAAAATTAATTAGACAAGAAAAAATTCTCCTCCCGGCCCTCCACCGGGGACAGAGCGGTCTTACCACCTCCGGAGCTAACATCTTGGTCCCTGGGTCGAACGTCTACAGACAGCCTGGGAGCCTTCCGGGTCCTCGAGGGGGTCCGTGAGACGGGGGTGTCCGCTTCCTGCGGAGTGCTCGACGCTGGGGCTGAGAGCTGGGCCCGGGTTGAGGAGGAGCAGGGTGTTTCATAGCCGCAGGAGGACGCCCCTCGGCGAGCAGACGGGGCATGGCCCATGGCGGCAGGCTTGCGGTGGGGCAGGATGTGCAGTGGCCTCCGTCTGCCTCACTGCTGAGGACTGCTGGGCAGAGTCGTCAACGGTGGCGCCGAATGGATGGAGCTGGGAGACGGGGGTGTGGGAGAAGGTGTGTCTTGTCTGCCTCCCGCATTTCGACCAGGTCCAGTCCACAGGTGCGTTTCTGGACCACAAGGGGTGGCCATCGCCTGTTCGAGTGCCGGCGCTTCTGACCTCCGTGGCCCGGGGGTGCGGTTGGTCATCCAGCACAGTTCCTGCAGCACATCAAGAACAGGACTACCCAAGGTGCAAGTTTTGAAGTGCCTTGGCCTGGCGTTGGTTGCAGGAAGGGCCGTGGCGTGAGAGCGGAGGAGCGTAGAAGCCTTGGCTTTGCTCAACTCGTCGTGCACGTCCTGGAAGAAAGGAACAGGGGGGGGGGGGCGTGGCTGTGAGCGGCGCACCTGCCCGCGGGACCGATCAAGTAGCCCGGGAAAGCATAGCGGATCTCCGTGCGTCAGGCTCAGGCTGGGCGGCAGACCCGAAGGTGGCGGCCCAGGCGAGCGATCAGCATCCGATGCCGCTGTAACGCTCTCCGATGCAGCGGTGATGTCATCCAATTCTGAGGCAAGCAAGCGTGCCGGGGGGCGGGCGGTTCGAGGGGGTTTACCCGGCGAACAGAGCCCGTCATATTCCCCGAATCGCCTTCATCGCCCGCGGTGCCTGCGCCGATCCCGTAGGAAGAAGGCGGAGCGCGGGGGGCGGCTGAAGTGGCTTTCTCTCATTACAAAAGAAAGTCGTGCGACCGCAATGCTATAATGGCCATGTTCTCACACTGAGAAGATGAACCATTGGAGAGAATGCTCATCCCGAGCTCAGACGGAAGCAAACAAGCATGCCGGGGAGGCGGGAGGTTCGAGGGGGTTTACCCGGCGAACAGAGCCCGTCATTGTCCCCAAATTGTGTTCATTGCCCGCGGCGCCTGCGTCAATCCCGTAGGAAGGAGGCGAGGCGCGGGGGCGGCTGAAACGGCTTTATCTCATTACAAAAGAAAGCCACATGACCGCAATGTTGCCATGGCTATGTTCTCGCACTGAGAACATGAACCATTCGTAAAACGCTGCCTGCGTGTGATCGCAGCCCAGGCATGCAAGACAGTGTTTTATGACCGAGAGAGGTGGGGAGAAATCACCGCATCCAGAAACTACACAGGGGCGGAAATTACATCTTTATAAAGACGCGTCCTGAAAAGGACGTTCAACGCCGCTGTGTAATGCTCTTTCAGAGAAATAAACTCTTTTACGGACAGAATCACTCTTTCAACTCTTTTAACTCTGCGCTGTCGAAGCGCCCAGGGGCAAACTGCACGCCGGCAGTGAAGAGAAAAGCCGCTGTAGTGCGCCGTAAATCCAACAGCAAAGCAGAGCGTCAGAGGATCAGAAGCAGGATCAGTTGTGTTACTCGCAGCTGACTGCATACACACGACCATCGGCTCCGAAGAAAATTACTGAATGAACGAGCGTATTTCCCTCGCCTTTATATCCGTATCCGGAGGCGGGGTATGCAAATACTGTTCGCCAACTCTCATTGGCCTTTTTTCATAGATCAGAGGTATCTTTCGGCGCTCAAGAGAGACCCCTAGTGTCGCTTCTTCGACACGACGTCGAAGTGAGTGACAGACGGGGAACTGGAAATATCAGAAATATCAATTTTAAAATTGTGTATATATGCAGTGTGTGTGTATATATATATATATATATATATATATATATATATATATATATATATATATATATATATATATATATATATATATATATATGCAAAACATTTGGAATAAGGTAGAGATTTTGCTCTTATGGAAAGAAATTGGTACTTTTATTCCCCCAAAGTGGCATTCAACTGATCACATGTATAGTCAGGACATTAATAATGTGAAAAAATACTATTACTAACTACTTCAAAGAGTTCTCATCAAAAAATCTTCCATGTGCAGAAATGAGAGCTTTGCAAATCCTTGGCATTCTAGCTGTCAGTTTGTCCAGATACTCAGGTGACATTTCATCCCACACTTCCTGCATCACTTGACATAGAGAAGACCTTCTCTTTACCGTTGTATATGAAACTGGTGTTGAGTGGGTAGAATTCAATGAAGCTGTCAGCTGAGGACATGTGAGACATCTATTTCTCAAACTAGAGACTCTGATGTACTTATCCTCTTGATTAGTTGCACATCTGGCCTTCCACATCTCTCTCTGTCCTTGTTAGAGCCAGTTGTCCTTTGTCTTTGAATACTGCAGTGTACACCTTTGTATGAAATTTCATGTCAATTTCAAGCATTGTATAGCCTTAATTTCTCAAAACAATGATTGACTGACGAGTTTCTAGAGAAAGCTGTTTCTTTTTGGCATTTTTTTTTTACCTAATATTGACCTTAAGACATGCCAGTCTATTGCATACTGTGGCAAATCAAAAACAAGGAGGCAGTCAGGTTTTGATTTTTTTTATCTGTTGGTATTTAAAATAATCCATGATGCCATGTATCCAAACAAGATGTCCCGGACCTCTGGCATAAAAACAGCACAACAACATTAAAAATCCACCACCATATTTAACCATGGGCATGGGGTACTTTTCCATATGGCTACCTCTCTGTGTGCACCAAACCCATCTCTGGCATTTGCTGCCAAAAAGCTCTATTTTGTATCATCTGACCATTTGAAGTCCCAGTAGTGTCTGGCAAACTGAAGACGCATGAGTTAATTGTTGGATGAGAGCAGAAGCTTTTTTTTATCAAAACCTTCCAAACAACTTGTGATGTTGGTGATGTCTGATTGTAGTTTTTGAGACTTTCTGACCCCACTAATTTCTGCAATTCTCCAGTTGTGATCCGTGGAGAATTTCTGGCCACTCAAACATCTTCCTTACCGTGCATGGAGGCCATATAGACATACGTCCTCCTCCAGGCCGATTCTTAAAATCTCTTAAAATCTCCAGTGATTGGAACTTCTTAATTATTGCCCTGGTGGTGGACATTTTTATTTTCAATGCTTTAGCTTTTTTTTTTCTTACAGCCACTTCCCATTTTGTGAAGCTCAACAACCTTTTGCCACACATCTTAACTTTATTCTTTGGTCTTAATCATTGTGATGGATGACTAAGGGAATTTGGTGTTACCTCATATTTATACCCCTGTGAAATAGAAAGTCATGGCTGACAAATTTCTTGTTCCTAGTCATCAAGGTGTAATCAAATTTTTTTTAATATGATTTGAAATATACTTCAGATGTATTTTACTCATATGATTTTCTAGGGGTGCCAATAATTGTAGCAAACGTGTTTTCGATAAAAATATTTATTTAATTATGATATTTTTCCCCTCTTTCAATTAGTTTTCTTCAATTAAAGGCTAGATTTTTGTGAATATTTTGAATGAGTGATCAAAAGGATAAACAATAAAGACAAAATTTACCAAGCGTGCCAATATCTTTGGTAATTTTTCTACATATATTTTTCTAGTTACAATATTCTCTAAAATATTTAATCAACTAAATATTGTATTTGGTTAGAGCTTGTGTAGAGTATAACCTGCTCGCAAGCCATAGTAATCGATTTGTGAGCGAATCCTTCTTTTAAATAGGTTTTTTTCCGTTAATTGGTCGATATGGCTCACAAAATAGTGTTAACTGGAGTAAAGGAGTCTTAAACTACATTTTCCAGATATCACAAATAACTAGAAAAGTCATGGAAATGAATTGGTCAAAAAGGGTGGGAACCCAGTCCATTGTAAGCATGTAATTATTGTTATAAACTGAGAATGAGTCAAAAATAATTTTCTTTCTTAGCATATTTGTCTTGTTTTCCAGTAAAAAATATATAAACATCCTTAGAGCAAAATACATTGTCTTGAGAACAAAAATGACATAAGATGTCGATTCTTGTTTTCAATGAAGTCTAGCAAAATGTAGTAATGTAATGCTTAAAACAAGAACATTAGGGGTTGGAAAAATCTATTTAATTCAAAGGGAAATTTATTTGTCTTGCCCTATTGGCAAATGTTTTTTTGCAGTGTGATAATTGAGCACATTTACATGCACGGTCTTACATTGAATATCCGTAATAAGCTGACAACGTGTGTGTTCATTCATTTAACAGATTTTCTTAATCGGTCATAAATGGCTTCAGAATAAACCGTTCTACATGGATAGATTTTTGCCCATTTTCTCTTATTTTGCATTCTGCATTCTTACCAGCGTATCCAATGTGTGCTTGTGTTTTGTGCATACATCTTCATGGTTTGATGTCAAAAGCAGAGAATAAATTCTCTATTAAATCTCAAGTAAACACAGTTTTTTTTGCTTTGTCGGATTTCAAAAATAAGCTTATTACCAGAATATTGGTGTATGTAAACAGGATCATTGACAGGATGCCAAAAATTCTGATTGAGCTTAACTTGTACTGAACCAAGAATTCCTTTAACCTGTGCAAGATTTTAGTTACTTTGAAAAGAGCTCCTTCATCAATACTTCTTGTGTTCATGTGCCAAACTCTGCAGGGCTTGAGTCAACTCAACCCCAAAGCATTGGCAAAGGAAACAGAAATACAAGTAGAAAATCTGTCAAGGTACATTTTTCATCTAAACATTGAACATTTGACATTTATTATATTTTATTTAACATTCATTGTCATCTGTGAGTCCACTGAGAATCAGTAGAGCAGATTCTCAAACAGTTACCGTATATCTGGAGCTCTGACTCACCGTTATTGGTGCGCATCGATCTTCCAGAGATACCATTGGATCTGATAGGTTGGTGACCTCCTCCTCTGTCCACGCCTCCTACCTCACCTGGCTGTTTCAACAGTTCTGTCAGGGCCCTAAAAAAGAAAGTTTTGCTCACCATCAGTTACTCAGCAGGGCACTTGCCATGTAAGGGTGAGTAATACAAACCAGACAAGCTACTATGACATTACGCCAAATTAAGTAATTAGTCTTAAAACCCATGACTCAGTCTGGCTTAAAAGTGATGTGTAATTGTTTGGATGTTAAAATTCTTTCTCTGATCCCAGCTTAATATGCAGAGACACGTATAATTAGCCCATTGGTAATGTAAGTTGACATCCTGAAATACATTATCACTGTGGCACTATCAAAACACTGCTCTCTTTGTATAAGTATCTCAACCAGCCTGGAACAGCAACATTGGCTCAAACAATTATGTGAGTTTGAGGTGGTACTATCTTTTTGGCCGACCAATAGCAGATGGGTGGAGTGTTGGGAAACATGTTTGAAATAATTTTTGCAATTCCACTTGTCGCCACTAGTTGTGCATAATTTACACACTTCACAATTATGTCCACGGAGTTCCAAAGAGTTATCTTTGATATAAAATAGTTGTAGGTGTGATTGTTTAAGTTGTGCCATCTAATACTATATGCAATGGACCCCTTTCACAGATTGTGATGAGGCGTTTCCACTTCATCTACTAAAAAATGTATTTGAATTTATTTTTATAATTATTTAGTGTAAATTTTGCCATCTTTCTCTTTATCTGTAATGCATTTCAATCAAAAAACATTTGCATTTTTGAAAAGCCATGAAAATTTAATCATGGAATTTGTCCAGTGGCAAATTCTCAGGACCAGTCTCTTCAATGTCTTCTCTGCTGGCCTAACATGCCTAATAAATAAATAAATCTATATTTTTCATCCTTTCATTATCATTCACTTTTTTGCCTATTTATTTTCAGTCGCTTCAATCCACTCCTAATTCATCCACAATCGAATAGCAAAAAAACAAAAAGTTTATCCAGTCAGATTTTTTTTCCCTTGATTCTTACAAGCAAAGTGTGACGGCTGTTTCACAAATAGCATGCCCAAAGCCTAGCTCATCAGGGAAGCAGTGCGTAAATCAGATCTTCACCCCGTTAGGCCTTCAGAATTTCTACAGAATTTCTCAATAGTGCATATGAATAAGCATCTAAAGTCAGATTGTCAGATGCATCAACCAATCAGATTGATTTACTTGTTCTTGTGGGTGTGGTCTTTAGGATATGTCCCTGTCGAGGCCTTCTAGCTGGCCTTGAGTGATGCAATCACGTTTTAGTGATGTATGTATTTTGAAAGCGAAGAGCGTGAGATGCTGACGAGTCAGCTGGCAGAAAGTCTCTGACTGTCATTGCCCCTTTAACCATTGATAAAGAGATTCTTATGGATTTGAAACCCCGAGATGTAAACAGGAAAGGAGGGCTTATTTTCACTTCAAGCAAGCTGGTAAGTGCTTTTTGCATTGTTATAGTGACATCAGGAGTTTTCTAAGTGTAAATTAGCATCGGTCTAATTTAGCATTAGTCTGGAGCATCGGTTCAGTGTCATTTCAAATTCTATCGGGAAGACACGCAGGCTTGAGTGAGGTTTAAGATGCCATTTATTTGATGAATGTAGAACAGAAAAGTAATCTCTCTCTTTGGCGTAGGCCCCGTCTGGTGGTCCGAGGGAGTTGTACTCGGAACCATCATATCCTGCCGGAGATAGGAGGCAGGGGCGAGGAGCCTACCCCCGTGCGGGACGGAGCTCAACTGGTGGTGGTGGGGTGGTGGAGGTTGCCATGCTAGCGCACTGAAACAGCAATGCGATAGACCGTGAGCAGACTTACAAAGCAATGGCCTACCTGCGATTGGCTAGGAATTACCCAGCTAATAGTGTGATGATGTACAGCTCCTAGTCTTCCCGCTAGAACTACGCTGCGCTCACATATACTCTGCACCCTTAACTAAATTTATAGAAATATTATTAGATAGCTTTTTCCTGGTAATAGACCTCCTAGGTTTTGGCTTTCGTGTGTGGACGTGTTTTTTAAATATCAATTGGTATTATTAATTGGCAGCGACGTAATGTATGATGTCCATAGGCATAGGGTCTTATTAATCGTGAAACAGTGTTTTCTTAATGACATGAATCACACTGAAGGCCTAGACTTAAAATGCATGGGCCACCACTGATTTTGTCATTTGCCGTTGGTGCAAACTGAAATACAAAAATAATATTTCCTGTGGTTTCACTCTCACAGCAATAGAAGTATCCCAGCTATAGTTTACTTCCATGTTCCTAACCACTCATATTTCAGTATGATTTCAAACCTGTATAACTACTTCCGAATTTAAAATGAAGTTTTATGGGTGCTGTCGAGAGTGATGGAGTTAAAGGTGTGCCTCTGACATTTCTTACATATTCCTTGTCACATATTGCATCACCTCATTGTGGCAGCGAATCAGCATGAAGCTCACCAAAATAAGACCAGGAGCACCTCCTGAACACAAGAAAGCATAATTGTGAAAAACTGGTGTCCAGCAAATCCTCCTTATTCCCAGAGGCTGGAAAAATGTTAATGTTCCCCCATTGACAGACATTGTTGTGTGCAATCATCTCATTTTTTCAAATGATTATGGTAATGGGGTTAACGACTAACTACATTGGTGGGAAAATCGGGTGGTGGGCCGCAAGCTTTAGCCAAGTCCATTTTTGCGTCACTACCCACCAGTTGAGATCTTCTGCTTTAAACTAACTTTGTGCCATTACCTCATATTTCCTTGTTAAATAGGGAGCATTCTTGGAAAGCTATTGTTAGAATTCTATGAAAACAATGAAGTACAGGACATGGACGCAGTTACAACAAACACAATCGTCACATATACCACCAACAGGCTTATTTATACACGGGGCTTATGATGATTATTTTATGATGCTCTGTAAGAACAGAGAGTACTATTGCACAGTTGTCAACTCATTTGCTCCTTTTCATTTCTTCTGTCTCAGTAATTATTCTTTAACTCTGTGTGTTATATTCCTTGTTATTCCCACACCATTTCTGTCATTCTATCGAATTCTTTCAATTCATATTTCCATCTCATTAAATCGGTCTCTCACTGTCCTGATTTTGACCTTGGCTTGTCCCTCTTCTTTGTTCAGTAACTGCTCTTCACACCTCTAGAATCCAACGAAATCCCTCACTGGGAGGATTGGTGACCGTAACCTTCATCGATAATCCAGGACTGAGCCATCTTTGAGGTCACAATACCTCACTAACAGTACTTTCAATGAATAGGGTACAAAATGGAGTCTGAAACACTTTTTGTGTCAAAAATCACAAAAGAGATGCTTAACCTTCAGAAAATGTGGTCAAACTAATACTTTATAGGTACGCTTGCAATTTTTGAAACCCAGCTGTTACCGGTTGTAACCCTGTTGTGGGATGTATAAATACAGTTTAAACCCCTAATATGTGTGATTTTGATATGTTCTAGCAATACACTTTAAATATACTGTACATCAGAATTAAATAAACAACATATAAAATGTTAATATATTAATATTAAAATAATAATAAATATCTACACAAGAGTAAGTAACAGTGTTGAAAGTAACATGGTTGCAGATCGATAATTAAGTAGGGGCTTGCTAGTTTGTGTTAATGCTATTACTGAAATTATATTTTCCATAATTTAAAGAAACAAATATATTTTTTCTTGCAATAACTTTGATAACAGTGTTGAATTGTTTAGCTTCGTGAATGCAGTCAACACAACCATTTGTGTACAAATTGAGAAAATGGCAAGAGATTATTTATAGGGAATAAAGTGTACTATCTCTTTGTGGACAGTGCCCAACATTGAACTAACAACTCACCCACTCAGTTTCCATGTGTATCATTGATAAGTGCTTGAACAAATGGCTGAAAAAAGAGTGTATACACTTAATATGTTATTTTTGGGATTACGTAAATATAGCATGACAGATTAAGTACTTTCTACAGTGAATAAGTTAAAGTGTGAACTTCAAATTATTAAGTAAATTCTTATTTACTTAAATTTGTGCTTCATTTGTAAAGGATTAGTTCACCCAAAACTGAAAATTAATTCATTGTTTACTCTCCCCGATGTTGTTATAACCACATATGACTTTCTTTCTTTTTCTAACACAAAGGGAGAAATTGTGCATACTATATTGTGCTCAGTGATGTCATACAATGGCAGGTTATGGTGACCACCACTTTAAGCTTCAAAAGGACACAAAAGTATAATTCAGAAGTCTAATAAATGATTGTATGAGACTCATGTCTTGATATGGTTTGGTGAGAATTTTTTTTTAAATCTAATGTATTATTTAGTGTAACTCTTGACCAACGGTTGATCTGTGCATGGTCATGAGTCTGCACAAGCTGTAGAGCTCCTTACACAAGAGCATCTGTAGTTACGCTGCCGAGGTGGGGCGAAAACTCGTTTTGTTTTGCTTCAACAGGACCACCAGTGATATTAACAACAGAAAATACAACACACAAACCAGAGAGCAGAACTTACAAACATGTCTAAAGTAAAAAAAATATAGAGGCATTTCTATGCCTAGCCTTATTTGTTTGAACCGGAGTTTTCAATCAAATAGTGTAATGGAGGAGGCTGAAGGTAACTACACACACACACACACACACACACACACACACACACACACACACACACAGATGCTACAGTCAGCCAGAGAGTACAGGAGACCGCAGTTCTTTGGAGGTTTCAGTGAATGTAGCTACCTTCAGCCCCATCTCTCTGTTTTGATTAAGGTCTCCCAACAAATAAGGCTGGGCATAGAAATGCATATATTTTCAAATACAAACTATTCAGACCTGTTTGTAAGTTCTGCTCTCTGGTTAGTGTCAAGCTATGTTGTGTTTTCTGTTATTAATATCACTGGTGGTCCTGTTGAAGTGAGAATATTTTATTTTTTTAGCTTGAATGCCCCACTAGATTCATGAACACGTACAGCAGATCAACCGCCGGTCAAGAGTTTCGCTTAATAATATGTTAGATTTTGGTTTGCTTCTCTCCAAACCTTGTCGTATTCCTTCAGAACAAGACATGAGTCACATACAATAAATTATTAGACTTCTGAATTATACTTGTATGTCCTTTTGCAGCTTGAAGAGGTGGTCACCATAAACTGCCATTGTATGACATCACTGAGCACACATTTTTGTGTTAAGAAAAAGAAAGAAAGTCATATAGGGTTATAACAGCACAGGGGTGAGTAAACAATGAATGAATTTTCATTTTTGGGTGAACTGTAACTTTAAATTCAAACATGTAAAAATTAAGTAGTAAACATTATTAATGATTGGTTGTTATCTTTGCAATGCATCATCATGTATATTCTAGTAGTAGTCATCATGACAAATGAACGAAAGATTCGTATCCGAAGACCCAGTCGGGAGATGAACTAATAATTTTGTATTATTAGTCTATGCGGCTGTCACGTGACAAATGAACAAAATTATTCAAATAAAGATTCATTCACTTTGTTGAGCGAGATTTAAAGATCCAAGTCAGAAAATTATCCAATATTCCCATCACTACAGTGAGACAGGTTATTCTATGAGAAAAAAGTAGGGCGGGATTTTATTTTATCCATCAGGAATCTATTGTATCAAGTGGGTGTTACATACCAGAAATAAGCTAAATGGTTGGAGGGGAGGGGTTGAAAAGTAAGAGGGATTCCTGAAAAGGAAAGGCGTTTCAGCGGAAACACTACAAGGACAAATATTTATTTATTTTTTATTTATAACCCAGAAGGCAACAATAGTTTTATTTATTCAATTATACATCATTTTACAATGTTAGCATTAGTTTATAAATTCTCTTTCAACTACAAGACTGGTTAATGAGTATAAATGTTTTAATTATTTGAAAAGAAATGGTAAGGAGAGCATGGAGATGACTCTTGTAATAAATAAAAGCTAACAAAGCTTTAATCATCATTCACAGTATTGAGTCAGCGGGAGGCCATGAAACACTACTCTGTTGGGAATTTGAGCACTGATGCAAATTGCAATTGGGAAATTTGGGTAGAAACGTGTATTTACAGTTATCAACAAACCTATAATAATTCATTCTAGATGTGTTGTTACATCGTTCTTTAAGGAATATTTCACAAAATTTAGTAATTTACTCATGTCGTTTCAAACCTGTGAGAAACAGATCAATATTTAAGTCATTTTTTTTCTATAAAATCTCCTTAAGTAGTAGGTTGCGATATGCATGAAGAAAGCAAATTGCAGTAAACAAAAGAAGAAGAATGTGGAAATGAAAGTGAAAGTGGAGATTTATAGTTAAAAAAAAAAAAAAAACTAGGTTTCTCACCGACACCTATTATATCATTTCTGAAGATAAGGATTTAACCACTGGAGTCTTAAAGATTACTTTTATGCTGCCTTCATATGCTTTTTGGAGCTTCAAAGTTCTAGCCACCATTCACTTGCATTGTATGGACCAACAGAGCTGAGATATTTTTCTAAAAATCTTTGTTTGTGTTCAGCAGAAGAAAGAAATTCATACACATTTGGGATGGCATGAGGGAGAGTAAATGATGAGATCATTTTATGAATTTCTGTGTTTAAACTATCACTAGGTTGTAGGACATGTTGCAGAACAATCTTTAAATGCAACTCAGAGCTCATATGTTCCATCCAGTATCACTTCCATTGTGGACTCAGGAGAACGATTCTTATGCCACGCTCACATGTAAGCATGCACAGCACATGTATACATGGAATCTGATAAATTTCAGCACACATGCACCAAACTTCTGCTAAGAAACATCTGCTCCCAGCTGTGTAAACCGAAGAGCCTGCAGTTCATCCGCTTGTTCCACAAATAAATATTTTAAACAGCTCAATCTGTTTCACCTTGTGCCAGTTTATATACGTCAGAAAAGAGCAGCAATCAACGATCATTCAGTCGTTTATTGATAGAAAATTATCGCTAATCATGCTGATGTCTTAATTTTCAGGGTGCGGTGATGAATGCATTTCTGATTGAGCACATACAATATGTGCTGGATTGTATTGAGTGAGACTAGTATGTGTGTATTAGGTGAAATTTGGAGTATCTGAAAATGATTTCTAATCTTCTCTCAGCATGTTCCCTTTTCATCACCGAGACGTGGTCATTAATTAAACTGTCTTTTTGCAGCAAATTTCTTATTAAGACTCTCTGGTGGTAATCACAGGTGGAAAAAGTAACTGCAGGCATCCCAAATCAGTCTTAAGTGCCCCCGACTGAGTCCTAAACACACTTTAAGACACAGACAGGCCCACTTAGACAAGCATGTGTGCAGTACACTAGGTCTACGCTAGACTTCCTTCTAATAAGTCACTTAGGCTACCCTCTGAAAAAAAAAAAACAGCTTAGATCAGCTTCAATGTCAAGTTTTAGATTTGTTTGATCTGACAGTGGCTTCTGATATTGGCACAAGCTGATTTAAATGGTTATTATTCCTGCTGGAAAATACAGCTTAAAGGACAGTTCACCCAAAAATGAAAATTCTCTCACCTTCATGCCATCCCAGGTATGCATGACGTTTTTTCTTCAGCTGAACACAAGCAAATATTTTTAGAGGAATATATCAACTCTATAGGTCCATACAATGCAAGTAAATGGTGACCAGAACTTTGAAGGTCCAAAAAGCACATAAAGGCAGCATAATAGTAATCCATATGACTCCAGTGGTTAAATCTATAGTTTAAGAAGCAAAATGATAGGTGTGGGTGAGAAATAGATGAACATTTTAGTTCTTTCTTTACTGTAATTTCTCCTACCTGCCCAGTAGGTGGTGATATGCACAAAGAATGTGAATAGCCAAAAACAAAAGAAGAAGAAGAATGTGAAAGTGATAGTGGAGATTGATAATAAAAAAGAACTTGAATATTGTCACCCATTCTGGAGACATGGATTAAATCACTGAAGTCTTATGGATTACTTTGACTTTTGAGTAAATGTTGAAAGAACTGACATTTTTGGATTTATTATCCCAGTATGTAATTTCTGCAAAACTAGTGCCACTGAATGGAATTGCAAAAATAAACATTATTTTCAAAACAGCTTTCTGAATATGCCCCGCAACTAACGCCATTGGTTGAGTAATGTTGTTGGAGAGGGTCTAATAGGGTCACTCAAAACACACACACACAGGAATTTTTTTTAGCACCACAAAGACCCTGTTTGCAGTTTTTGAGAAACTAAATTGATTACTTATAGCTGTCTCTGCATATTAAGAAGGGATAGATTAAAGTATTTTAGCACAGAAAAAGTTACATACTTTACTTTGTTTTTTCAAAGAAGGTAACTGGTCACAAGCTGGTTGACCAGCCACTATATCCCAAAAAAACAGCCTGACCACCTTAAATTGATAAGACCAGCTGGTAAAGCTTGTTTGTTACTGGTTCAAGATGTCTACAAGCCTAAACTGGATTTTCCAGCTGTGATTGCTGATCATTTAAGCCAGTCTAGGCATTTAATTGGTCTAGGCCATTTTCAGCAATGTTTATTAGCTTGGTTAGCCTCATATTTGGCCACTGTCTCATAGAAAAAGTTAACTAATATAAAGTTTAGAACAGAGAAAAGGCTGATTAATGAACCTATAGAACACACTCAGCATCAAAAATATTTGGGCAAAGAGAGTTTTTTTCTAGTAATGCATTGAGAATTAGGTAATTAGCCATTAGCATGCTTCAGTTAGCTCAGTCTTTGAGCTGGTGAGGCAGATGGTTTGTGGTGGCCCGGTTAGCTGTAGGGCTAATGCTGTTCAGTGGAAGAGAGTGTGTGTGTGTGTGTGTGTGTGTGTGTGTGTGTGTGTGTGCGTGCGTGTGTGTCTTTGCACTCGAATCTGCATATGAGACCTTGTAGTTTGTCCCCTGAATGGTGTGTCATTAAACGTTGACATGAGAAACCATTTGTTCTTGTTTATGGCTTTCAGCTTGAATACATAAAACAGTCAGATGTCAGTGGGTGTATCTATTTGCTTTAGCAGTAATCTATGGGTGGGAAAGGAAGATTTGCTGAATAACAAAAAAAAAAAAGCAATGAAGTTAGACATCCTTTCCTATCTAAGTGATTTTCTTTACAAACCCAATATAGCCTGACAGCAGTAGATTCTGTCTGCTGAGCTCTGGAATGCTAGTAACGAAATACAAGTAATGGGAATACGCATCTTAAAATACAAAATATAAGTAACTGTGTTCCACTACAGTTATCATTTAAATAATTGGTAATTCGAATACAGTTACATTCAAAAATATTTTGATTGCTGAAGAGATTACTTTGCATTTTATTGTCATTTGTTTAATTTAATATTTAGTCCTTTCAGATGTAGAACATTTATACATATAAATGATGCGATTCAAAGTGCATTTGAACAGCGGTGAAACACTTTCTTATGATTCATACAAGCAGACAGAGAAGTACGTTTGGAGCAGAATTGTTAGCTTTACGCTGAGCTAAAATGCTATTTCTAGCCATTTTACATGCACGTTAACAGGCACAGTCATATTTTTTTATCAAGCAAATTCTCGTTAGATCATAATTAATGTTTTCTAGTAAGACCTTTGATTTTAGTTAAAAAATCATATTCTTGAAAATAATTTTTTATGTAAGTTTTCCTGTAAAAATATCTAAAAAATCCTTAAAACAAGATCAATTTCATTGATCTTGTTTTAGAAACAACACTGCATAATATATTTAGGTTTTTCAGAGAATGTATTTTTAACATGTGTATTTTGCCCTACTGTACTGGGAGAGTTTTTATAGTCAAAACAAGTGAAAAAAAATCCACCAGTGATGAAGATGTAATCCAAAGTATTTAGAATATGTTACTGACCTTGAGTAATCGAACGAAATACATTACAAATGACATTTTGCAGCATGAATTCTGTAATCTGTAGTGGAATACATTTAAAATAACCTTCAAACCCTGGACAAGTGTATTGTGAGAAAAAAAAATAATTATAATTCTAAAACTAGATTTTTACATTTTTGGTGCTTGCATGTGCAAAACATGTTGCCATAATTATAGAACATTTTGGTTGGTTATTTACTGGATAAAGTCAAAAGAGCACACCCACAAGTGTTTATGATATTCTGGTCCTTAAATATGATTTGGGTCCCTACTTCAGTTTAAGCCTATGGTATGTTTCATCTCTTTTATCATATTCCATGTAAAAAATTTAACTTTGGTCATGTTAAAATCACCAACACGATACTTGGGTGTTCTAGATGGTTTCCAGTGTGTTGCTATGTGGTTGCAGAGGTGTTCTGAGCGATTGTTAACATGTTGGGTTTGGCCGTAATGGAATACATGTAACGTCGCTGCATATTCAAATAAAAAAAAAAATCTGTTTGTAGCTTCCGCTACATTTTCCAACACCTGTATTTTAGAATACAGTTATTTTATAAAATTGTGTTAAAATACTTTTATAATACTTCTCTCATAAAAACCATAAAATAAGGCAGAAAGAAAAAACTCCTTGTCAATCGAGATTTTTTCTGAACAGTGGTTCTGACCAGCGCAGATGTGCTCATGCACATTTGTCCTCTCGCTGTCTCTTCCCCAGAGCAGCTGCAGTGCAAGAGCAGTGTTGCCAGGGTTCCATGCCAAATTGTGTCAATTTAAAAACATATTTGTGGGTTCAAATTATAGCAGGATTTGGTTTTTGGGATTCTTTAGAAATGGACCACTGTCACCAAAAGGTTTGATGGTAGACACTAGATAATGAAAATCTTAGTCATGTATAATAATTTTGGGATAGAATATTTGACAACTGCACCAAATATTAATCAACACAGCTGTGCGCTAGAATCAACACAGCCACATTTTTACACAAATATATAATTGAAGCATATGATACGTTGTTTCCCACAATTGTGATTGCTGTGCAAATACGTTTATTTAATTATTTAATTTTATCTCCTTCAAAGTGATTCACGAAAAAATCTAAAATTGACTATTAAAATCAAAGGAGTATAAGAATTAAAAGCACCCAAAATAGTGTCAGTAATAAAAAAGGTAGAAAATACAAAGAATAAATAGGCCTACATTTGGAAGCATTCATTCATATACAGCTTTGTTGTCACAGGACCTCAATATGTTTAATTATCATCTCAAAAATATGGTTACTATGTATTTGTTATCCAATTTTATGTTCAAATGTATTTATCTTTGTTAGTCTAAATAATGGGTTAAGAAGAATGGGTTAAAAATAGGTTAAAACAATAGAAATCCCATTCTGAACATTCACAATCAACCCTGCTTGGTATCTACAATTTCACAGCTAGGGTCTTTTGGGTCTTGGAGGTACAAGCAGCATTTTTCTTGTTGGAAAGCGGATGAGATATTATAGTTGACCACAAACTGCCTTTTGTTTGTCTTCTGCCCTTTTGTTTGTAAACTCTGTTCCCTGATGGAGGGAAGGAGATGTTGTGTACATACATAACCTAGACGTTCCCCGTCTGTCGCTCACTAGGGGTCCAATTTAAATCACGCCATGCGCTGAGCCGTGTACGTGTGCTGCTGACACAGGAGCGGGCAGGTATTTTACGTGCAAAGGCAACCACCTGTGTCAGGGGGTCCACTCGTAAGGGGACCGTACTGCGGAAAAAACACACAGGAGGAAGTCCACACAGGAGTCCTGACCTGTGTAGCACCTATTCCAGTGCAGGATAGATTTGAGTACCCGCAGTGGATTGGGTCGGTGAATTCCTCTGCTGAATTGCAGACCCACAGGGCTAGGGAGGAGTCATTCTTCTTCGACACAAGGTCGAAGTGAGCGACAGACAGGGGACAACAGCGTTCAGCTCCACATCTAATCAAGGTAATGCTAAGTTCATGAAATTTGCTGATAGATAGCTAGCTGGCTGTTTAGACTCACTTAGATGTTAATAGTAGAGTTGTAGTGGTTCAGATAAGATAATAATGACATCAAACATAATTCATCTAATTGCGCCTTGCCTATATAAATATGTATTCTAAAAGTATTTTTGTATTCTGAATATGTTACTTTTTTTGTGTGTATCACGAGAATATTTAGTATTCAGCCCAGAATACTTTCTTTAAGTATTCTTCCCAACACTGTTAACATGTTGATATTAAGTTGCTACAGTAAGGTTGTTTACCAAGCCGAAGCCAAAAGAGCCTAACCCCAAATCTTTTTAATAATCTGGTCCCACAGAAATGGCTAAGTTTCCTTATTCAGTCAGGGTTGCCAACTGTCCCATATTAACCAGTATGTCCTGTATTTAAATGAAATGTTGCTTATTGTCCAATATTTTAGAAGCAATATGCTCAATGGGATGCTTGCACACAGTTCAGGAAATGGCACATGTCTTCAGAATGTCATGATCATAAGTCTGTTTTTTTTTTATTACCCATCTGCTTATATCTCTCTGTCAGTCTTTCCTGCAATTATATGCACACAAAGGCATTACTAACATTCTCTTTCTAAAACGGTACCCTTTATCTTTGATATCTTTCCTGAATTTCTAATTAACCTGACAGCTGCCAAGCGCAGTCCCTAAATGCAGAAGGATGTGTGAGAAAGTGTATGTCTCAGTGTCTGAGATTATATGAATTGTTGTCACTATACTATAAATAAGAAAATATTCCTGTTTAGCTGTTTACTCAGCTTGCTTATAGAACTCTCCCATCTTCCATTGGTTGGCCAAAAAGATTGGCCCAATTCCAAAAAACCTACCATTGATTTAGCCAATATAGTTGTGTTGGGTTGATAGGGATCCTCAAACAAACAGGGCAAAGTTTTAATAGACTCTACAGAGACACAGTGTAAACACTTTTCGGGCAAATCAACATACAAATGGCTTAGGTGAGTTGAAATAGTGGATGGATGGATGGATGGATACTGTGAATGGATGGATGAGTGGATGGATGGATGATTTATACTGTGGATGGATGTATAGATGGGTACTTTAGATTGATGGATGGATGGATATTGTGAATGGATGGATGGATGGTTGGATGGATGGATACTGTAGATGGATGGATGATGGATGGATACTGTATATAGATGGATGGATGGATGGATGGATGGATACTGTGAATGGATGGATGGATGGATGGATGGATGTATACTGTGGATGGATGTAGAGATGGATACTGTAGATAGATGGATGGATGGATGGATACTGTGGATAGATGGATGGTTCGATGGATGTATACTGTGGATGGATGATGGATGGATACTATATATAGATGATGGATGGATGGATGGTTGGATGGATGGATGGATGGATGGATACTGTGGATGGATGGATGGATGGATGGATGGATGGATGGATACTGTATATGGATGGATGGATGATACTATAAATTATATATACTATAAATTAGATCATTAGTTCTGTACAGCAGTACCGCCACTCTCTAAATGCAGAGTACGCAGCCTAGTGTGTACGGCACCAACCCCTGTCTGAAACCGCCCCATCCACTATATAGTGCACTATTTTGGGTGTCTGCCATTTTGCAGGATTGTCTGAATTCTGAGTGAGACACTCCTTACCTACTTTTGTTCACTCATTATTACCCATAATGCACTCTAATTTAAATGACAGTTAATTGCCCCCAATCCACCATGGAGAAGATGTAGGAGCTGGGATTTTACTCTTTCCTTCACTCCAGCATTGTTTTATTTCATGCTGAATGTAGTAAATTATTTTTTGACAAGTCATTACTTGATTAAAATAACATAATAACATATAGAGTGGCAAAACATATAGATATATTTTAAAATGTACTCTTTATTTGATAAATAATATAATAAATTATATTAACACACAGCATATATTAAAAATTACAAACAGAATGAAGATTTATTGTATTCATATATTATTTAATAAAAATAACGACTAAGGCCCAAGTATTTAAAAATTATATGTGACGTTGTTTCTGCAACAGCCCCAGATTTTTCATTTCTACGTCAGCACCCAAATCACTAATTTCATTCACTCACAGCTGAGATATTAAGCACTAACTGACATTCACTATATAGGAAATAGTGAATTAGTGAACGATTTCAGACACAGCCAGTATCTCTTCGTCATATGATCGCCTCGCACCAGCACATCTCTCACGCACTGTGCACGCACAGAAATGCTGTCTGTTCACGCTCCAGTTGTCAATCACGTGAATGGCAGAGCCCAATGTGTTTATTTACACCTAACTTAGATGTTTACATGGATTTATACTTAATACAGTTAGCTCACCCAGATAGTTTCCAGTACCCCTGCAAGGGCGTGGGCTATATGCATAAATACTGCTCATGACATGTGGAACGCAGGACAAAGCGCACTGGTATATTGCTGCAGTGATTTAAAAATGTACACTTAAAATCTGATGTCATAAGAGCCCAGTTACAGATCAACCTGAAAATTACCATCTCATTACACAGAATGCTGCTTTAAATTGGAGCTGTGATCCATGTGCTAATTTTAACCTTGAAATATCAGCTTGTCTTGGTGTTAAATGAAGGCATTGCATGATGAAACTATTATTTTTTTCACTGTGTGGAGCGAAGAAAGTGTTTCACTTTGAAGAGTTTGATGCTGCTACAGTGATTGATTGACAGCAGCTCAGCGCGCACAGCTGTGTGAACGTCTGCTCTCTAATCTCTCAATAAATTACGCAATAATTAAAATTAAACCAATGTAACAACAGGAACACCACCCATTGCAAAGAAGTAAAAGTAAAAAAAAATAATTAGAAATTTACTTGAGTGAGAGTAAAAATAACCCACTTTTAAACCTACTTTAATGTTTTTTTTTTTTTTAAAGTTACTCAAGGAAATGTAATGGAGTAAATGTAGCGTGTTACTACCCACCTCTGGGTTGAAGTCATTATTGGTAAACTATATAGTTTTGGCAAGTCGTTTTGTGCTTGACAAAAGTAATTTTTCCAACAATTGTTTGCAGACAGATTTTTTAACTTTTAATTGACTATATCACAATTCCAGTTGGTCAGAAGTTTCCATTCAAGTTAACTGTGCCTTTAAGCAGCTTATAAAATTACAGAAAATTAGAGTCAATTTGCTTCTGATAGGCTAATTGGCTAATTGGATTCAATTGGTGGTGTACCTGTGGATGTATTTTAAGGCCTACCTTCAAAATCAAAAGAAATCAGCCAAGACCTCAGAAACATATTGTGGACATCCACAAGTCTGGTTCATCCTTGGGAGCAATTTCCAAATGCCTTAAGTTACCACGTTCATCTGTACAAACAATAGTATGCAAGTATAAACACCATGGGACCACGCAGCCATCATACCACTCAGGAAGGAGATGCATTCTGTCTCATAGAAATTAACGTAGTTTGGTGCGCAAAGTGCAAATCAATCTCAGAACAACAGCAAAGGACCTTGTGAAGATGCTTGAGGAAACAGTTAGACAAGTATCTATATCCACAGTAAAACTATTCCTATATCGACATAACCTGAAAGGTTGCTCAGCAAGGAAGAAGCCACTGCTCCAAACCACCAAGAGAAAGCCAGACTACAGTTTGCAAAGTGCACATGGGGATCAAAGATCTTACTTTTTGAGACCATGTGCAATGCAATCGTAAACCCATAAGATGAGAAATATATGTTTGTGCAGTCTTTTGTGTGTGTGCTATATGTGCTGTTTAGCTGCGCTTAGCTACAGCTGTCATCTTGCATTAGGTTTGTGAAGTTGCAATATAAAAAATGCCCTCTGATTCATATACACACAAACACACACTCACAAACTTGTGCAGATTAACATTCATAGATACTATGTGGCCAAGAGTTAGCAGTCTTAGGCTGACACTTCAAGTCCTCCAGGTCTCTTTAACACACATTCACACACACTAAGGCCTAGAAAACACAATGAATGCTTGGCCAGCACAATCCTGTTGCACACTTAAAGCTGATGGGTGTAATTTGTTTTCTGATACTAAAATAATTTCTCCTATCCCAACTTAATATGCATTTACACAAAAAGTGTAAAAACTGTGCGGCTCTGCAGTGCTATTAAATATTGCTGTCTGTGAGTGGCTGTCTAGCCTGATACAGCAATGATCACTCAAACAATGGCATGGGTTTGGGGGTGGGACTATCTGTTTGCACAACCAATGGCAGGTGAGGGTGGAGTATTCAGGAAGGCTGTTCGAAAACTGATTATTTTTGCAATTCCATTGGGTGACACTGGTGATGCTTTAACGTGCGTTCTTGCATTATTGTGGCGGTAAAAAACTTTAGAACTCAATGGGGTGATAGAGCTACTTTGAAATGTCTGTGTTCAGGTAGCTAGCTATACACCTGTCAACAGAGTGTATGTTATTGCATTTGCTAAACCTTTGCTCTGCCATGAGAGTAGTTGACCTGAAGGTCAAATTGACTGCCAAAAGTGCCCCTTGAGGCAACACTGAGAAATGCAACACATACACAATTGAGCTTGCGTAGCTACAAGGGTTTGCGTCTTTGCATAGAGTGGGCGTTGGGCTTAAGAGAATGCCTCTAACATGTATATACAGTAAGAACTTTTGTTTATTTTTATTAACACGTTTATAAATATTTTGTTGTACCAGTTCGCCAAAGCAAAGAAATAGAGGCAAACTTTGTCAAATCAAGTGATTATTTTATCCTCAAAAGCACTCGTTGAGTCAAACTGGTACCTTGTAAACATACCATTGATTCCAGTCAGAATTATTTAAAAGTCCTGTTTGATTTCACCCTCAATAGTTTCATCAAACCTGTCTATTAACTTGTGTAATGTGCACCAGACTATGGTAAGCTGTACTGACTTTTAATATTTCACAGGATATGTATTGTTGATATAAACAATTACATTTTCAGTAGTTAAAATTCTAATTCATGATATCAGGAATGCAATTGCTACTAGTGAAAATGCTTAGTTTTCTTATTGATGTCAAGAAGAACATCATCACTCACAGGAATACACATTCTTGATACTTCTCTCAAAACAAGAAAAAAAAAATCTGCCAATGGGGTGTGCAAAATAAACTTAATTTATGAGAAAACAAGTTTATGTTGCTTACCCCATTGGCAGATTTTTTTTCTTGTTTTGAGTCTGAAGTTCTCTAAATTTAGTCAGATTTATCTTAAAACAAGATGCAATATCTTATCCCATTTTGCTTGACAAGTAAATAAATCATGTTTTAAGAAAGTTTAGATAATTTGACAGGAAAACAAGACAAAAATACTTGTCTAGAAAATAATTTTTTGCACTGTATCTGAATCAGTATGGGACAAAAAATAATAACAAATAAAATATAACAGATAAAAAAGAGATATATACAATAGCACAATAATGTTGTTAGAATATTTTTATACAATTATGTGCAGGTTATGTAATGTATTGAAGAAGAGGTAGGATATGTTAAAGAATATAAATCAAATCTGGATATAAGTATGAATGGATGGATTAAATATTGCACATGGTTGTATTGACAGGATTTGGGGGCAGATTTAATTGTTCATGAGGTGAATGGCCTGAGGGAAAAAACTGTTCCTGTTCCTCGCTGTTCTGGTGCTCAGTGCTCTGTAGTGCTGGCCAGAGCACAACAGTTCGAAGAGGAAGTGTGCTGGGTGAATAGTGTCAAGAGTGATTTTACCAGCCCTTTTCATCACTCTGGATGTGTATAGTTCTTGAAGGGAGGGCAGGGGGGAACCAATAATCCTCTCAGCAGTCCGAACTCTCCTTTGTAGTCTTCTGATATCTGATTTCATAGCTAAACCAAACCAGACAGTTATTGAAGTGCAGAGGACAGAATCAATGACTGCTGAGTAGAACTGTATCAGCAGCGCCTGTGGCAGGTCAACTTCCTCAACCTCTGCTGGGCCTTTTTCACAATGGAGTCAATGTGGGTCTCCCACTTCAGGTCCTGTGAGATGGTAGTGCCCAGGATCCTGAATGACGCCACTGCTGCTACAGTTCTGTTTAGAATGGTGAGGGGGGTCAGTGTTGAGCTTGTGAGCATGTTCAGCTCCAGATTGTTTTGACTGCACCAGACAGCCAGCTGTTTAACCTCCCTTCTGTATGCAGACACATCGTTATCTTGGATGAGGCCGATGACAGTATCATCTGCAAATTTCAGTAGCTTGACAGAGGGGTCCTTGGTGATGCAGTCATTGGTGTAGAGGAAGAAGAGTAGTGGGAAAGGCACACATCCCTGGGGGGAACCAGTGATGATTGAACAGGTGCTGGAAGTGAATTTCCCCTGTCTCACAAGCTGCTGCCTGTCCGTCAGAAAGCTGGTAATCGTCTGACAGATAGACGTGGGAACAGAGAGTTGTTGTAATTTAGTCTGGAGTATAGCTGGGATGATGGTGTTGAAAGCCAAACTGAAGTCCACAAAAAGGATCCTTTCATATGTCCCTGGTCTGTCTAGACGTTGCAGGATATGATGCATTCCCATGTTGACTGTATCCTCCACAGACCTGTTTGCTCGATAAGCTAATTGAAGGGGATCTAGAAAGGGACCTGTTTGCTCGATAAGATTGGGCCTTTCAAATCTACAGTAGAACACACATTCAGGTCATTAGCCAGTTGTTGGTCCACCACAGGGTTGGGGGCAGGGGTGCTGTAATTCGTAAGTTGTTTCATGCCACTCCACTCTGATACAGGGTTGTTAGCTGAAAACTTGTTGATGATGAACGAGACATTGATCAGAGAGTCCCAAAGCTGCTCTAGGGACAGAGCGATATGCATCCTTTATTGTTGTGTAGCAATGATCCAGTATATTTCTGTCTCTGGTTGTGCATGTATTGGGCACTGCTCTTTGTATTTGGGCAATTCACGTCAAATCAAATCAAGTCAAATCAAATCAAATCACTTTATTGTCACACTACTGTGTACACGAGTGCAACAGCAGGTGAAATTCTTGTGTGCAGTTCCGAGCAACATTGCAGTAATGACAGTGACAAGACATAAACCACTTTACAATAACAACATATTTACACAAAACAATTTACATAACAAATGTACACATACTTATACAACAATTTACATAACAAATGTACACAATACACACAATGTAGAATACACATTGTGGCAGCGGGGGCGTGGTCAAGCGCCCGTTCGGAGAGAGAGAGCTTAATCAGCAGACGTCTGCTGTCCTAAATGTTTGTTTTAAGTTTTTCATTAAATTAGTATTTCTGTTGACAAGCCGGTTTCTCGCCTCTTCCTTGCCCATGAACGTGATCTCTTTACATTGGTGCCGAAAGCCCGGGAGGGAAGAGGGATGCGCCGTAGCGGAGTTCTCGCCACTTCTCAATGGAGCAGCCGCGGCCATCGGAGGCAGTCCTCAGCCCCTAGCGGACGGAACGCCCCGCCGCGTTCCCGGGGTGTCGAAGGGGCCTCCCCCCGCCCCTGGCAGCGGTTCTCCCGCTCCAGGCGGTCGGCGGCGAGCCCCTCCCCGCACGCGGTCGGCAGTCTCCAACCCCGCCGCGTTCCAGCGGCCAGTAGGGAACTCCCCCGCCCCTGGCAGCGGCCCTAACCGCTCCAGGCGGTCGGCCAGGAGCCCCTCCTCCCCTCGCGGTCGGCGGCCGTTCCTCCGCGTCCAGGCGGCTGGGCTCCTCCGTCCCCCGGCAGATGGCCGCGGCTGCTCCATTGAGAAGTGGCGAGAACTCCGCTACGGCGCATCCCTCTTCCCTCCCGGGTTTCGGCACCAATGTAAAGAAGATCATAATTCATGGGCATGGAAGAGGCGAGAAACCGGCTTGTCAACAGAAATACTAATTTAATGAAAAACTTAAAACAAACATTTAGGACAGCAGACGTCTGCTGATTAAGCTCTCTCTCTCCGAACGGGCGCTTGACCACGCCCCCGCTGCCACACACATACACTAGATAAGGGTATAAATATATATATATATATATATATATATATATATATATATATATATATATATATATACACACTAACTGAATTGGGAGAATATATTGACAGAGTGAGGATTAATAAAGTGCAGTGCTGATTGTTGATCGTGAGAGATCATGTGTTCAAAAGTCTTATTGCTTGTGGGAAGAAGCTGTCATGTAGTCGGGTGGTGCGGGTCCTGATGCTGCGATACCGCCTGCCTGATGGAAGCAGTGAGAGCAGCCCATGACTCGGGTGGCTGGAGTCTTTGATAATCCTCCGAGCTTTATTCACACACCGTCTGTTATATATATCCTGGAGGGAGGGAAGCTCACCTCCGATGATGTTTCTGGCCGTTCGCACCACACTTTGCAGGTCTTTGCGGTTGTGGGCAGTGCTATTGCCGTACCAGGCGGTGATGCAGCCAGTCAGGATGCTCTCTACAGTGTTGGTGTAGAACCGTGTGAGGATGTGTTGGTTCATTCCAAACTTCCTCAGCCGTCTCAGGAAGAAGAGGCGCTGGTGAGCCTTCTTCGCAACAGCCTCAGTGTGGACGGACCATGTGAGTTCCTCAGTAATGTGGACACCGAGGAACTTGAAGCTGCTGACTCTCTCCACCGGTGCTCCATTAATGGTGATGGGGCTGTGTTCTCTGTCTTTCTTCCTGAAGTCCACCACAAGCTCCTTGGTTTTACTGACGTTGAGGGAGAGGTTGTGCTCCTGACACCAGCGTGTCAGAGTGTGCACCTCCTCACTGTAGGCTGTTTCATCATTGTCAGTGATCAGACCTACCACCGTCGTATCGTCAGCAAACGTAATGATGGCATTGGAGCTATGCGTCGCCACACAGTCATGTGTGTACAGGGAATACAGGAGTGGGCTGAGAACACAGCCTTGTGGTGCTCCAGTTTTGAGGGTCAGTGATGAGGAGATGTTGCTGCCCATTCTAACCACCTGACGTCTGCCTGACAGGAAATCCAGGATCCAGCTGCACAGCGAGCTGTTTAAGCCCAGAGCCCGGAGTTTCACATCAAGCTTGGAGGGCACTATGGTGTTGAATGCTGAGCATTCACGTGTGAGGTTTGCTTTGTTAAAATCCCCAAGAATAATAATAACTGAGTACTGTTGTTCCGTGTCTGTGATCTGATCAGCCAGCTGTTGCTGCACTGCATTCACACATGTGTTTGGTGCTATATAAACACTATAAACACCAGAATAACTGAGGAAAACTTCAGCGGCGAGTAGAAAGGCTTTCAGTTAATAAAGACCACTTCAAAATTAGGACAGTACATCTTCTTTAATGTTGTTACATTGTTACACTGAAAGCTCAGCAGATGTAACACGCTGTCCAGAATGGCTTCACTCAGCCAGGTTTCTGTGAAGCACAAGGCAGCAGAGTTTGAAAAGTCCTTGTTTGTACGGATGAGGAGTTTGTCCATTTTGTTAGGCAGAAAGCGGAGATTCGCTAGATGAATGCTCAGCAGCAGTGTTTGAAAGCCGTGCCGATGGAGCCTGACCAGCATGCCTGCTTGTCTCCCTCGCCTGCGTCTCATGAACGGGAAAGCTGCGCCTTCGAATAAATGTCCAGCAAAGTGTCCGAAAATTCAAAAACCGGGGAAAAATGTTCTCGAATATGTTGCCGAATGTTCAGCAGTTCGTCCCTGGTAAAACTGATTGGACAAAGATTACTAAACACAGGACAAACAAACAAAAACAACAAAAGAATAGGAGTGCTCCACACCGAGGCAGCCATCCATGGCACCATCATGATAAGTGTGTGATCCTAAAGCCTCCTAAAGCCCACTCTCATCTCCACTGTTTTAAGCATGTGCTGCTCCAGGTTGTTTTGATTGCACCAGAAGGCCAGCTGTTCAACCTCCCTTCTGTATGCAGACTCATCATCATCTTGGATGAGGCCGATGACTAGTGTCAACAGAGGGGTCCTTGGCGATGCAGTAATTGTTGTACAGGGAGAAGAGTAGTGGGGAAAGCACACATCCCTGGGGGCACCAGTGCTGATTGTACATGTGATAGAGGTGAATTTCCCCATTCTCACTAGCTGCTGCCTGTCTGTCAGAAAGGCAGGAACAGAGAGCTGGGTTAATTTAGTTCGTAGGAGACCAGGGTTGATGGTGTTAAAAGCCGAACTGAAGTCAACAAATAGTATCCTTGCATAAGTCCCTGGTCTGTCTATATGTTGAAGTATGTAATACAGTCCCATTTTGACTTTATAATCCACAGACCTGTCTGCTATATAAGCAAATTGAAAGGGATCCAAAAAGGGGCCAACACAAGTCTCTCAAATGACATCATGACCACAAACGTCAGAGTAACAGGTCTGTAGTCATAAAGTCCTTCATAAAGTTTCTTTGGGAAAGGGATGATTGTGGAACATTTGAAGCTGCAGGAAACGTCACACTGCTCCAGCAATCTGTTGAAGATCTGGGTGAAGATGGGGCAAGCTGGTCAACACAGGATTTTAGACAAGTGGGTGAAACACCATCCGGGCCCTGTGCTTTTCTTGTCTTCTGTTTCTGGAAGACCCAGCACACATCATCTTCACAGATCTTAAGTGCATGTTGAGTAGCAGGAGAGGGGAGGAGGGTGGTTGCAGGAGGTGTAAATGTTTGTGTGCTATGAAGGTTGAGCGGGTGTGAGATGGGGCTTTTCAAATCTACAGTAAACACATTCAGGTTGTTAGCCAGTTGATTCCCTACAGTGTTGGGGGATAGTGTCTTGTAGTTGGTAAAGTCTTTAAGGCCTCTCCACACTGATGCAGGGTCGTTAGCTGTTTTTTTTCAGCTTTTCAGAATAGCTGCTTTTTGTCAGTCTGTATTTGGCCTAATTGTACAAGATTTTATCCCCACTGTAAGCATCCTCTTTGGCCTGACGAAGCTGCCTGAGTGTTGCTGTAAACCATGGTTTGTCGTTGTTGTATGTTAAATAAGTTCATGTAGGAATGTACAGGCCCTCACAGAAGCTGATATATGATGTTACATTATCTGTGAACTCGTCCAGGTCTGTGGCTGCAACTTCAAAAACACTCTAATCTTCGCAGTGCAAGCTGGCTTGTAGTTCCAGCTCTGATTCATTGGTCCATCTTTTTACAGTCTTTACTACAGGTTTAGTTGATTTTAGTTTCTGCTTGTAGAGCATACGAAGATGAACCAGACAGTGATCAGAGAGCCCCAAAACTGCTTGAGGGACAGAGTGATATGCATGCTTTATTGTTGTGTAACAATGATCCAGTATATTTATGTCTATATATCCAGTATATATATATATATATATATATATATATATATATATATATATATATATATATATATATATATATATATATATATACTGTATATATTAGGCATGTAAATACACATTTCTTGATACGATAAAATGCAGAAGCCTTAAGATAAGATATGATTATAAAAAACAGCACCCACAAATTTTTTAAAGCTTAAACTCATTCAATGATCCAACATAAATGTATTTTAAATCTTACGTGACACAATAGGGTCTGACATTGGTAACATAAAGTGCAGAGCTCTATAATAATGTAACTTAAACACAGTGCTGCATTTATCAGCAGATTGTTTTGAGAAAACTATTTTCATGTTTTTCTTGAGAAAAATTAGTTTGTCTACATTCAAGTAATTTTAATTTAAATAGCTTTTCTCAATACACACCGTTTCAAAGCAGCTTTGTAGTAAATCATGCCTTAAAGTCTTAAAGTCCCAAGCGAGCAAGCTAAAGAAAAAACTCCTCTCAATAGTTAGTGGAGAAAAAAAAAAAACCTTGAGGGGAACCTGACATGTGGCTTTACATTATATGTACATAATACAATATTATTTAGCAGTTTGAGAAAAAACTGATCAGAACACGTAATTTTTTTGCCCTCTTTCCCTGGTTGAATGCACATTGGATAAGCCGGTAAGACTGCTAAAGCAAGTGTTGTGCACAAAAGTAATTTACATTTCAACATCAAAAGCAGAGAATAATAAGTGTCTTGTAATCAAAGGTTTCTTACATTGTCAATTTTTTTTTTAATAAGCTGGTTTTTGATAGTTATGAGCGTCTTGCTGTGTTGTAATCATGCTCAATTTTGGCTGGGAGAGGCTGACTGTTAATTGCAAGCTGCTGCTGTTTCTGACTCGCAATGATTTAGGCGTAAATAAAACAACAAGTTTGATGTGTAGCTCCGGGACATGATACTGATGTTTAGCAAATTCTAGAAATGTAATGCTACAATCTACTTGCCATTTGAAGACTGACTTCAAGCTCATCTCGCCCATGTAAACCAGTTGCTCTGTTTTTCCTGTGAGCACTCAGCGCCACCTCTCCAGGGGGAGACTGTTTCACAGCTCTCAATGTTGCAATGCTTTTTTTAATCAAACTTATTTAATTATTTATGTATCGTACGATACATATGATATCAAATCGAGAGCGTTGTATCGTACGTTACAATATATTTTTTTACATCCCTAATATATATATATATATATATATATATATATATATATATATATATATATATATATATATATATATATATATATATATACATATATGCAGACTTGCATATATGCACTCACATGCACTCACTCAAAAAAAATTATGTAGTTATCAGAGCAAAGAGCAGACTGCAGCTCTACTTGTTAGACGTCACTTCCTGAGGCAATTCTCTCTCTCTATCTGTCTGTGTCTCAACAGTCTGCCATCATTAAGCTGATTAATGAAGAGAGTCTAAAGTCAACTTGAGAATTATTGGCACCCTTCATGAAATTGAGCAAACTGGGTTGTTTGAATTAAACAACACATACCATGAGGCATATTTTAGGTTCAATCAAATGCATAAGTCATGTTTTCTTATTCTAACACAAACATTTTATTGCATACGGTGAGTGGGGCTAATTTCAGACTTTTTTGGCTCTTTTGACTTTTGGCAGTTTATTGTGATTTCAGACCAAGAAATTAAACTTCATCACATGTCAATCATCGACGAATATTGACCTTAGTGTAAACAGCATATTACATTTTTCATGATAGAAAATTAGGCTATGAGGGAATCTGGTCTCGCCCTAAATATTTCCTCATTTAACTTGAAAATATGTTCGATTATGAAAGTAAAATATGTTGCGGACATGAAATGCTGTTGTTATAATTAACATGATATTATTATTTTATTCTTGTCCAGGCAGTTCTATATGTGTCAGCTCAGTGTTGGTGATTTAGGCATTTTGATGCTTGACATATTTAGGCTGATCTCATGGAAATTGCGTGAAGGTGGCGTCATTTTAGCAAAATTATATTACGTGATTTTGTAAGATATCACTGTGTGAGGAACAGGGGAAAATTAAGTGTTTATTAACTGATAATCTGCCATTTTACTCATGATTTGTGTATACCAAAAAACAAATTAAATCCTGCACACTACCATAGCTAGCAAAACACAATACGGAATTTGTTTTCGACATTCCGTAACAAAGGACAATGCAGGAAGTGACACAATAAAGAGACTAATCTCTCTCTCTCTCTCTCTCTCTCTCTCTCTCTCTCTCTCTCTCTCTCTCTCTCTCTCTCTCTCTCTCTCTCTCTCTCTGATCTTTCCCATTTCAAAGTCCTGTGATCTTTCCCCCCAGTGGAACTTGGTCAAAGGACTAATTTTCACTCTTTCTCTGCTTCAGTCCAACTCATTTTGTTTAATAATGACACATTTCATTATGCTCTTATCAAGAAGGAGACAAAAAATTATTCCCACACTTAAAAGAAGCCAGAGTGAGAGAAATGCTGGGCTCATACTTTCTAACATTCAAATAAACAGGTCAGTTTTCATTGATTGCCTGTTTTTAAACTGGGCCAAAGGGAATACTCTTCTCTCAAGGGCACTCGTTATCTTTCTTTCCGAATGTGTGTGACCTTGTGTGGTTACGTCACAACGATTTTGGTTGAATTGCTGTGCAAATACTCAGTGTTAATATCAACAAAGCTAACTTTGCTAAAAAAAAAAAAGACTGCATTAAATGCCTCTGGATGTCTAATACACACACATACACTTATTCGTGCTTGAACACACTCACACGTTCTTAAGAGATGTCTGAGAGAGGTAAGAAATAAGGCACAGGCTCCAGATGAAATCCATGGGAGATTTAAAAGTATTTACTGAAGGGAGCCAGAGCTTTCGGTTTAAACACGCACAAGATTTGAGAGTATGTGTGTGCATTGAAATAGAAGTGTTAGGTAAAGTTGAGAGATATTTTTTGCAAGAAGAGGCATACATTTACAAAAAGTGAACATTGATAAATGATCAGCAGATTCTGAAAAGAATTTGCCATATTCGAGAATAATGTAGTTTGCCATATTATTGTTTAAAATGAAGCACTGGGCAATTTATGCACTGAAGAAGGTGGTGTAGTGGTCGAAAGCACTAAACTATTAATCAGAAGGTCACTGGTTCGAACCCCACAGCCACCACCATTGTGTCCTTGAGCAAGACACTTAACTCCAGGTTGCTCCGGGGGATTGTCCCTGTGAAAAGTGCACTGTAAGTCGCTTTGGATAAAAGCATCTTCCAAATGCATAAATGTAAATGAAACACGTACATTTTTACTTTGTTTACTATAAATTATCCTCCCTGCCCGATAGGTGGCAATATGCATGAAGAATGTGAATTGCCAATAACAAAAAAAGAAGAACGTGAAAGTGAAGTGAAAGTAGAAATTTATAGCAAAAAAAGACGTAAATATTGATAAGTTTCCCACTCACACTTATCATATCGCGTCTGAAGACATGGATTTAACTACTGGATTCTATGCTGCCTTTATATGCTTTTTGGAGATTCAAAGGTCTGGTCGCCATTCACTTGCATTGTATGGACCTACAGAGATGAAATATACTTCTAAAAATCTTCATTTGTGTTCAGCAGAAGAAAGAAAGTCATACACATCTGGGATGGCATGAGGGTGAGTTTATGATGCATATGATGCAAAGCATTTAAATACTTTTTCTTACACTTGCAACTTGATTTACACCTTTAAAAAATTCTCAGTGTGCATGCAAAATATTTTTACAAGTGTAATTTTATTTACAGTTTAAATAACTTACTCTGCGCATGGAAATCTTTTTGCCCTTAAATTATCTTCATACTTCTGCATTTTAAAACTTAATGCAAATTAAATTTGATTGTTTAATTTTGGTTTGTTCCTCTCACAAAGCTATCATAAAGATTCAGAAGACTTGGAATATAGCACACAAGTCATCTGGACTACTTTATTGTACTTACTGATGCTTTTTGTCCTTTTTAGAGCCTCACAGACACTTGTCACTATATGATTTTGTTGTATGGATAAGAGCAGTGTAAATATTCTTCAAAGTTCCTCCTTTTGTATACCACAGAATAAAAAAAGTCATACAGGTTTGGAACGACATGAAGTTATTGCTTCCAGCACTTTTAAAGGAATGTTCCAGGTTCAATACATGTTAACCTCAATCAACAGCATGTGTGGCATATTGTTAATTACCCCAGAAAAGATTTAAACATTATACATGATATTAGTTTGATAAAATCGCTAACAGGATTGACTATTTTATGTCATCATGGCAACCTAGTTGTAATACTTGATATAACTTTACACTGTTAAAGTTAACGATTTTATCACACTAAAATCATGTTAACACATTTAATGTTTACATCTTGTGGCTATACTTTTGCAACAATCTGTATCTTAACGTTTATGGTCTAGACAAATTCACATCCACTGCTCTACTGTCGTGATTTTTTCTTTTAATTAGTATAATTTGTTTTAAATAAACAATGGACACGAATATTTTTATGGTATCAACATTGTGCCAGATTCAGAAATGCTGTCGATTGAGCATAACTTACATTGAACCCAGGACGTTCCTTTAATTTGATCAGCATTGCACAGAATATCTTTTGAATGAGCCCTGATTCATTACATGGCTCTCGTTGTGTACAATCTGAGCTTGTGATGTTAGCCATTCAGCCAGAATTAAATGGTAAATGAAATTGTATACAAGCAATTTAATCCGAAATCAAGTTAATCAGCTTGACAGTCTGAATAACCAACAACCATTTATGGTGCGCTCGAGCAGTGAATTCCAAACACATACACAATGGACAAGTTGTTTTAGCCAAGTACTTCAATTTGTGTCAGCTGTTGTCAAGCTAACGTGCTTGTGGAAGAAAGACAGAAGGGGTTTCGCTAAAGGCACTGGGAAACCAGGATGTTGTTATACCAGGTTGAGCGGCAGAATATGTACAGTGATGAGGTTAGAGAGAGAAAGACACACCCACACACACACACACACACACACACACACACACACACACACACACACACACACACACACACACACACACACACAGACATACACATTTATCACCAAGGGGACACACAAATTGAATAACTTAACTGGTACACACACCCAGTCCAGACTCCAGGATGGTGCATTTAGGGAGGAAGTGTTGAACCACCAGAACCTTTGCTAAGTGAAGGTTTCTAAAAAAAAACATAAATCCTGCACCAACCTTAACAATGGGCTAGAATGAAAGGAAAAGGCTCTCCACCTCAGAGATGACTGACCTGAACCTCCATCTGGACCTGAACCTCCTTCTGTAAAGGTCAGGCTGCACCTGCATGCTTCTACAGAGGAGATTGGAAACCAGTCTGCAGGGAGGTTTGCCTGAGATGTAGGTCTTTGTTATGAGCAGGAGATTCTTAAGGAATCAAAACAAAAATTAGAGAGGAGAAACTGGAGTCTGGAAATGCTAAGGGGCGTTCACACAGGCAGCGACTTGTGATGAAATCGTTACCCAAAAGATACATTTTGAATAAGAGTTGGTGATCTGAGGCATAATGAATGATGTAGACTGAGAAGTTCAACATTGTACAAATGTGCAATAACACGATGCTGCGACAGTCAATGCAAGTAAAGACTAAATGGAATTAAAGTTCTTTTGCTGAACTCGGTCTGTACTTAATGAAATTTGAATCACTGCCCCCATTGGCTGAAGCTGAAAGTGTTGTTGAACTTATGGGCATGTGTGAGCTCCAGTTTCTGGGTGAAATGTCCACAGGGTGGCACCAAAAGCAAGTTGTAAATGATGTAATACAGCCAACAGGAATACATTTTTATTAACTACCCACTTACCCAAGCATCAACCCTAAACCAGACCATCAGTGCAGTAAATATGTAGTTTTAGAGTGAAAATGCAACCTCCAAATCGTCCTCACCATTATGTGAATGGAATTACTTCCTGGTTCCCACAGGACTAGAACCCATGTCTCAGTAGGTGATTCAGAAATGTCAAATGGTAGGTGGCACTTGTCAATAATTAGGCAGTATGGGGTTGATTTCAACGTACAAGTAATTTTGAAGCTACATGTTGATTTACCATGTAATTATGTTGGATCTGCTGCCTAAGACGGTTAGATACAGAATTTGAGTGAGAATGCCTTGCTTTCCCAACTCTAACCAATCAGATTGTGAGGTACTGCCCAAAGTGCCGCCGTAACCAATCTCAACACTGAATATGATATGTCGCACAATTTTTGTGAATTTATGACTTAACTCTCATGATGATAGTGTAAAAACCCTGTAATCCAGTAAATGCTGTAACGTTGGAAAATCCCTGATATAATGTATCCACCTTGCAGCTATACTTTAAGATATGTATTACATGTATAACACATTTATAACAGTTTATTTGAATGTTTATGGAATGGCCCCATTCACTTCCATTTTAAGTGCCTTACTGTGACCACAATTGTATTTTTTTTATAAATAAGAGGATTAATGTATGGGTTGAAATTATGTTTGTGGTAAATCAACATTATGCCATAAATGCTGTCAATTAAGCATAACTTGCATTGAACCTGGAACATTAATTTAATACCAGCAGTATAAATGGTCATAACTGAGTTTCCTTATCCAAAACCAACTGAAATTTACTAAGAAAACTGATTAAAAAATGTAGTCATGATGGGTTTGTCAAAAAGAATGGATAATCCTTCTTTCCTTCCTTGATTCTACTCCGTTCTCTTCATTTGCTTCATCGGCCATCTAAAAAAATATATCTACTTCCCTCTCTCTTTCCCCACTTTGCTGTCTTTCTCTCTCTTTATTATATTACTCTTTCCTTCCTCCACTCTCTGGCTCTCTCCATCTCTCTCATCCACTCATCAACTGTAAAACTCTCCTGCATGTAGAGCTTGATTGGCATGTCAGAGATCAAGATAAAATCTGCACCATCCCTACCCCACATCCCCCTTGTCTCAATCAGGTTGTCTTTTGCTGCACTTGGCCTTGACAATCCCCCCACCCTTCTCCCACAGAACTAGTGTGTTCAGGATGAGTGAGCAGTGCTGTGCTGCTGAAATGAGGGATGAGACATGAAGAGGGAGAGAATGTCTCACCGCATTCGTTTGTCCTGCAGGGGTTGGCTCTTAGTGGGTCATCTGTGATACTGATCTCTGCACTGTTTTGTGTTTTCACTCTTTCTCTTTTTTATGGGGGGGATCAAAAGTACAGTGTTGCGCAATAAGAGTTACATAGAGCTGGACTTTGGACTAATGACCAGCACAAGTCCTGTCACTCGTCAATTGTTGCGGTCACAAATATTTTGGACAAAAACTGTAACTAGCTTTCATCACTTGTCATTCGTTACATTGCTCATGGGTCTGACAAGGTGTAACTATAAACTCTCTTAACAGCCTCTCTGCAATTTCTGCCTCAATCTGCAAATACAGCTCTCTTCTACACCAAAGAATTAGTAGGTTATCTCAGAAAACATTAATATTTATGAGGTAATATAACACATTTAAATACACAGATTAATAACCTCACTCAGTCCACCCTCAGACACAAGCCATCAAATATATTCTTCTAAAATGTCAGTGCCTACCTAGACATTATACAGTCATGCCCATGGCATGAAGGCACTTCCAAAAGGTAGGCAGCAAAATTATGCTGCCTTTGAAGATTCCTCGGTTCAAATCATCATTGCAGGCAATAATGCAAAAATTCTTTGTGGAGAAAGCAATCAAAGTATGCACTGTCACAAAAATTTGCCAATATGGCAGATACGACGTATTGATAAATAGTTCAGTCTAATTAAAAAGGTGATTATTTTCCCCATTATTTGCATGCTGTGTTTAAAATATGCTTATTAGAGATTTAGCTATTTAGCAACATGCTTATATCTGTCTAAACTAGAATCAATTGCAAATCGAGTCTCCCATATATATATATATGTACTTTGTTTTTTACATTATTAGCATATAGCATTAGCTGCTATTTTAGCAACATCTTTTTAGGTTATTAGTGTAGAGCATTAACCATTAGCTTAGCAACATGCTAACTCAAACTAGATTCAATTGCAAATCAAGTGTCTCATATTTATGTACTATGCTTTTTAGATTATTTGCGTAGGGTATAAGCCGCTATCTTAGCATCAAGCTAATTCAAATTAGATTCAATTGCAAATCAATTTTCCCATGCTGCCTATGTAGAGCGCTTCAAATCAGTCACTTGTCAGATTCAATTTCAGTTAAGAGGCACCTGCCTATGTAGACAGTAGACAGTGAGGTAGCTTACTGTAGAGTTTATGTGTGTGCGCTGAGTATGCTGCTCATTAGCTACATTACAAGTGTGGAAAATTAGATGCATTTTAGTGATGTCACACGCTGTGCCCGGGGTGTCGTCAATATCGCCCCATGTTATGTAACACTGCGTAATGACTGTGTGTGAGAGATTGTGTGTTTTGAGTGTGTGTGCCTGTTAAACAGTTGGGGATCACAAACATGCTCTGCATGCGGTGGAAGCCGTAAACAGAACATGCATAAAAGCACCACAGGCATTTACAGCAGTTTAAACTAAAGTCAGCATGGTTCACTGTGTCCACTTTATATGTGTGTGCGTTTGTGAAATGGTCATTTTGATTTTGAAACCAAATGGTTTATTGTACAGTCTATTTAAATGCTAATTTAAGTTATTGTTGAAACAAAAAGCTTGTTTTATAATTTATTTTATTTTAAATTTTTTGTCTTTTGGGGATTGACATTCATCGGAACTGTAAAGATCCTTTTGAGTTATAGCATATTGGTTTGGAATGACATGAGAGTAAATTATGAATTTTCATGTTTCAACATTTAAAAAAAAATCTCCTGAATTGGAATCTTTGGTATTTTGGAATATACAGTATAAAATTTGAAAATTTAAAGGCAAGGGTTGTTATTATTCCATTTATAGTTTCCATATAATAAGTAAGTTCCATATGCATAATTTGTAATAATTGTTTTATTATTATATTTATTTAATATAATTTTATTTATTCTTTCTTACAAGATAATATGATTATATGTTGTCAACTGTGGATTGCTCTCCCTCATCATCCATATAGTCAAACAGACAAATAAAAGCTAATAAATATAATATAAAAATATTATTTTTTAATTCAAAATCAACAAAAACTGAGTGACTTTTTAAAGGCACAAAAGTATGGCTACAAAACTTAGGCTATATCTCAATATTTTTCAGTCTATTTTATATTAGTGATTTTATTTTTTATTTTTTAATAAGAGGCACTTTCACTTCAACCAAACATTCCAAACAAGAAGATTTAAAATGTTTAATGATTGAAGTAAAAAATCTATTTAAAAGTAAAGAAGGCAGTGTTCCAGAGTGAGTGAGACACAGAGGTATGTTCTTGTATATCTTGCTTGTATCTGAGTCCAAATGGAATCTCGACAGAACATCGGTAATGTGCTATTATAGCCGTCTAATCCATCCGTAGTGGCAGCTTCCGTCACTGACATCTTTGCTCTTGAGCTAAGGGAGGCAGTTTCCTAAAGGAATTGTGACTATTGTGGGCATAATGGTAGTAGCTTTACAAGATGGTCACCTTTAGAGTTGACATTATGTCCATCTTTGCATAACGTGTGGTTTGGTTTCCTCACAAGGCTTTGACAGACAGGTACGTGAAATGAAACTGCTAATCTCACAGGGCTCTAAAAGCTCTGAGCCCTGGGCTACCAGCAAGGCTCCTGAGTCCTTTCAATCTCCAGTGAAGTGGAACAGAACTTCAGAGGAGAGCTCGCGTGTGTGCTTGCATGTAGAGTGGGGTCTGAAATTATGACACCATTAGAGAAAATACTCATATTTTTCATTCCTTTCTAATTGAATGTATTGATTCCACAAGTTTGTGCAAAACCTGATGATCCATGTTACAGAGTTCGCTAGTTCGAATCCCAGGGCGTGCTGAGGGACACAGGTAACCTCTTCATGATCGCTATAATGGGGTTCTCGCTCTCAGTGGGGCACGTGGTGTGTTGTGCGTGGATGCCGCAGTGGATGGCGTGAAGCCTCCTCAAGCGCTATATCTCCACAGTCAACAAGATGCACGGGTTGACAGTCTCAGACGCACAGGCAACTGAGATTTGTCCTCTGCCACAAATCAGTGAGGTGAGTCACTATGCCACCACAAGAACTTAGAGTATTTTGGGAATTGGGCATTCCAAATTGGGAGAAAAAGGGGAAAAAAATCCCCAAAATAAATAAGGTCAATGCCACAAAAGTGCTTACATATGATGTGACCTAGAAATTGGGCAGAATCGAACATATTTCTACTGCATTTAATGTCGTAATTTAAAATCCCAGATTTTCAAATGCAGTCCAACATAGACGTTTGGACCAGACTACGTCTTTGAATGATAGGTATAGTTGCGAGTAAGGAACTGATAATAAAAGGCCAGGAAAGTTCAGTCAGACTCTAACTCATGTAACCCATATGAGCACTATGTGCAATTATTGCTAGGTCACGTCTCCAATGAAGAGGACATTCTGTTCAGTTAGAGAGAAAGTTGTGGAGACTGGGGCTAATTATTACACTTTTACATATGACAATATTTAAAACACGTTTGTGTTTTTTCATCATAATTGTGCAGCCTTATCACAACCTTCCCTAAAATAAATGTGACAGCTTGCCCCCAAGTAATGTGTTTGTAAAAAAAAAAAACTTTTCCAAAGAACACATATCAACCTTTCGGATACTTTCCCTGAATGTTCTAATTTAAGACTGAACTAGGTTCTTAAAAAACAACAAACAAAACCAATGTTAGATTAAACAAGCATTTGTGCAATTGGGCTATGACTCATTAACAAAAAAACTTTTAGTCACTGAGATGTAGCCCTTGTGACAACTTCCAGTATGACAATTAGCCATGGTCTCTGTGGCAGGGCGGAGGGCGGGGCCGGGTCGTGATCCTACACACCCGGTCCCGTATTAGGCTAATCAAGCCTCCGAGAGGGATAAAGGCCGACTGCAGAGGATGGAGCGGGAGAGAGAGATCATTTACGGACATGTCCGTTGTGTGTGTGTTTGTGTCCTTTGGTTTAAATTTATAATTAAAATATTTATATTGTCAAGCCGGTTCTCGCCTCCTCCTTTCCAATGAACTGCTTTACGGTCTCTTTTATATATATATATATATATATACACACACAGGGTTTGGAGGGTTACTTTTGAAATGTATTCCACTACAGTTTACAGAATGCATGAGGTAAAATGTAATTTGTAATGTATTTCGTTAGATTACTCAAGGTCAGTAATTTACTCTAAATACTTTGGATTACATCTTCGGCACTGGTGGATTTTTTCACTTGTTTTGACTATAAAAACTCTGCCAGTACAGTAAGACAAAATACACGTTAAAAATAAATTTTCTGAAAAACCTAAATATATTGTGGAGTGGTGTTTCTAAAACAAGATGAATCAAAATGATCTTGTTTTAAGGATTACAAAAATTATCAAGAATATGATTGCCCTAATATCAAAGGTCTTACTAATTATGATCCAATGTTTATTTTATTGATAAAAAAATATATAATCATACCTGGTAAAACGTGTATGTAAAATAGCTAGAAATAGCATTTTAGCTTAGCATAAAGCTAACAATTTACACAAGGTTCATTTCTATTTCTTCTGCTCCAAACTTACTTCAAACTCACTTCTCTGTCTGCTCGTATGAACGTAACACATAAAAAAGTGTTTCACCGCTGTTCAAATGCACTTTGAATCGCATCATTTATATGTATAAATGTTTTCCATCTGAAAGGACTAAATATTAAATGAAAAAATACAATAAAATGCAAAGTAATCTCTTCAGTAATCAAAATACTTTTGAATGTAACTGTATTCGAATTTCTAATTATTTAAATTGTAACTGTAGAGGAATACAGTTACTTGTATTTTGTATTTTATATATGTAATCCTGTTACATGTATTCTGTTTCTCCCCAACCCTGTGTGAATATATATATATATATATATATATATATATATATATATATATATATATATATATATATATATATATATATATATATATAACTTCAAAGACAGAAAATGACTAATCAAAATATATTGTCATTACAGATGTAGAAAAAATTATCACAATGCCACTGATGAAGATATTCTGCAGTAAATAAGAAAGCTATTTACTTGTAAGGACATGATTGTTTGTTGAAAAATGCTTGCAGTAATCATAATTTCAGGGCCAAAAACATCATAACAATAGCCCAGATGTTAGCATGTTAGCATTAGCATGCTAACAATGAAGCACAAGTAGGGGAAACAGTACACAACTTAGCGATTATGCAAATAATTAACCTCACCCGATGTGATGCTAAATTAGTGACCTGCGTGAATACAATGTGACATTTTTTAAGATTAATTAAAATCCCATCCAGACAGCATACAAAGCTTCATTTTGATTTGAAGGGAAGCTTATAAAAAGGGTAAATAGACTTTATTCTCAAATTAGCATATGCATGTTTTGCTGTTGATGGAAAACCACAAGTGGGCCGAATAATTAGCTTTTACTCTTCAGGAGGCTGATATATGCTTAGCAGCAAAGTTAATGGAAGCAACAAGGAGTTAATTTGCATTCCAGTTTTGTTTTTTGCTTTTTTTACGGTCACAAATTCTGACAATCCACAATGATAGTTTTAGCTTTTTAAGGACCATTGACTCAGGATTCATTCTTGTATTCCATCTACACTCTTTTTTAATTGTTAGTAGTAATGTGGGATTTTGATTCATCCCAGTGAGTCTTCTGTATCCATCACCAAAATAATTTATTGTACATTTTTGTTCACTGACCACTTTTCAGAATCTCAATCAGAATGAGATTTATTGCGAAGTATGCTTACACATACAAGATTTGACAGACTTAGTGACTGCTGAGTAGAACTGGGAGGTGTTGGTGTTTGTGTGAAGTGAAGGTCAGAGCTGTGGTGGGGTCTGAGACTGGGCTTTTCAAATCTACTATAAAACACTTTCAGGTTGTCAGCCAGCTGTTGATTCCCTACAGTGCTGGGGGATGGTGTCTTGAAGTTAGTAATATCTTTCTGACCTCTCCAGTTACATGTTTTTCAGCTTCTCAGAGTAGCTTCTTTTAGCCAATTTAGTTTCCTTAGTCAGTGTGTTTTTGGATTGATTATACAAGATTTTATCCCGCTTCTCTAAGCATCCTCTTTGGCATGATGAAACTGCCTGAGTTTTGCTATAAACCATGGTTTGTCCTTGTTGAACATCAAATAAGTCCTAGTAGGAATGCACATATTCCATGAGACCCAGTAGCCGTTCTGGCTATAATGTTTCTGATACACTGACTATGAAAACCACAGTACTGACAGTATTAGTTGTATGGATCAAATGACCAAATTTATTATGTGAAATATATATTGGAGCTCTTAAATTGGTCATAAAGAATGACTCTATCAAAACAGTAAAGATTATTTGACATTATCAGCACATAACCTAATTAATATTCATATGTTTTTCCCTACTGTTTTTTAAAACAAAGTGACTCCAATGTTCATGGCTGAAAGGGGTCTAATTGTCCTACATTCCAATTTAGTAGACGCTAGAGACTTCAGCAGAGTGTTTTCTCCACAAACGACAACAAAGCATATATTTAATTTGGTGAACTGCAGAGCATTACTTTTATCAATTTTATAAAAAAAAAAAAAAGACAAAAATAATAGCCTATGAAGTAACTGTGAGTTTCAGTAAAGTCCTTATGGTATTAATGTGTGGTCCTCGTTCACTTTTACTCATAATTTATTCAGCCCACAGCTCGACACCCCTGCATTTTGCACCATTTTGCTGCACTCTGTCGAAAACTTGCCATCAGGAGCATTGGGACTCCTTTTTGGACAGCCACAATATGGTCACCCTAGTACTGCGTAAACAGCCCTTTGGAAGAAGTAATTATGTAGCAGTTTTAAATTCTATTTTTCACTGGGCCATCAGGAATTTTTGGAGTGTACATTACATACAAACTGGCCTTATAGCATATGGCTCGGTTTTTTTGTCTTTTTACGTCATCCACATTTCTGCAGCATTTTTCATCAGATTTGCCCTTTGTTTTCATTCAGAAAAGTCGAGATGAACACCCTGGAGTCTTTGACTTGTGGTTAAGTGAACTACCGCAGGTTGCAGTGTATTCATGAGGTTTGTATGAAAGGACCTGTAAGACATCTCTCACTGTGGATTTCAGTTTGTTTGTCCTGAACATTATTTGTTAACATTATATTCCATTATATATTCCATAGCCAGCTTTGGGAATCATCAGAAGTCGCAATACATTTTTAATGCACCAGAGCTGTATTCTGTGGCCTATATGTGCTGGCTAACAATAGCACTGAATATGGACTTACAAACAAACCCTCTGAAACCAGCGAAATAATAATTTGAGGCAGTATTTACCCGTAGAATTAACGTTCATTATACAAAGCACAAGGCTTTCACAGGCATTGACCCTGATAACACATGTACATATGTCGCAGAGATGATGATTTAATGTTTGTTTCTGGTATTTCATTTTTAGAGTATTTGCTTGTCTGCAATATGTCACTAAAAAGTTCCCTGTAGGATTTTAGACACCCAGGGAGATGTTTTCGTTACATTTATAATTTAGAATGAATCACTATTTTTAGATGTTTAGCAGATGCTTGTATACGAATATGATGGTTAACCCTCTGGGGTCGACGGACGCGCCGGCGGGTCCTGGTGGATATTTTCATCGTTACAGCAGAAACAACTTAAAATACTCTGTCATTTTTGGATATACAGATAAGTGTAAGACATCATTAGAGACTATAAAGGGTCTACTCATAATAACAATGAAACATTGTGCTTTTGTAAAATAAAGAAAATAAAAAGGGTGAGCTGTAAGCAGACTTACTTTCCTCTCCTGAACACAAACACATTTATTTAGAAAAATATCTCCGTTCTGTAGGTCAATACAATGCAAGTGAATTGTGGAATGAAGATTCAAAAAGCTTATAATATCAGTATAAAATTAATCCATATGACTCCAGTGATTAAATCCATATCTTCAGAAACGTTTTAAAGGTGTGGGTGAAAAACAGATCAATATTTAAGTCCTTTTACATTCTTTGTACATATTGCCACCTATTGGGCAGGGAGGAGAATTAATAGTAAAAAAAAGAACTTAAATATTGACGTTTCTTACGATTGCTTTTATACTGTCTGTATGTGCTTTTTGTAACTTCAAAGTTCTGGCCACTATTCACTTGCATTGTGTGGACCAACAGAGCTGAGATACTGTCCGATTATTCTTTGTTTGTTTAGCAGAAAAGAGTCACATTTCTGGGATGTCATGAAGGTGAGTAAATGATAGAAAAAAAACATCATGGTTACTGTCGTAACCTTTGTTCCCTGAGGGAGGGAACGAGACGTTGTGTCGAATGAAGTGACACAAAGGGTCTTCCTTGGGAGCCTCACGTACCTCTGAAATTGGCAGACAGAATTTGCATGCCCCTTTTTCGACGTGTACAGAGATGGAGCGAAAACAGCCGAAATGAGGCGGGAGCCGGGCGAACTGAAACGCGTAGCCGAGTCGGATGATCCTGGCCAGCCAGCGTGATAGGCTGGGCAGTGAAAGCCAAGCGTCCAAACTCCACACGAGGGGCACTAACTTTTCACTTTTGACGTACCGGCCGGGGCTTCGCAGCGGGGGGGGGAGGAGGTAATAGCACGTCGGGAGACAAAAGAGCGTCCCGAGGTTTGGGTGCTGAAAAGACTCAAAGCACTTACCTTGCTCTGCGCACCAGGCAGGGGGCGATTTAGAGACAGAGGAAGAGGTCCTGGAGAGGTGTCTTAGGAACTCATCAGCGATGGCCTAGCACTGTTGTTTGGTCACAGGGGGACGCCCTCGGCGAGCAGGCAGGTCACGGGGCGCACTGGCTGGGCGGGGCTGCAGCATGATGTGAGAAATTGCCTCCGTCTGCTTCTTCACTGCTGTGATTTGTCAACGTCGCGCATCTCGACTATGTTCAGACAGATGTGGCGCTCCTGGACCACAAGGGTGGCCATCGCTCGCCCGAGTGCCTGCGATGAGACCATCATGGCTCTGAGAGCGAGGTCGGTGGCAGAGCGCAGTTCCTGCACCACATCGTGATCGGGACTACCTAGGTGCAGATCTCTGAGTGCCTTGGCTTGATGGAACTGAAGGAGAGCCATGGCATGCAGGGCAGAGGCGCCCTGTCCGGTGGCGCTGTTGGCTTTGGAGGTCAATGATGACGTCATCCTACAGGCTCTGGAGAGGAGTACCGGGCGGTCCCACCAGGTGGCGGCGTTCTCGGGACACAGATGGATCGCAACCACTCTGTCGATCTGGGGAACTCCTTGTACGTGGGGATTTACCAGGCAAAACCGAGCCTGTCGTCATCCCCATATCGCGTTCATCGCCAGCCAGGTCGTCCTCAATCCCGTGGGAAGAAGGAGCGACCAGGGCCCAGGGGCGTGCAGAGAGAGAGAATGCTAGCTGGAAACACGCCGTAGATCCAACAGCAGTGCTTCTCACTGGTAGAGGTGAGTGAAACAGTGGTGAACTCAGCTTTGCTGTTGCACAACCGCTCGGCTCCAAAGAAAAAATCTGACTGACAGACGCACGCCCGCTTCCCTTTATACCAGTATATCTGGGGGCGGGGCATGCAAATTCTGTCTGCCAATTTCACATTGGCCTTTCCTCAAGTTCAGAGGTACGCGAGGATCCCAAGGAAGACCCATTGTGTCACTTCATTCGACACAACGTCGAGTGAGTGAGAGAAGGGGAACTTTATTTTTGGGTTAACGATCCCTTTATGGTGAGACAACTGTAAGTAAATGATTCGTAGGTTAATACAGATTACACATAATAAAACGAGGCAATGTACTATGAAATAAAAATATTTCATGTTGACTTTAATATAGGGATGTGCATAAGATTAATCGAGTACTTTAAATATTCAACTTTTTTTTGTATTTTTTTTTTATTTTAATTTTTTTTCCTTGTTCACTCAAAAATAAAATTATTGTCATTGAAGTAATCGTATTGCTTCAGAACCCTTACGATGTATATTTCTTTGTGTGAGTGCAAATGCTATTTTTTGAGATGTTGTTCATGCATAGTGCAATTTTTTTGAAAAGCTTAACAAGTTGAAAGGTTATTGAAGTTAGTTTATTTTTGAAGGATGACATTTGTGAAAACATATAGCAACCGGGCCAATTGGTTGCAGAGGAGGCCCAGCTGGACTCACTCAGCACACCTTGGATTTGAACTCGTGACTCCAGGGATCGTAGTCAGCATCTTTGCTCGCTGAGCTACCCAGGACCCTCCAATTACCCATTTTTTATGTGTTAGAGTAAGTCGACTAGTCGGTTTGTTTCTGTCCTTCCTTCTGTACTTCTTGTTCTCTCTCTCTTTTTCTCAGCCTCTCTTTGTAGAACTTTCATTTGCATGTTCACACATTTTAGACATTAAAGAAACATAAAGGAAGCAGAAAAGGAAACTAGGTGGAGTTTAAGGGGTGCCAGTGGCACAGAATTATTTTACATGGCTCCTTACACATATTAAGGCAGTTCTGAAGTGAAATATCCACTGTGTGGCGCTAAAGAGTGAATTACATTTTCTCCCAAACAGATGGAGTTTTGAAGGTTAATACAAAACTGACCCCCAAACCAGTGGTGTCATAAAAAGCAAATGTGAGATGAAAAATGCAATTGCTGAAACAACCATTTTGTGCTTCTATAACACTGTTGACTCACGTGTCATGTTCTCTCAAGTTCATGTCTCGTACCCTGGTCCTTTGCATCTCAAGTGCAACGCTCTATCAGTTAAGCTACTGCACAATTTAATTGCAATCGAATATGCCTGTAAATGTAGTTGTTTATGTAATGCAAATATGAACATCTATTGCCTTAAAAGTTTATGAACTAATAATCTGTCGTTTTACTTGTTATTGTGTAGGTATAGTAACGTGTTACAATGAGACAGACCAGGTAGGATAAAAAAGTTTTTTTTATTATTATATTAATACTACTATTGCTATTGTAAAGTTGTAGTTATGACTAAAGTAATATGTAAGTCTATGTCTATGCAGTCTACAGTTATTCTCGTTCTGTGTCTGAAACATTGCCATTGCCCTGACAATCAGCATGTCTTTTTTTTCTGCCAGCTTGAACAAACAATTTTTACATACAACTTTGATACATACTGCAATTGTGGTTACTGTGTACATATATTTATGCCACATATGGGCATTAAAAAAAGTCAGTTTAAGTGCACTTTTCATGGTATATATACACATTGCATGCCAGCACAAGTAAAATGTGGCCACAAGTGTCAAAAACATTCTCTTTTACAGAGATAAAAACTTGGCATGTCCAACTACAAGACTTGAGTAGAAAGCAGTGCATGCTGACAGTACAATGATCACAGCGGTCTTGGCGGAAAACAATCGAATGCATCATTTCATGCTGAATTGAGGTGATTTTACACATGAAAAGCAAACCCATAACACATCATTGTACTCAAAACTTTTTAAATTCAGAAAACGTCACTATCAAAGGTAAAATTATGCATTAAAAATTTATAGGCCTACATAACATAATATGACACCTGAATGACTCAGGCTGCAATGGTCGGCTTGCTCAGAGCACACATATATTTGCTCTTCATTTTGACTGTACAAATTTCACTAGTCATTAGTGTTCTGACCCAGTGATTTTATAAGGTCGCTGTCATAGGATGGGTTTGCATTTGTGTGTGTGTGTGTGTGTTGAGTTCTATATTGCCCATGTTTGTGTTGGCTGAATACGGTCATGTTGGCCTCATTGGATTTCCCAGTGCTTGTCAATAGTCTCTCTCTCTCTCTCACTCTCTCTCTCTCTCTCTCTCTCTCTCTCTCTCTCTCATCCCAATACATTAGATATACACTAGATATATCTTTCGTTCTGCCATTATGACGTACACACAGAGACCTTTATCTGGTACTTCTGGCACGCATTAACTGGGCCTCATTAAACTTTCCTATGATAAATCACGTTAAATTATAACAAGCTGGCTACACACATCATTATCTGCCCTTCCAACACTGCCTGTGTCATTGTGTGCTCTCACACACATATACGCACAAATCTAAATGGGAATATACAATACAATTCTACTGTTTGTATTTAAGGATAATCAAAATGAGTATATACTAACCATACCCCTAACCCTAAAATATTTGTTATTTATTTATTTTATGAATCGTTTTTACAAATAGGACATCCAAAGTTGTCCCCAAAGGATGGTTTTGCCATATTTAGCTAACTACTGAGACAAATTTGAACACATACACTCATTCCGTATCATTAGGAACACAAGTACATCCTTAAATGCAGAACATCTCATAAACTCTAAGCCTGATCTCATGAAAATTATGGGATTGTTGAGACATTTTTCAAAATAATATGTGCTTCCTTACATGTATATTGCAGCAGTTCTGAGGGGAATTGTCCACTGTGGCACTAAAAGAGTGTTAAATGTTTTCCCAAACAGACACATTTTATAAGTTTAATGCTCTGTCGAGTTTTAAATAAAAAAATCCTAGCTCCCTCCCTTAAATCTTAAACCTAAACCTAACCGATAGTGTCATAAAAATAAAATGTGAGATAAAAAACACGCAATTGCAGAAGAATTTTGTGATTGCACTTGAACAAGCTTGTAAATGTTGTTTGTTATGTATTGCAAACTTTATAATGTATTGCCTTGTATGCACTTAAGTAAACGTGTTTAGATGTAAAAAAAAATAGCATTGTGTGGTGAACCGGGTGCAAAGTGGCTATGAACTGATGATCTGCCATTTTACTTGTGATTTGTTTGAAAGTAAATAAAAGTCAATGTTGTTGCACCATTTTTATTTTAACAGGAAACTACCATAATATGTATAACAAGGCGTGTAAAAATCTAAATGTAGGTATAGTAACTTCTCGGTCACGCATCATTTACCCCTGTATTTTTGAATTTGCTCATTGCTGATTTGTTTATCCCACCCCACCCCCTAAAATTATCAGACAGCGAATAATCTATCATCCTTTTCTCTCTCTCTCTCTCTCTCTCTCTCTCTCTCTCTCTCTCGGGCAATGGTATGCTTCCAGCCCTTATCAATAGCCCTCATTAAATCATGGTGTCTGTCTGTTATACCACATTACGAATGAGAGACAGATACTCGGACTGATGTCCCTCTCTTCCCGCCCCGGAGGACAAAGCTCCGCTTCCCTCGCACCAAAAGAAACCAAAGTGTCAACTTTATTTGCATTACTGTGGTGTTGAGTGCTTTCAAATTGTTATTTCTATTTTATAGGACATCATATAGTCAATATTTCATTGTCCTTTTTAATCAGTTGCAGCCAGTACAGTTAGTACAGCCACTGCACTGTATACACACTCTTAAAAATGAAGCTTCTTTGGTTCAACAAAGAACCCTTGTCTTATCAAGAGCTATTATTAATTTTATTTTATTTTTTTCATTGTAAAGGGTTCTTGAATTGGCTGTATGTTTCTTCTGAGGTGAAAAACATTTTTAATCTGATATTACAGGTTTTTAAGATTAGCATGTTGGTTTCTGGGTTCGTTAAAAAGGTTCTCTTGTGGCATCAGATTGTAAAATAAATTTGGTTCTAACTTTATTTTTAAGAGTGTACACTCGCCCATAGAAAAGTAAAATCACAAATGTATCGAAGCCGGTTTCCGCCAACGTTAAGTTCAATTTTTTTATATTATAAGTCAATTTAATGAGATATTAATTATTATGAGACAGTACCTCAAATTAATGGGAAACTCTCATAATATCTCATTATCATGTTATTAGTATCTCATAATAATGACTTAGTATCTAATAGTAATGACTTAGTATCTCATAATAGTGCCTTAGTATCTCATAATAATGAATTAGTATCTCATAATAATTCATTAGTATCTCATAATAGTGACTTAGTATCTCAAAATAGTGCCTTAGTATCTCATAATAATGAATAAGTATCTCATAATAGTGGCTTAGTATCTCATAATAATGAATAAGTATCTCATAATAGTGGCTTAGTATCTCAAAATAGTGCCTTAGTATCTCCTAATAATGAATAAGTATCTCATAATATTGGCTTAGTATCTCCTAATAATGAATAAGTATCTCATAATAGTGACTTAGTATCTCAAAATAGTGCCTTAGTATCTCATAATAATGAATAAGTATCTCATAATAATGACTTAGTATCTCATAATAATGAATAAGTATCTCATAATAGTGGCTTAGTATCTCCTAATAATGAATAAGTATCTCATAATAATGACTTAGTATCTCATAATAGTGCCGTAGTATCTCATAATAGTGCCGTAGTATCTCATAATAGTGAATTAGTATCTCATAATAGTGAATTAGTATCTCATTCTAATGAATAAGTATCTCATAATAGTGGCTTAGTATCTCATAATAATGACTTAGTATCTCATAATAGTGCCATAGTATCTCATAATAGTGCCATAGTATCTCATAATAGTGAATTAGTATCTCATAATAGCGGCTTAGTATCTCATAATAGTGCCGTTGTATCTCATAATAGTGGCTTAGTGTCTCATAATAGTGAATTAGTATCTCATAATGATGAATAAGTATCTCATAATAGTGCCTTAGTATCTCATAATAGTGGCTTAGTATCTCATAATAGTGCCATAGTATCTCATAATAATGACAGTATCTCATAATAATGACAGTATCTCATAATAATGACTTAGTATCTCATAATAATGAATTAGTATCTCATAATAGTGGCTTAGTAGCTGATAATAGTGAATTAGTATATCATAATAATTAATTAGTATCTCATAATAATGACAGTATCTCATAATAATGAATTAGTATCTCATAATAGTGGCTTAGTATCTCATAATAGTGCCATAGTATCTCATAATAATGACAGTATCTCATAATAATGACAGTATCTCATAATAATGACTTAGTATCTCATAATAATGAATTAGTAGCTCATAATAGTGAATTAGTATATCATAATAATTAATTAGTATCTCATAATAATGACAGTATCTCATAATAATGAATTAGTATCTCATAATAGTGGCTTAGTAGCTCATAATAGTGAATTAGTATATCATAATAATTAATTAGTATCTCATAATAATGACAGTATCTCATAATAATGAATTAGTATCTCATAATAGTGCCTTAGTATCTCATAATAATGAATAAGTATCTCATAATAGTGGCTTAGTATCTCATAATTATGACTTAGTATCTCATAATAATGAATTAGTATCTCATAATAGTGCCGTCGTATCTCATAATAGTGACTTAGTATCTCATAATAGTGGTTTAGTATCTCATAATAATGACTTAGTATCTCATAATAATGAATTAGTATCTCATAATATTGGCTTAGTATCTCCTAATAATGAATAAGTATCTCATAATAGTGACTTAGTATCTCAAAATAGTGCCTTAGTATCTCATAATAATGAATAAGTATCTCATAATAATGACTTAGTATCTCATAATAATGAATAAGTATCTCATAATAGTGGCTTAGTATCTCCTAATAATGAATAAGTATCTCATAATAATGACTTAGTATCTCATAATAGTGCCGTAGTATCTCATAATAGTGCCGTAGTATCTCATAATAGTGAATTAGTATCTCATAATAGTGAATTAGTATCTCATTCTAATGAATAAGTATCTCATAATAGTGGCTTAGTATCTCATAATAATGACTTAGTATCTCATAATAGTGCCATAGTATCTCATAATAGTGCCATAGTATCTCATAATAGTGAATTAGTATCTCATAATAGCGGCTTAGTATCTCATAATAGTGCCGTTGTATCTCATAATAGTGGCTTAGTGTCTCATAATAGTGAATTAGTATCTCATAATGATGAATAAGTATCTCATAATAGTGCCTTAGTATCTCATAATAGTGGCTTAGTATCTCATAATAGTGCCATAGTATCTCATAATAATGACAGTATCTCATAATAATGACAGTATCTCATAATAATGACTTAGTATCTCATAATAATGAATTAGTATCTCATAATAGTGGCTTAGTAGCTGATAATAGTGAATTAGTATATCATAATAATTAATTAGTATCTCATAATAATGACAGTATCTCATAATAATGAATTAGTATCTCATAATAGTGGCTTAGTATCTCATAATAGTGCCATAGTATCTCATAATAATGACAGTATCTCATAATAATGACAGTATCTCATAATAATGACTTAGTATCTCATAATAATGAATTAGTAGCTCATAATAGTGAATTAGTATATCATAATAATTAATTAGTATCTCATAATAATGACAGTATCTCATAATAATGAATTAGTATCTCATAATAGTGGCTTAGTAGCTCATAATAGTGAATTAGTATATCATAATAATTAATTAGTATCTCATAATAATGACAGTATCTCATAATAATGAATTAGTATCTCATAATAGTGCCTTAGTATCTCATAATAATGAATAAGTATCTCATAATAGTGGCTTAGTATCTCATAATTATGACTTAGTATCTCATAATAATGAATTAGTATCTCATAATAGTGCCGTCGTATCTCATAATAGTGACTTAGTATCTCATAATAGTGGTTTAGTATCTCATAATAATGACTTAGTATCTCATAATAATGAATTAGTATCTCATAATAGTGCCGTCGTATCTCATAATAGTGACAGTATCTCATAATAATGACTTAGTATCTCATAATAGTGAATTAGTATCTCATAATAATGAATTAGTATCTCTTAATAGTGCCTTAGTATCTCATAATAATGAATTAGTATCTCATAATAATGACTTAGTATCTCATAATAGTTACTTAGTATCTCATAATAATGAATTAGTATCTCATAATAGTGGCTTAGTATCTCATAATAATGACTTAGTATCTCATAATAGTGACTTAGTATCTCATAATAGTGAATTAGTATCTCATAATAATGAATTAGTATCTCATAATAATGAATTAGTATCTCATAATAATGACTTAGTATCTCATAATAGTTACTTAGTATCTCATAATAATGAATTAGTATCTCATAATAGTGGCTTAGTATCTCATAATAATGACTTAGTATCTCATAATAGTGACTTAGTATCTCATAATAGTGCCGTAGTATCTCATAATAATGAATTAGTATTTCATAATAGTGCCTTAGTATCTCATAATAATGAATAAGTATCTCATAATAGTGACTTAGTATTTCATAATAATGACCAAGTATCTCATAATAATGACAGTATCTCATAATAATGAATTAGTATCTCATAATAGTGACTTAGTATCTCATAATAGTGGCTTAGTATTTCATAATAATGACTTAGTATCTCGTAATAATGACTTAGTATTTCATAATAATGACTTAGTATCTAATAATAGTGACTTAGTGTCTCATAATAATGACTTAGTATCTCATAATAATGACTTAGTATCTCATAATAGTGACTTAGTATCTCATAATAGTGCCGTAGTATCTCATAATAATGAATTAGTATTTCATAATAGTGACTTAGTATCTCATAATAGCGGCTTAGTATCTCATAATAGTGCCGTAGTATCTCATAATAGTGGCTTAGTGTCTCATAATAGTGAATTAGTATCTCATAATGATGAATAAGTATCTCATAATAGTGCCTTAGTATCTCATAATAGTGGCTTAGTATCTCATAATAGTGCCATAGTATCTCATAATAATGACAGTATCTCATAATAATGACAGTATCAAATAATAATGACTTAGTATCTCATAATAGTGGCTTAGTAGCTCATAATAGTGAATTAGTATCTCATAATAATTAATTAGTATCTCATAATAATGACAGTATCTCATAATAATGAATTAGTATCTAATAATGAATTAGTATCTCATAATAGTGGCTTAGTATCTCATAATAGTGCCGTAGTATCTCATAATAATAAATTAGTATCTCATAATAGTGCCTTAGTATCTCATAATAATGAATAAGTATCTCATAATAGTGGCTTAGTATCTCATAATAATAACTTAGTATCTCATAATAATGAATTAGTATCTCATAATAGTGCCGTCGTATCTCATAATAGTGACTTAGTATCTCATAATAGTGGTTTAGTATCTCATAATAATGACTTAGTATCTCATAATAATGAATTAGTATCTCATAATAGTGCCGTCGTATCTCATAATAGTGACAGTATCTCATAATAATGACTTAGTATCTCGTAATAGTGAATTAGTATCTCATAATAATGACTTAGTATCTCATAATAGTGACTTAGTATCTCATAATAATGAATTAGTATCTCATAATAATGACTTAATATCTCATAATAATGAATTAGTATCTCATAATAGTGGCTTAGTATCTCATAATAATGACTTAGTATCTCATAGTGACTTAGTATCTCATAATAGTGCCGTAGTATCTCATAATAATGAATTAGTATTTCATAATAGTGCCTTAGTATCTCATAATAATGAATAAGTATCTCATAATAGTGACTTAGTATTTCATAATAATGACTTAGTATCTCATAATAATGACTTAGTATCTCATAATAGTGGTTTAGTATCTCATAATAATGACTTAGTATCTCATAATAATGAATTAGTATCTCATAATAGTGCCGTCGTATCTCATAATAGTGACAGTATCTCATAATAATGACTTAGTATCTCATAATAGTGAATTAGTATCTCATAATAATGAATTAGTATCTCTTAATAGTGCCTTAGTATCTCATAATAATGAATTAGTATCTCATAATAATGACTTAGTATCTCATAATAGTTACTTAGTATCTCATAATAATGAATTAGTATCTCATAATAGTGGCTTAGTATCTCATAATAATGACTTAGTATCTCATAATAGTGACTTAGTATCTCATAATAGTGAATTAGTATCTCATAATAATGAATTAGTATCTCATAATAATGAATTAGTATCTCATAATAAGGACTTAGTATCTCATAATAGTTACTTAGTATCTCATAATAATGACTTAGTATCTCATAATAGTGACTTAGTATCTCATAATAGTGCCGTAGTATCTCATAATAATGAATTAGTATCTCATAATAGTGCCTTAGTATCTCATAATAATGAATAAGTATCTCATAATAGTGGCTTAGTATCTCATAATAATGACTTAGTATCTCATAATAATGAATTAGTATCTCATAATAGTGCCGTCGTATCTCATAATAGTGACTTAGTATCTCATAATAATGACTTAGTATCTCATAATAATGAATTAGTATCTCATAATAGTGCCGTCGTATCTCATAATAGTGACAGTATCTCATAATAATGACTTAGTATCTCATAATAGTGAATTAGTATCTCATAATAATGACTTAGTATCTCATAATAGTGACTTAGTATCTCATAATAATGAATTAGTATCTCATAATAATGACTTAGTATCTCATAATAATGAATTAGTATCTCATAATAGTGGCTTAGTATCTCATAATAATGACTTAGTATCTCATAATAGTGACTTAGTATCTCATAATAGTGCCGTAGTATCTCATAATAATGAATTAGTATTTCATAATAGTGCCTTAGTATCTCATAATAATGAATAAGTATCTCATAATAGTGACTTAGTATTTCATAATAATGACTTAGTATCTCATAATAGTGGTTTAGTATCTCATAATAATGACTTAGTATCTCATAATAATGAATTAGTATCTCATAATAGTGCCGTCGTATCTCATAATAGTGACAGTATCTCATAATAATGACTTAGTATCTCATAATAGTGAATTAGTATCTCATAATAATGAATTAGTATCTCTTAATAGTGCCTTAGTATCTCATAATAATGAATTAGTATCTCATAATAATGACTTAGTATCTCATAATAGTTACTTAGTATCTCATAATAATGAATTAGTATCTCATAATAGTGGCTTAGTATCTCATAATAATGACTTAGTATCTCATAATAGTGCCGTCGTATCTCATAATAGTGCCATAGTATCTCATAATAGTGAATTAGTATCTCATAATAGCGGCTTAGTATCTCATAATAGTGCCGTTGTATCTCATAATAGTGGCTTAGTGTCTCATAATAGTGAATTAGTATCTCATAATGATGAATAAGTATCTCATAATAGTGCCTTAGTATCTCATAATAGTGGCTTAGTATCTCATAATAGTGCCATAGTATCTCATAATAATGACAGTATCTCATAATAATGACAGTATCTCATAATAATGACTTAGTATCTCATAATAATGAATTAGTATCTCATAATAGTGGCTTAGTAGCTCATAATAGTGAATTAGTATATCATAATAATTAATTAGTATCTCATAATAATGACAGTATCTCATAATAATGAATTAGTATCTCATAATAGTGGCTTAGTATCTCATAATAGTGCCATAGTATCTCATAATAATGACAGTATCTCATATTAATGACAGTATCTCATAATAATGACTTAGTATCTCATAATAATGAATTAGTAGCTCATAATAGTGAATTAGTATATCATAATAATTAATTAGTATCTCATAATAATGACAGTATCTCATAATAATGAATTAGTATCTCATAATAGTGGCTTAGTAGCTCATAATAGTGAATTAGTATATCATAATAATTAATTAGTATCTCATAATAATGACAGTATCTCATAATAATGAATTAGTATCTCATAATAGTGCCTTAGTATCTCATAATAATGAATAAGTATCTCATAATAGTGGCTTAGTATCTCATAATTATGACTTAGTATCTCATAATAATGAATTAGTATCTCATAATAGTGCCGTCGTATCTCATAATAGTGACTTAGTATCTCATAATAGTGGTTTAGTATCTCATAATAATGACTTAGTATCTCATAATAATGAATTAGTATCTCATAATAGTGCCGTCGTATCTCATAATAGTGACAGTATCTCATAATAATGACTTAGTATCTCATAATAGTGAATTAGTATCTCATAATAATGAATTAGTATCTCTTAATAGTGCCTTAGTATCTCATAATAATGAATTAGTATCTCTTAATAGTGCCTTAGTATCTCATAATAATGAATTAGTATCTCATAATAATGAATTAGTATCTCATAATAGTGGCTTAGTATCTCATAATAATGACTTAGTATCTCATAATAGTGACTTAGTATCTCATAATAGTGAATTAGTATCTCATAATAATGAATTAGTATCTCATAATAATGAATTAGTATCTCATAATAATGACTTAGTATCTCATAATAGTTACTTAGTATCTCATAATAATGAATTAGTATCTCATAATAGTGGCTTAGTATCTCATAATAATGACTTAGTATCTCATAATAGTGACTTAGTATCTCATAATAGTGCCGTAGTATCTCATAATAATGAATTAGTATTTCATAATAGTGCCTTAGTATCTCATAATAATGAATAAGTATCTCATAATAGTGACTTAGTATTTCATAATAATGACCAAGTATCTCATAATAATGACAGTATCTCATAATAATGAATTAGTATCTCATAATAGTGACTTAGTATCTCATAATAGTGGCTTAGTATTTCATAATAATGACTTAGTATCTCGTAATAATGACTTAGTATTTCATAATAATGACTTAGTATCTAATAATAGTGACTTAGTGTCTCATAATAATGACTTAGTATCTCATAATAATGACTTAGTATCTCATAATAGTGACTTAGTATCTCATAATAGTGCCGTAGTATCTCATAATAATGAATTAGTATTTCATAATAGTGACTTAGTATCTCATAATAGCGGCTTAGTATCTCATAATAGTGCCGTAGAATCTCATAATAGTGGCTTAGTGTCTCATAATAGTGAATTAGTATCTCATAATGATGAATAAGTATCTCATAATAGTGCCTTAGTATCTCATAATAGTGGCTTAGTATCTCATAATAGTGCCATAGTATCTCATAATAATGACAGTATCTCATAATAATGACAGTATCAAATAATAATGACTTAGTATCTCATAATAGTGGCTTAGTAGCTCATAATAGTGAATTAGTATCTCATAATAATTAATTAGTATCTCATAATAATGACAGTATCTCATAATAATGAATTAGTATCTAATAATGAATTAGTATCTCATAATAGTGGCTTAGTATCTCATAATAGTGCCGTAGTATCTCATAATAATAAATTAGTATCTCATAATAGTGCCTTAGTATCTCATAATAATGAATAAGTATCTCATAATAGTGGCTTAGTATCTCATAATAATAACTTAGTATCTCATAATAATGAATTAGTATCTCATAATAGTGCCGTCGTATCTCATAATAGTGACTTAGTATCTCATAATAGTGGTTTAGTATCTCATAATAATGACTTAGTATCTCATAATAATGAATTAGTATCTCATAATAGTGCCGTCGTATCTCATAATAGTGACAGTATCTCATAATAATGACTTAGTATCTCGTAATAGTGAATTAGTATCTCATAATAATGACTTAGTATCTCATAATAGTGACTTAGTATCTCATAATAATGAATTAGTATCTCATAATAATGACTTAGTATCTCATAATAATGAATTAGTATCTCATAATAGTGGCTTAGTATCTCATAATAATGACTTAGTATCTCATAGTGACTTAGTATCTCATAATAGTGCCGTAGTATCTCATAATAATGAATTAGTATTTCATAATAGTGCCTTAGTATCTCATAATAATGAATAAGTATCTCATAATAGTGACTTAGTATTTCATAATAATGACTTAGTATCTCATAATAATGACTTAGTATCTCATAATAGTGGTTTAGTATCTCATAATAATGACTTAGTATCTCATAATAATGAATTAGTATCTCATAATAGTGCCGTCGTATCTCATAATAGTGACAGTATCTCATAATAATGACTTAGTATCTCATAATAGTGAATTAGTATCTCATAATAATGAATTAGTATCTCTTAATAGTGCCTTAGTATCTCATAATAATGAATTAGTATCTCATAATAATGACTTAGTATCTCATAATAGTTACTTAGTATCTCATAATAATGAATTAGTATCTCATAATAGTGGCTTAGTATCTCATAATAATGACTTAGTATCTCATAATAGTGACTTAGTATCTCATAATAGTGAATTAGTATCTCATAATAATGAATTAGTATCTCATAATAATGAATTAGTATCTCATAATAAGGACTTAGTATCTCATAATAGTTACTTAGTATCTCATAATAATGAATTAGTATCTCATAATAGTGGCTTAGTATCTCATAATAATGACTTAGTATCTCATAATAGTGACTTAGTATCTCATAATAGTGCCGTAGTATCTCATAATAATGAATTAGTATCTCATAATAGTGCCTTAGTATCTCATAATAATGAATAAGTATCTCATAATAGTGGCTTAGTATCTCATAATAATGACTTAGTATCTCATAATAATGAATTAGTATCTCATAATAGTGCCGTCGTATCTCATAATAGTGACTTAGTATCTCATAATAATGACTTAGTATCTCATAATAATGAATTAGTATCTCATAATAGTGCCGTCGTATCTCATAATAGTGACAGTATCTCATAATAATGACTTAGTATCTCATAATAGTGAATTAGTATCTCATAATAATGACTTAGTATCTCATAATAGTGACTTAGTATCTCATAATAATGAATTAGTATCTCATAATAATGACTTAGTATCTCATAATAATGAATTAGTATCTCATAATAGTGGCTTAGTATCTCATAATAATGACTTAGTATCTCATAATAGTGACTTAGTATCTCATAATAGTGCCGTAGTATCTCATAATAATGAATTAGTATTTCATAATAGTGCCTTAGTATCTCATAATAATGAATAAGTATCTCATAATAGTGACTTAGTATTTCATAATAATGACTTAGTATCTCATAATAGTGGTTTAGTATCTCATAATAATGACTTAGTATCTCATAATAATGAATTAGTATCTCATAATAGTGCCGTCGTATCTCATAATAGTGACAGTATCTCATAATAATGACTTAGTATCTCATAATAGTGAATTAGTATCTCATAATAATGAATTAGTATCTCTTAATAGTGCCTTAGTATCTCATAATAATGAATTAGTATCTCATAATAATGACTTAGTATCTCATAATAGTTACTTAGTATCTCATAATAATGAATTAGTATCTCATAATAGTGGCTTAGTATCTCATAATAATGACTTAGTATCTCATAATAGTGCCGTCGTATCTCATAATAGTGCCATAGTATCTCATAATAGTGAATTAGTATCTCATAATAGCGGCTTAGTATCTCATAATAGTGCCGTTGTATCTCATAATAGTGGCTTAGTGTCTCATAATAGTGAATTAGTATCTCATAATGATGAATAAGTATCTCATAATAGTGCCTTAGTATCTCATAATAGTGGCTTAGTATCTCATAATAGTGCCATAGTATCTCATAATAATGACAGTATCTCATAATAATGACAGTATCTCATAATAATGACTTAGTATCTCATAATAATGAATTAGTATCTCATAATAGTGGCTTAGTAGCTCATAATAGTGAATTAGTATATCATAATAATTAATTAGTATCTCATAATAATGACAGTATCTCATAATAATGAATTAGTATCTCATAATAGTGGCTTAGTATCTCATAATAGTGCCATAGTATCTCATAATAATGACAGTATCTCATAATAATGACAGTATCTCATAATAATGACTTAGTATCTCATAATAATGAATTAGTAGCTCATAATAGTGAATTAGTATATCATAATAATTAATTAGTATCTCATAATAATGACAGTATCTCATAATAATGAATTAGTATCTCATAATAGTGGCTTAGTAGCTCATAATAGTGAATTAGTATATCATAATAATTAATTAGTATCTCATAATAATGACAGTATCTCATAATAATGAATTAGTATCTCATAATAGTGCCTTAGTATCTCATAATAATGAATAAGTATCTCATAATAGTGGCTTAGTATCTCATAATTATGACTTAGTATCTCATAATAATGAATTAGTATCTCATAATAGTGCCGTCGTATCTCATAATAGTGACTTAGTATCTCATAATAGTGGTTTAGTATCTCATAATAATGACTTAGTATCTCATAATAATGAATTAGTATCTCATAATAGTGCCGTCGTATCTCATAATAGTGACAGTATCTCATAATAATGACTTAGTATCTCATAATAGTGAATTAGTATCTCATAATAATGAATTAGTATCTCTTAATAGTGCCTTAGTATCTCATAATAATGAATTAGTATCTCTTAATAGTGCCTTAGTATCTCATAATAATGAATTAGTATCTCATAATAATGAATTAGTATCTCATAATAGTGGCTTAGTATCTCATAATAATGACTTAGTATCTCATAATAGTGACTTAGTATCTCATAATAGTGAATTAGTATCTCATAATAATGAATTAGTATCTCATAATAATGAATTAGTATCTCATAATAATGACTTAGTATCTCATAATAGTTACTTAGTATCTCATAATAATGAATTAGTATCTCATAATAGTGGCTTAGTATCTCATAATAATGACTTAGTATCTCATAATAGTGACTTAGTATCTCATAATAGTGCCGTAGTATCTCATAATAATGAATTAGTATTTCATAATAGTGCCTTAGTATCTCATAATAATGAATAAGTATCTCATAATAGTGACTTAGTATTTCATAATAATGACCAAGTATCTCATAATAATGACAGTATCTCATAATAATGAATTAGTATCTCATAATAGTGACTTAGTATCTCATAATAGTGGCTTAGTATTTCATAATAATGACTTAGTATCTCGTAATAATGACTTAGTATTTCATAATAATGACTTAGTATCTAATAATAGTGACTTAGTGTCTCATAATAATGACTTAGTATCTCATAATAATGACTTAGTATCTCATAATAGTGACTTAGTATCTCATAATAGTGCCGTAGTATCTCATAATAATGAATTAGTATTTCATAATAGTGACTTAGTATCTCATAATAGCGGCTTAGTATCTCATAATAGTGCCGTAGTATCTCATAATAGTGGCTTAGTGTCTCATAATAGTGAATTAGTATCTCATAATGATGAATAAGTATCTCATAATAGTGCCTTAGTATCTCATAATAGTGGCTTAGTATCTCATAATAGTGCCATAGTATCTCATAATAATGACAGTATCTCATAATAATGACAGTATCAAATAATAATGACTTAGTATCTCATAATAGTGGCTTAGTAGCTCATAATAGTGAATTAGTATCTCATAATAATTAATTAGTATCTCATAATAATGACAGTATCTCATAATAATGAATTAGTATCTAATAATGAATTAGTATCTCATAATAGTGGCTTAGTATCTCATAATAGTGCCGTAGTATCTCATAATAATAAATTAGTATCTCATAATAGTGCCTTAGTATCTCATAATAATGAATAAGTATCTCATAATAGTGGCTTAGTATCTCATAATAATAACTTAGTATCTCATAATAATGAATTAGTATCTCATAATAGTGCCGTCGTATCTCATAATAGTGACTTAGTATCTCATAATAGTGGTTTAGTATCTCATAATAATGACTTAGTATCTCATAATAATGAATTAGTATCTCATAATAGTGCCGTCGTATCTCATAATAGTGACAGTATCTCATAATAATGACTTAGTATCTCGTAATAGTGAATTAGTATCTCATAATAATGACTTAGTATCTCATAATAGTGACTTAGTATCTCATAATAATGAATTAGTATCTCATAATAATGACTTAGTATCTCATAATAATGAATTAGTATCTCATAATAGTGGCTTAGTATCTCATAATAATGACTTAGTATCTCATAGTGACTTAGTATCTCATAATAGCGCCGTAGTATCTCATAATAATGAATTAGTATTTCATAATAGTGCCTTAGTATCTCATAATAATGAATAAGTATCTCATAATAGTGACTTAGTATTTCATAATAATGACTTAGTATCTCATAATAATGACTTAGTATCTCATAATAGTGGTTTAGTATCTCATAATAATGACTTAGTATCTCATAATAATGAATTAGTATCTCATAATAGTGCCGTCGTATCTCATAATAGTGACAGTATCTCATAATAATGACTTAGTATCTCATAATAGTGAATTAGTATCTCATAATAATGAATTAGTATCTCTTAATAGTGCCTTAGTATCTCATAATAATGAATTAGTATCTCATAATAATGACTTAGTATCTCATAATAGTTACTTAGTATCTCATAATAATGAATTAGTATCTCATAATAGTGGCTTAGTATCTCATAATAATGACTTAGTATCTCATAATAGTGACTTAGTATCTCATAATAGTGAATTAGTATCTCATAATAATGAATTAGTATCTCATAATAATGAATTAGTATCTCATAATAAGGACTTAGTATCTCATAATAGTTACTTAGTATCTCATAATAATGAATTAGTATCTCATAATAGTGGCTTAGTATCTCATAATAATGACTTAGTATCTCATAATAGTGACTTAGTATCTCATAATAGTGCCGTAGTATCTCATAATAATGAATTAGTATCTCATAATAGTGCCTTAGTATCTCATAATAATGAATAAGTATCTCATAATAGTGGCTTAGTATCTCATAATAATGACTTAGTATCTCATAATAATGAATTAGTATCTCATAATAGTGCCGTCGTATCACATAATAGTGACTTAGTATCTCATAATAATGACTTAGTATCTCATAATAATGAATTAGTATCTCATAATAGTGCCGTCGTATCTCATAATAGTGACAGTATCTCATAATAATGACTTAGTATCTCATAATAGTGAATTAGTATCTCATAATAATGACTTAGTATCTCATAATAGTGACTTAGTATCTCATAATAATGAATTAGTATCTCATAATAATGACTTAGTATCTCATAATAATGAATTAGTATCTCATAATAGTGGCTTAGTATCTCATAATAATGACTTAGTATCTCATAATAGTGACTTAGTATCTCATAATAGTGCCGTAGTATCTCATAATAATGAATTAGTATTTCATAATAGTGCCTTAGTATCTCATAATAATGAATAAGTATCTCATAATAGTGACTTAGTATTTCATAATAATGACTTAGTATCTCATAATAGTGGTTTAGTATCTCATAATAATGACTTAGTATCTCATAATAATGAATTAGTATCTCATAATAGTGCCGTCGTATCTCATAATAGTGACAGTATCTCATAATAATGACTTAGTATCTCATAATAGTGAATTAGTATCTCATAATAATGAATTAGTATCTCTTAATAGTGCCTTAGTATCTCATAATAATGAATTAGTATCTCATAATAATGACTTAGTATCTCATAATAGTTACTTAGTATCTCATAATAATGAATTAGTATCTCATAATAGTGGCTTAGTATCTCATAATAATGACTTAGTATCTCATAATAGTGCCGTCGTATCTCATAATAGTGCCATAGTATCTCATAATAGTGAATTAGTATCTCATAATAGCGGCTTAGTATCTCATAATAGTGCCGTTGTATCTCATAATAGTGGCTTAGTGTCTCATAATAGTGAATTAGTATCTCATAATGATGAATAAGTATCTCATAATAGTGCCTTAGTATCTCATAATAGTGGCTTAGTATCTCATAATAGTGCCATAGTATCTCATAATAATGACAGTATCTCATAATAATGACAGTATCTCATAATAATGACTTAGTATCTCATAATAATGAATTAGTATCTCATAATAGTGGCTTAGTAGCTCATAATAGTGAATTAGTATATCATAATAATTAATTAGTATCTCATAATAATGACAGTATCTCATAATAATGAATTAGTATCTCATAATAGTGGCTTAGTATCTCATAATAGTGCCATAGTATCTCATAATAATGACATTATCTCATAATAATGACAGTATCTCATAATAATGACTTAGTATCTCATAATAATGAATTAGTAGCTCATAATAGTGAATTAGTATATCATAATAATTAATTAGTATCTCATAATAATGACAGTATCTCATAATAATGAATTAGTATCTCATAATAGTGGCTTAGTAGCTCATAATAGTGAATTAGTATATCATAATAATTAATTAGTATCTCATAATAATGACAGTATCTCATAATAATGAATTAGTATCTCATAATAGTGCCTTAGTATCTCATAATAATGAATAAGTATCTCATAATAGTGGCTTAGTATCTCATAATTATGACTTAGTATCTCATAATAATGAATTAGTATCTCATAATAGTGCCGTCGTATCTCATAATAGTGACTTAGTATCTCATAATAGTGGTTTAGTATCTCATAATAATGACTTAGTATCTCATAATAATGAATTAGTATCTCATAATAGTGCCGTCGTATCTCATAATAGTGACAGTATCTCATAATAATGACTTAGTATCTCATAATAGTGAATTAGTATCTCATAATAATGAATTAGTATCTCTTAATAGTGCCTTAGTATCTCATAATAATGAATTAGTATCTCTTAATAGTGCCTTAGTATCTCATAATAATGAATTAGTATCTCATAATAATGAATTAGTATCTCATAATAATGACTTAGTATCTCATAATAGTGACTTAGTATCTCATAATAGTGAATTAGTATCTCATAATAATGAATTAGTATCTCATAATAATGAATTAGTATCTCATAATAATGACTTAGTATCTCATAATAGTTACTTAGTATCTCATAATAATGAATTAGTATCTCATAATAGTGGCTTAGTATCTCATAATAATGACTTAGTATCTCATAATAGTGACTTAGTATCTCATAATAGTGCCGTAGTATCTCATAATAATGAATTAGTATTTCATAATAGTGCCTTAGTATCTCATAATAATGAATAAGTATCTCATAATAGTGACTTAGTATTTCATAATAATGACCAAGTATCTCATAATAATGACAGTATCTCATAATAATGAATTAGTATCTCATAATAGTGACTTAGTATCTCATAATAGTGGCTTAGTATTTCATAATAATGACTTAGTATCTCGTAATAATGACTTAGTATTTCATAATAATGACTTAGTATCTAATAATAGTGACTTAGTGTCTCATAATAATGACTTAGTATCTCATAATAATGACTTAGTATCTCATAATAGTGGCTTAGTGTCTCATAATAGTGAATTAGTATCTCATAATAATGACTTAGTATCTCGTAATAGTGAATTAGTATCTCATAATAATGACTTAGTATCTCATAATAGTGACTTAGTATCTCATAATAATGAATTAGTATCTCATAATAATGACTTAGTATCTCATAATAATGAATTAGTATCTCATAATAGTGGCTTAGTATCTCATAATAATGACTTAGTATCTCATAGTGACTTAGTATCTCATAATAGTGCCGTAGTATCTCATAATAATGAATTAGTATTTCATAATAGTGCCTTAGTATCTCATAATAATGAATAAGTATCTCATAATAGTGACTTAGTATTTCATAATAATGACTTAGTATCTCATAATAAAGACTTAGTATCTCATAATAGTCGTTTAGTATCTCATAATAATGACTTAGTATCTCATAATAATGAATTAGTATCTCATAATAGTGCCGTCGTATCTCATAATAGTGACAGTATCTCATAATAATGACTTAGTATCTCATAATAGTGAATTAGTATCTCATAATAATGAATTAGTATCTCTTAATAGTGCCTTAGTATCTCATAATAATGAATTAGTATCTCATAATAATGACTTAGTATCTCATAATAGTGACTTAGTATCTCATAATAGTGAATTAGTATCTCATAATAATGAATTAGTATCTCATAATAATGAATTAGTATCTCATAATAAGGACTTAGTATCTCATAATAGTTACTTAGTATCTCATAATAATGAATTAGTATCTCATAATAGTGGCTTAGTATCTCATAATAATGACTTAGTATCTCATAATAGTGACTTAGTATCTCATAATAGTGCCGTAGTATCTCATAATAATGAATTAGTATCTCATAATAGTGCCTTAGTATCTCATAATAATGAATAAGTATCTCATAATAGTGGCTTAGTATCTCATAATAATGACTTAGTATCTCATAATAATGAATTAGTATCTCATAATAGTGCCGTCGTATCTCATAATAGTGACTTAGTATCTCATAATAATGACTTAGTATCTCATAATAATGAATTAGTATCTCATAATAGTGCCGTCGTATCTCATAATAGTGACAGTATCTCATAATAATGACTTAGTATCTCATAATAGTGAATTAGTATCTCATAATAATGACTTAGTATCTCATAATAGTTACTTAGTATCTCATAATAATGACTTAGTATCTCATAATAGTGACTTAGTATCTCATAATAGTGCCGTAGTATCTCATAATAATGAATTAGTATTTCATAATAGTGCCTTAGTATCTCATAATAATGAATAAGTATCTCATAATAGTGACTTAGTATTTCATAATAATGACCAAGTATCTCATAATAATGACAGTATCTCATAATAATGAATTAGTATCTCATAATAGTGACTTTGTATCTCATAATAGTAGCTTAGTATTTCATTATAATGACTTAGTATATCGTAATAATGACTTAGTATTTCATAATAATGACTTAGTATCTAATAATAGTGACTTAGTGTCTCATAATAATGACTTAGTATCTCATAATAGTGACTTAGTATCTCATAATAGTGCCGTAGTATCTCATAATAATGAATTAGTATTTCATAATAGTGACTTAGTATCTCATAATAGTGCATTGGGATCTCATAATAGTGCCGTAGTATCTCATAATAGTGGCTTAGTATCTCATAATAATGAATAAGTATCTCATAATAGTGGCTTAGTATCTCATAATAATGAATTAGTATCTCATAATAGTGCCGTAGTATCTCATAATAATGACAGTATCTCAAAATAATGACTTAGTATCTCATAATAATGAATTAGTATCTCATAATAGTGCCTTAGTATCTCATAATTGTGAATTAGTATCTCATAATAATGAATTAGTATCTCATAATAGTGCCGTAGTATCTCATAATAATGACAGTATCTCATAATAATAATTAGTATCTCATAATATTGACTTATTATCTCATAATAATGAATTAGTATCTCATAATAATGACTTAGTATCTCATAATAGTTACTTAGTATCTCATAATAATGAATTAGTATCTCATAATAGTGGCTTAGTATCTCATAATAATGACTTAGTATCTCATAATAGTGACTTAGTATCTCATAATAGTGCCATAGTATCTCATAATAATGAATTAGTATTTCATAATAGTGCCTTAGTATCTCATAATAATGAATAAGTATCTCATAATAGTGGCTTAGTATCTCATAATAGTGACTTAGTATCTCATAATAGTGACTTAGTATCTCGTAATAATGAATTAGTATTTCATAATAATGACTTAGTATCTCATAATAATGACAGTATCTCATAATAATGAATTAGTATCTCATAATAGTGACTTAATATCTCATAATAGTGGCTTAGTATTTCATAATAATGACTTAGTATCTCGTAATAATGACTTAGTATTTCATAATAATGACTTAGTATCTAATAATAGTGACTTAGTGTCTCATAATAATGACTTAGTATCTCATAATAGTCACTCAGTATCTCATAATAGTGGCTTAGTGTCTCATAATAGTGATTTGGTATCTCGTAATAATTAATTAGTATCTCATAATAGTGACTTAGTATCTCATAATAGTGACTTAGTATCTCGTAATAATTAATTAGTATCTCATAATAGTGGCTTAGTATCTCATAATAATGAATTAGTATCTCGTAATAATGACGTTTGATTTGCCAAGATCCAAAATTTTACAACCAACAGTCAGTTTTTATTATGAACACTAACATTTCTCATCAAATAGTTTTAAAACCAAGCTTGAGTTTTAGAAGAGATCTCAACATTTCAAACTCTGCAATGAAATCCACATTTCAATAACTCAAACATTTCTCATCAAATTCATCCAAGATCAAATTATCTGAGCTATGCTATTCACACATAAACATGCTCTCACCTAGAGTTGGTCATGTCTGTCTGTCTTCCTTGACTCTTTTCCAGGCCCAGTTTGGTAAAGATCCCAACCAGAACCATGATGGCCACCACTCCACAGATTATATACACAATCATGTGAGTACGATCCCGGTCGGGTTCCTCCTGTACATCCGTTACCGGAGCCGCCGGCTTGCCCGTATTGGCCCATACTGGTGTGTCGTAGTTGGAACAAGACGTTTGGTCCAGGCTGTGAACATTGAACTGACAACAGAACCGATAGTAACAGGAACCACAGCAGAACAGGTAAATTCCTGCGTTACAATTAAACGGCGGATCCCATTGGCCCATCACATCAAAGTAACCCCAACAACGACTCCCAGCCGATGGAGTATGGTCGTCTGCGTCTGACCCTGGGGTTGCTAGAGTGACCTCCGGGGCGCCAGATGGCGCAACCGTCCGATTGTTCGCCTGCATGTCTGTATTTGCAATGTTGGGTTTCTGACTGTAAGAAATGCCACTCAGGAGCAGAATAGCAATACAAAATGCATTCACAAACAGGTGAAACGCAGGCATGATCCAGTTTTAGTAATCCCTCAATGCGTACAGACAATAACACGGCCACTAGGCAAAAATAAACCAATGAATTTAGTTTAGCAATTTGCTGAATGAAGAGTTCTGCCTCAAAGTTTAGAGTTAGTTTAATGCTGACTTGTTGTCCGGGAATGGCAAGCTGATACAGGAAAAACAGTCCTCATCAGGGACAGAGAGAGACACTGATACAGAAAGCTTTCCATGCCACTTACGCACACAACACACTCGCCAATGTCATCACTACAGGGAGAGAGCGAGAGTGAATGAGATTCCTCCCCTTTGGAAGGACTCCAGATTTGAGGATCCCACACTGAGACAAACTGTTCTCCAAGAAATATCCAGTAAAAAGAGTTGTCCAATTCAGACCCGTGAAGTAATCATGATGTGGTTAGAATCAAGCCGTATCCATGATCTTTGTCCCACCAAGCATTGCTTTATTCCAGCGAGAAATAGACGACTCACGTTACAGTTCAAAGATATTCCACAAGTCATTGTCAATACTTTCCACTGTTCTATTCTCTCAGTGAAATGTCTGCGGATCCTCTTCCATCTTCCTGCAGCTATTGTTTTCACGGTCAAGGTGTCTTCCTTCTGCGTAGTTCTGTCCCCTTTGACAAAACATTAAACATATTTTAATACATTCGGATTTTAGGTTGAATCTTGTACAAAAAGATTTAAATATTTTATGATTTTTGAGATACGCTTTTACAGTGCACATAATTATGCAAATTCACAGTAAAATGAGTACTGGTAATTGAGGAAGGAATAATGTCAGCTGGTCGTTATTGCAAAATAATTGTGATTATTGCAATAACGACAGGCTGACTAAAGATTATTCTGCTTATTACACGGCTAGCTACCAAATAATAAATAAATGTAAGTGTTAAACTGTAACTGTAACTGGGCCAATGGGATCCACCGTTTAATTGTAATGCGGGAACTGCGATTTTTTTTTTTAGGCATACTGAGATATTTAATCAGTCTCTATGACAGCTCTAGTCTCTGAACAGCCAACAAAAATGTCTCCGCAGGCTGCGGAAAATGGCCCTTTCTGCATGTCAGTCATTTTGTGCATTCTCATAGTATTGTAGTTGCAGCGATATATTGAGGCATAATGCCATTTTAATGGCATGTTGCTCAAAACAGTTGTCAGTTGAGGGCACTATTTTGCTGCTGTTGTTTTTGACAAACGCTTGTGTCGGTGTCAATAAAGCCATTTGGTATCTTTGGAGTGCAAGGTTGTGGATAGAGGGAGCGTGGCTAATCTAACGGCTCAGTTTGACGAAATTCTAGAAAGGCTAAAATCGCTTACAGCACTTTTAAATATTTATTTGCATGGAAATTATGTTATAGCGTGAGAAGAAATAACAGAGTCTCTAGAAACAGCTAAATTCCACTTCCAGTTTGCATCAAAGTTCTCTTGTTTGTACAAATCCACTTATTGTTGTTATTATTGTATTATTAACACGTAATAACATGTAATACAGCATGAATACTGTAAATATTTGAGCAATCTTGGTCATAATTACCGTAAATGTGTTTGAACTGTAGCAGATTGTGTGCATATGCCAGCTTAAGCAATATCTGGACCAGAGTGAGTAACATTAAAATGATTTTCCTAGGTTTAAATGTATTTTTATTTTCACACTAACAGAGTCAGTCTGATAGTTAACTCTATTTTGTCTGAACACTCAACTGTAGCTCTGTCTAACATTGGGAACTTGTGATCAAATATGCTATCTCATCCACACACAAACACACTTGCTCGCTCTCTCTCTCTCTCTCTCTCTCTCTCTCTCTCTCTCTCTCTTTTGTTCTTTTACATGCATACAATCATTCTTTTCTCTCTCCCAGCTGGGAAGAAAAAACCCAAATGTGATCTCTTAAACATCTCAGTTCTTTCACCTAGAGAGCAGTGACATTAAATTGAGACTTTTGCTGAAGACTTTTAGACTAAAATCTGCAATCACATGTCATGTTTCAAAATAAATTTCAAATTTTCTGAGCTACGCTGTCGACAATAATTTTATAGCTTACGTATGTCAACAATTTTGTCTCATTTGTGTCTATTTTTTTTTTCTAGGACAAACATTTGAGACAAAGTTGATACTTAAAGACTGCTGACTAAAGTCTGAGTATAAAAGAACAGCCTCGGAGAAGTACAATTTTCTTCTCGTTCTGGTTTGTTAGGGCCTCTTTTTTTCTTGTTTTGCTGCTTTTGCCTTTGCTGTCCTACTAAATCCATCATACACATTGACAGATATACATACATACAAACAAATGTACTTAGCTGATGAAGATATACCATAGACTTCTATTGTTTTTATAGATTACCTATTTTTTATAGGTTTATAGAGACTAAACCTAATCCTATTTCTAAAAGGAAACTAATATATATATATATATATATATATATATATATATATATATATATTTGTTTGTTTTTCCAAATAAGGATGCCCCAAAAATCAGATTTAGCAAAAAAGTACATACACAAACACACACTCACAAGGGGCTAAGAGGGGCTAAGTATTACTGCTCTTTTTTCATCACTTAGAAACCACCCACAACAAAAATAACACTCACACTAAAAGACTAAATACCACACCTAATCCAGATCCCAACAAGCCTGTAAAGCACCTGATCTCTGTGTGTGTGTGTGTGTGTGTGTGTGTGTGTGTCTCTCTCTCTCTCTCTCTCTCTCACTGTCTTTCTTTTTCTACAGTATGTGGATAAAGCAGAATCGTAGAGCATGGTGCAGATACACTTCTCAGAAAGCAACAGATCAGCTTTCTATAATGGAGGAAATGTTGGTGAAGCATAGAATGTGAATCCAGCAGCTTACCCACACGCTGTTTATGAAAACAGGCATACTGTATATTGATATATGTATAGGATTGTTATAGATATATCTTTATATGTATGTGTTTTCACTGGAGGCTCTGAAGTAGTTCTCCTCAGAATAAAAAAGGGAAAGTGGATGACAGATGAGTGAGGAAGACCAACAGATGGAAGGTAATATTTATTCCCCTCTTTTTTTCATCCCAGTGCATTCCCGTCTCTGCGCTCAGCCCGCCAGATTCCGTGTTCCAGGGATGCTGTGTTCCTGTGTGGAGCCAGGAACGAATGATAGTGGCTTGCACTCTTTCTCTCTCTCCTCCTCTCTCTCTCTCACTCAGTCTGTCTCGTGAGCGAATGAGCATATTACATTTGCTGACTCCCCCTCCCTCTTTCTCTCTCCCTTACTGTCATTGACACCTTATCCCTCATTTGTCCCTTGTTTTGTTCTCAATATTCCATAATATTGTTCTCTTCTTTCCCTTTCTCTCTTGCTTCCCTTGTTTCACATCTTGTGCCCTCATTTTTCATATATTTAATTTTTAGTTTTGATATTTTAGCAGCATTGCTTTAGTTAGCACGATAACAGCATTCTGTGCTTTAGCGGTTCACAAAAGACAAATTTCTCTCAAGATGCTTTTAAAAGTTTTAACAATTTTTTTTTAAGACCTAGTACCATAAAGCATGGCACTAATGGCATGAGATACTGAAAAAACATGTCCACGTAGCATGCTCACATAGACAAGTGATTAAAAAATTGAGCAAATGTATGTAAGAATGCACACCCTTTGACAGCCTGCACAATAAAATCCTCGGAAAAGTTTCATCTTTAAATTCATTCCATTTAATCTTGTGCCTCGTGTACACATGCATGGACGTTGTATTTTGGCTTCGATATACGTACATAATTTATATGAATTAAATCTGACTGAATACTGTTCACAACACTCTAGACTGTCATTTAAGGGTTAAAGTTCTGGCGCACTGAGTCACGAAACACAACAATATGACGTTGATTTCCATGAAGCTGCAGTGCCAACAAAAGTGCCTCTGGCACTTTAAAAAATGTATACATTTTTCACACATCAGAGAGCCATGATCTCTGTGGACATATGTGGATTTTGGGACATTATTCGCTTAAAAGTTGAGAAAACTGGTTAGTTATTTAGAATAACTTTCAACACATTTTCAACACATCTGTGGGTCATTTCGCTTCATTTGAATATAAATTTGGTTATACTTTATTTTGCTATCACTGCACAATACAGTTCTATTCTTTTACATTAGTTGTTAATGCATTCCTATATTCACAGTCCAGTTTTACATTGAGAATCAATTGGTTCATCCAAAAGCTGAATAATTTAGCTTTCAGATGCTTTATATGGAGTTAGGATGAAAATAAGGTGCATTTTGAGTCCAATGCAGACAGACAATACTCTGTAGGTTCACTATATTCACTAAATAGTGAGCAAAGTCGCATCCAATTGCTCTCTATGCAGCTAAGTGCATTCACTCCTAAAATCCGACCAAAAATTTCAGTTTGCAGATGATGTTTGAATCACTCAACATGTTGGGCAGACATGGAACAATGGTCATCAGAATATAGATTCAAAATATATAATGTATAATTTCATTTTAACATGGTTGGCAGAGATTGGATGATGCTGGCCTTTACTTTGAATAATAATGAATTATGCTTATTTCTGATTTAATTATTATTATTATTATTATTATTAGTTACATTTATAATGTTAATTAATGTCTGTAATGTCTCAAAAACATGAATAACCAACACTACTGGAAACTTGATAACTTGTCAGCTTATCATCCAGCGATTACTAGTGTTACTTGTTTAGTGAGGTCCAGTATTCTATCATGATTTTTGCACAGGATGCATTCTTGCATTCAAAAACAGCTTGACAGAGAAAAATGGAATTGAAAACAGCATGTCAAGTGTTTCCTCCCATAGTGAAAAAGAAACAAATTTAACCCCAAACCTAAACCTAAACTTAACCTTAGAGTGGAACCCTTTACCCAAACCCTAAACCTACCCATAATATGAAAATAACTTGACTGGACCATGGAAGACAGAAAACACTGTGGTTTGGAACGAGATGAGGTAGGCGTATTATATGTGAATAGCGTGACATCAGTCACTTGTTCACAGTGGTTTACTTTCTTAAAATTAAGGGTTGGATAGGATAGCTCACTTTTGATGCCTGTATTGTGTAGTTTTTAAACTCTGTTTGTTGATTGGATGTCTCTATGGGAATAAAAGTTGTACAATAATCTTACAATGTGCTGATTGCCTAAACGCCTGTGCTTACAGGACACATTCTTGCATCCTTCTGCAATCATTTTTAATTATGTAAATGCGCTAGTCTTTTTTTCAGTATCACAGCATGAGTGTTATGTTTTTTAAAACATTGGAAATGACAGCATGTACAAGATGGCAATAATTCGTATGATCTCGTGAAATCGTCAGATACACTACGACTTGGCTTGTACAAAAAGGAACGAATTTTAATCACAAAGAGACCAACCAATCAACAAACAGAATTTCAATACAATGCAGGCACTGAATTGTAGCTCGCCCCAACACATTATTTTAAGAAAGGAAACTTGCTTGAACAAATTTGGCTACTTATTCAATATTTATGCAAAAAATATGTCAATGTGACGTTGTTGTACAAGCCAACTTGTACGATTTAGACAATTCGTACTGTTATTATGACTTGTCATGCTGAGTTGACTATAGTCATTCAGGCAACCTACTGACAAATTGATTTTCAAAGTACGCATCCCTACTTCTGTTTCCTCTTTTCTTTGCCTCAACCTGCTCTCACCGTCTCCAAAACTTGCCATCCCTTTTCAACCTCAATTATCAATTTCTCTCAATCGCTCTCTCTCTCTCTTTCATACTGAAAATAAAACCCTGTGGTTTAACTGATGACTGCAGCAGTGTTTACTGAAGCAGCAGGGCACATGTGTGTGCATGTGTGTGTGTGTGTCATGTTTATGGTGCTCTTTTAGGGGTTTGGTTGAGATGATGGGCATAAAGAGGCAGGGGATTAGAGGAACGAGGGATTGTGGAGCTGAGAGATGGAAGAGTGAAATGAGAAATATGGACTGAGGAGAGAATTCTTATGCGAATCTGACAAAGAAATGCCATATTTCACCTCAATATTGTATTTAATATATATTATCATTATTATTATTTACCATTTTAGGGTAAAATATGACCATTTCTTGACTATTTTCGTGGTATTCACCAGACAATGGACCAGATGAACAGTATAATTTACATTCACACATTTGGCAGATGCTTTTATCAAATTAAAGCAATTTACAATGCATTCAAGATAGGTCTAAACATTTTATCAGTACAGTATATGTTTTCCCAAGGAATCGAATCCTGACCTAGCGCAATGCCTACCAGTTGAGCTACAGGAACCGAGAAAACAGCAGCACAGAAAGAAAATAAACAAGGTCAAATTCAGAACAGCTGGAACAGAGACAGCATAATTTGCATATTTTATAAAGCTTTTGTTTTTGTGTGTTGTGTTTGTCGGTGGGTCTGTGAGCTCTGATAGCTTTTAAATATTTCTGACTCATTAAAACGGGATAATCTTACAGCACTCATGAAAGGCTGCGGACACGCGTGTCCCTGTCTTTCTTGGTCTCCCTCTCCTCCCCTCCAATCTTCACAAACAAAAATCAGTCTCCAGTCTCTAGGAATTTTCTCCAGGTCTGTGTATTGAATTATTGCTCTGATGTAGCGGCACCAATGCTCTTGGCACCACGGGGAAGGAATGGATGAATCCAGCAGTCTTGTGGGAGTATTAGGGGGCAATGAGCATTCAGACCAAAAGAAACGTATCTTTAATCATTTCAGAATTCCTCACTCCCTTTCTTCTCTCTCTCTCTCTCTCTCTCTCTCTCTCTCTCTCTCTCTCTCTCTCTCTCTCTCTCTCTCCGACCAGATCATGCCATTTCTCTTCTAGATGAAGAGAAGTGGCCTTGGTTAAACCCCTGTACTCATTTGCGTCTGTGCTCATCCAGCCATTCGCTTCATCTCTTTAAGGCTTTGAGCTCTGCAGGTCTGTGATTTTTTTTCTGCACAGAACATAAGAGGTTTTGCTAACATTAGAATAAAGAAATAAGCCAAGAGGGGTAGTAGGTACAGTGATTTTACCATGATAAAAAATAATGCTGGAAGGCATGACACCAATCAGGTTATAGATCTGGAACTGTACAGTATTTGTTTTATAGACGTGCATAGCAAATTCAATGGTGTTAAAATCCCAGTGTTAATACATTTCAGAGTAAAGTGTTAGAGTTTTAGTGTTAGATCTAGTGAAATGAACACTATTGGGTTCTAGCTAGGGTGTAAAATCACAGAGTTACAGGTATCAACACCTGCCAGTGTTATTGTCAACATCCGGGCATTTGGGCAGTGCTGTGGCTGAGGAGATGCGCTTCCCTGTCAGTGATAAAATTATGGAGAAAGGAGCTCTTAGCGTTATATTATGTACAAAACAAGCCCAGATGGGACTTGAAAGGTGCATTTTAATTACCACAGAAGCAAGTCAAGTCTTAACTGTCACCAAAAGCAGAATGAGACGTTTTTGTCTGGAAGCGCTTTTCATGGTGAGTTCAAAGCTTGACGCTGATGTTGACGCTCTGAATCACAAATGCAGCTTCACTATTTGCTGTAACAAAGCAGATAGCCACATTCTACCGGCAGAAATATTGTGGATGATGAGAGTTTAAGAGATTTAATGTGCATTTTGATTCAGTTAGTCAAACTCTCACTTAGTCTTTGGGAAACGTTTAATGTAACTCAAATTGGTGCTATTTTAGTGCATTTCTTGTGGAAGGCTTTGTTTGGAAAATGTTAATAAAGCATTATATTGTTACTAATTGTTTTGTTTTCTTTCCTAAGATGGAAATAAATTCATTTTGACAAGAAAATAAGTACATATAGTGTCAAATTTCAGCACTTTCAAAATCTGTGATTAATCACAACTAATTACAAAAAAATATGCGATTAATCGTGATTAATAATTTAATTGACTGACAGCACAAGAAATTATATTTGACACTGACATTGTTGATGCATTGATACATAATGGAGCTAAGCCACAAGTTTGATAGAATAGTAAACATTCTAAAATAAACATCTTGTATATATTTTATATTTTACTTATCATATATTTTACTTGCAATCATAATCGAGTTGTTACAGCAGTGTTTTAATAATCTCATGTGTATACCAATCATATAATGAGGCATAATGCAGATTATTGGCAGGTGAAGATGATAGCAGGTGTACAGCTCTTCTGCAATTACAGCTACAGAAATGTCAATAATCATAAACAGTAACAATTTACAATAAATATCTCAGCAATCACCTGATTCATTTTATGCTTGATACGTAATTTATCCTACTATGGGATGTCCCTGTCATGTGGGCACTGAGATATGCATGATTTCATAACTTCCTCTTTATCTTGGATAAGAAAAAAAAATTACAGATTAGGTTTTTTTGATCCAGAAAATATAGTTAGAATGTGAATCTAGTACGTTTTTCTGTTAAAATAACTCCACTGACTAACCCCAGATTATTAAAGAATAAATACAATTTAATTACATGTACTTTATAAAGATGAAAATGAATGATTGGTTTTACAGTAAATATTTTATAACCATATATAGCACACAAATCTTTCATTCAACTTTGAGTGTATTCCTTTTTCCTTTTTGTCTTCAGACTCCAGTACACCCCTGTTGTTGTCTCTTCATGTAGTGGACCAAGCTCAAGCTCTGGGTCAATGAGCAGCAGTGTCAGTTAAACATCAAAGCTTCCCATGAATGTGAAGAGATGATGAACAGTTGCAAAGTTATTCAGCCAAGTGTAAGTAAATCCTCTCTACTATTAGTGTACAGACTTAGTAATAATCATCATATTTAGTAAATGATGTAATGGCTCTAACACAATATGGTTTTAATCTGTTCAGCTAATTAAACAGATTCTAATGACAACCTGGTAAGACAATGGTGCTTGACGAATATAAGGAAGGTGGGACACCGACTGACTTAGAAGGCAGATGATTAACATCCTTGCAGTACTTATGGTTGAAACTGAGGGGTAAGCTTATATGTTCCATGAGCTACACAGTACATATATATTTATCCAAACAGCCAGGTCTCTATAGTTTTGTATGCAAAATGTATTTGGACTATAGTTTAATATTGTTTACCTGTTCATACCATTTTATTTTTTTATCTAAAGATCAGGTAACCAGTTGTGTCTCTCCAAACAAATACTAACAAATGTCCAATTTCAATTTTTCAACTATGCAACCACTATATACAATGAGGGGGACAAGGCTATAAGGCAGTGTTGTATGGACAACCACTGATCTAGGCTGTAAAATGTAATTAAACAAATATCAAACTTGTCTCTCTATTACAATGCATATTTTGCATTTCCAGGTGACATTGTATATTTCAGGCTGATCAGATAATTGCTTGCACAAATCTAGTTTGTGGCAAAGAATATGTAAAATGTGGACAGCATATGTCATGTAGATAATAATTTGGTTGGTTGAATTCTTGTAAACTTTAAAAGGACCTTGCATTTTTACAAACCAAAAAGAACTTAGGGCCTTTATCACATTTCAAGCATTATATAACAATATATTGTATTATTCAGGGATTATTTATATTCAAATTAAGCCTCCTATTTGCAGCAGAAACAGCTGCCAAACGGTTTGAAATGTGTCTGAATCTCTATCAAGAAACGATCAGAGAAGCAGAGACCCTGACTTCCTCATGAGTTCTTGAACATTTCTGAAGTATGCAAGGAATCAATACACTGAGTCCTTGAATGAACATCCAGGTACAGTGTTAATGGCCAAATTTATATTGATAGTTTGAGTTGAATCTCTAGACCGAATACTTGACATGTTATATTTTAAAAACAAATGGATAATAAAGTGAAAGTAGGGCATTTCAATCAAAAAGTAATTTTGTCTGAAAATGCATATTGATGGCAAAATCTCTTGCTTCTGACAGAATGGGACTATGGCATGGCATCTTTCCCGCTACTTCAGAAAGAAAACAAGATCAGTGCAGCTCAGTTCAAGGTTCATCTAGGTGATTACAATACTTTTTGAAATGTGAAACAAACTATATAATTGTTATAATAAGGTAATATTTCATAAGAGGGTAGAACTCATTGTATGGTATTTTGCTTTCCCCACTAGTCTTGCAGGAGCCGAGAGGAACACATTGAGAACCAGGATCAGCAGCCATACCTACTGGCTTTATGTACCAGCAAGCAGGTAACTAACAGCTTTTATGTTGTGATGGACAAGAAACGGTTGAATATCATACAGATCTTGTTTGCACTGATTCATTGAGAGCCAGATTGAGATGCCAGCGTTTGCAAGATTGTTTGCATATTTCCGAGAAAGACGTTTTTTGTTTCACAAATAGAGACTACATTTGTAGAGCACTTTCATGCTTAAGATTAAGAGCTCAACTTTTCAGTTAATATGCCTGGTCAACTGCAGTAGTAGAAGCCCTTTCTCAAGATGCTTTATGGAGCTGTAAAACAGTTCATGCTCACGGGCAAGGAAGAGTCGAGAAACCGGCTTAACATATAAATGATAGGTTTAATGTAAAACTCAAAATACAAACACATAAGACAACGGACATGTCCGTGAACGATCTCTCGATCGGCCTTTAACCCTCTCGGAGGCTTGATTAGCCTAATACGGGACCGGGTGTGTTGAGTCACGAACCGGCCCCGCCCTCCACCGTGCCACAGGAGCCAATTCATTTTTCTAAGTTAGACCAGACATTTGCTTTAAGTGTACATGTTACCTCATTCGTGAGTCATATACAGAGGGTTTTGAGTGCCCTGTAAAAACAATTTTTTTATTGTGAAGTGTGCAGAGGAAACAATACATGTATTTGTTGTTTTTTCAGTATCTGTTTGGAGTGGTTTGTGATGGGAGGGTGGAGTGCAAATTTAAACTCTTACAAGGATATCTACCATACTGTTGTAATGACACCAACTCGGGAGCTGACACGAACCCAGAAGTGGGAGTTTATTGCACTGAACACAGTAAAAGGCAATGTGAAGGGAGTATTCAGGTAAGGTGTAATTGGTCATGCAATGAACTAAGGCAGAAGGCACATGTCCACAAATGGTTAATTCCAAACCAACATGTGCCCAAACAGGTAACTTAAAACTTCAAACAGGGTCAAAGGCAAGTCACTTTCATAAACTGAGCAGCAGGTTTGTATATAAAGACATAAAAGTACATTCAGAGTTCTCAAAGTCATGTTTCCAGAGCATTCAGAGAAGTTCGTTGAATAAGAGTTAAGTCTCAAACAGGTGAGCAGATATGCAGTAAACTCAGGTTTCACAAAGTAACTTGTCTTGCATGTCTGGAGTGGATCGTTGACAAACAGGTGAGGTTAACACAGGTGAGTAGGTATGCCGTATTCTCAGTCACTTATCTTGTGTATCCAGAACAGATTGTTGACAATCAGGTAAGTAATAAACAGAAAAGCAGAGCTACAGGGAAGTCCAAGGTACCTACCACAAGGCCAGGCACTGACTGAGTGTGAGTGTGGGGTTTAACTGTGGCTCAGTATTAAATTAGTAGCTCTTTTTAACTCCAATTTAGTATCACTAATTTCAGTGTTATAATGTACACTCTGAGTAAAGTACATATTTAATACAGAGGAAGAGAACACTTTGAGAGTTAAATATACACTGCTGTCAAATATACAAATAAACTGTTCAAATGTACTCTCTGAATGATGTACATATTTAACACTTTAAAAAGTGTGTCATATATAGGGGGAGGGAGTCATCCATATATTTTTGGAGTGTTAAAACTGACTCAGACTGAGTTAAATGTACATTTGTTTGTTTGTTTGGCTGTGTGTATCTCAGTCTTTCCTCTTTCTCATTTTCATTTCCTTATCTCTTATTGTGACTAAACAACACCAATACTCTATCCGTTTAATCTTTTTCACCTCTACCAACTGCATCCCTCACTCTTTCTCTCTCTCTCTCACTCTGTATGTCAGGATCTGTCACTCAGTATAAATTACTTTTGACTTCAGGTTCAGAAGGAATGAAAGTGTGGGGAAAAGGAGAGCGAGTGAGTAGGGGGAATGGTGCAAAGGGAGAATTCTTTAAAGAAAAAGAGAGCAGATCTTTTGAGTGTAATATTGCAGGAGAGAAGATGTCTGAAAAGCAGGTGATGAAATTAAAGATGTCTGAGATCAGACAGTTTACAACCTATTTACACATCAATCAATGCTGAAATCCAATACAGTGACTTTGTCAATAACATCAAACCTCAATGGTTCTTATGTGACTTGTGACCAAACGTCATGACTTTATGTGGCAACCTCACTGGTTCTTGTTAAAGGTGCACTCAGAAACACAAAGATGACACAAAGAAAAATCTTTGTGTCATCTTGGACATACAGTGACACCTAATAGCTTGGATGCTGCATCATTTAAAATCAATAGTTTTTAGTTACAGATGCTATTGTAGAAATTCACTATTCATATTCAACCATGATTCATTTAATCCAAGACTGAAAGTGTCCAATATCAAGGCAGTTACTGAGATTAAGCGTGTAGTATTCGGCTGGTCATGTGATTCAAACATGGCAGCCCCCATGTGCGGACCCTCTCCATGTAGACTAAAGCAGCTTTTATAAGGTTACTGATATGACTGAGTCATATGAGTCTTCATTTTAATGTGAGTGGTTATACCTATGTTTAAAAATTACTATTAATTTCTTTGAGTAAAACTTTTTTAACGAGGAAAAAATTGAGTGCACCTTTAAATGCTGTCATAACATTTGGTCACAAGGTCAACATTTCCTTGTGTGTTTCGCAGAAAAGAGAAAGTCATACTGGTTTGGAATGAAATGAGGGTGAATAAATGATGACAGAATTCACATTTCTTGGTAAACTATCCTTTTAAATGACCTCGTCTAAATGATGACATACCATAGACTTGTTTTTTTAAATAAAGTTAATTATAATCACCCAAAACCTCAAATAAAACATTTAGCATCTAAAGAACTACATTAAAAAAACAATATTTATTTTCCTTAATTTTTACATGAGGATGTCCCAAAGTGAGGCTTTGTCAGATCTACGTTCCCTCTGGGGACAAATGTAATCTCAAAGTATAGCTAAATATAACCACACACACAAATATCCTTCTCTCATAAATATGCTGGAGTCACTCGATGCCACCTATTGATTTGTTCCACAGGTCCAAATCTTGTTGCCCTTCCATTGAAGACCATAAAGGATGACCTAGATGCAGTCTATAAATATATTAAGTGTGTTTTGTGTATATGCGCATCAGTTGTGTGTATGACTCACATAGAGACCACTGTTCACATACCAATAGATTTTCTTTGGACAAAATCAAGACCAACACTTTTTTTCTCCTGAATATTTTTTAATATTCTGTTTAACTCAGAAATACTTAATTACTGAATATGTTTCAGAAATAAAATGTGTTTTATTTGGACTATGGGCCCTATTTTCAGAGCGCTAGCACCAAATGCTACGCGATAAGTTATACCTGCAAAGTCAATGGGCATGGCCATGAAGTTTTGGTATTTTCGTGCAAGCATGCGCAAGTGGGTTTGGCGAAATTGTGCGCGCAAAGCGCTAATGGGCTGGGTCAAGTGAAATTTAATTCAGAGGTTCTTCTCCGGCAACATCTGCATCCTATTATATAGTCCATTCTCTGTCAAGCACCAGTGATATAAATAAAGAACATTCTTAAGGAGTTGGTAGTGTAAATTAACTGTGTGCAATGAATTTTAAGAATAAAATATGGAGTTACGTTCTTTTGTGCATTAATTGCGTCCCTGTTGAATCTCAGGTATATTTATATAACAGTGACACTCCTTTTATACGCATGGAAAATGTGGTTCTTGTCAGGATTTGGATTTACACTCAGTTAAATTATAGAGAATGTAAATGTAAGCGCATCGTAGTTCTAGCGGGAAGAACTAGCAGCTGTATATCATCGCACCATTAGCTAGGTAACTCCTAGCCAATCACATGTAAGCCATTGCTCTATAAGTCTGCTCACAATCTTTCACATTGCTGTTTTCAGTGTGCTAACACGGCAACCTCCACCACCCCACCACCACCAGTTGAGTCTACTGGTCGATTTTGATTTTGGAAAAATTTCAATAATTTTCTGAAACATGAAAAAAAAAAAATATTTCTAAATTCAAAGGACAAAATAACAAAGAGGTCAGAAAAATCATACCAAATTAGATCATAAATACAACTGTAAATATAAACATAATAATAATAATAATAATAATAATTGAAAAATAAACCACAACCTCAATATAGTTTGACACAAATCTCATAAGTATTTGTTTTATTAAACAGCTACAACAGTGATTGTCATGAGTCATGATTTTAGAGTTTGGACATTTATTGCCACCTGCTGGTGGAGTCTCCAATCTGCAAATGGAGGAACTGTGTTTAGTCTTTGTGCTGAAAACAGACGTCCTTTTGAAACGTCTTAGCACAATAACCTATTTCCCAGGAAAATAGCAAATTGCGCTTTGCACAACTTTATGACCATACAATACACCCAGAGTTTGCACGCATACACCCACAGATAGCGCAAACATTCCCATCCACAACCACTTGCGCTGGCACAAAAATTGTACTTGGAGTTAGTGCTCTCGTGAATTTTGGATAAGGTAATGTTGTATTGAATCCAGTCAACAGAACATTCATAAAATTACTTCCTTTTGTGCTCTGCAGAAGAAAGTCAGTTATACAGGTTTGAAATGACATGAGAGTGAGTAAATGATGACAGAATTTTCATTTTTTGGTGAACTACGCCTTTAAAGATTCTAAATATTTAACTCTAAATCAGAATGTTGGATGCTGTATAAGTGTGTATGCCTATCTGTCCGCTTCCCATCTATATTTCAGTCTCTCTCATCATGCATAATTTCTGCATCCATTTCTTGTTTCTTCTCCATCAGAAAAGTAGTTTCGGTTTGTTTGTTTTGATTTGTGTATGCTTCTGTGACATATAATCCCTCATGTTTGTTTTTCAAAGATACGTCTGTGCAGCTCCCCAGAGAGCAAAAGCATTAGATTGTTGGAGAGAGAGATAGAGAGAGAGGAGTTGGAAAATGTGTCTGTAATCAAACTCCTCCCTCCCTCCCTCCCTCTCTCTCTCTCTCTCTCTCTCTCTCTCTCTCTCTCTGTCTCTCTCTCTGTCTCTCTCTCTTCCAAACAAGCTCATCTCTCTCTCTTGATCCCTCTATTTCCATCAGCTAAACTCCCCAATCGCTTTAGACCTTTATTCCTCATCACTCTTTCTTTCTAGGGTGATGTACTATTCCTATTTTTCTCTCTCTTACCTCTGCTCTCACTCTTTGCCTTAATTTGCTTCAAACAGCCTGAAAAAATTCTTGTTTGAGAAAGAAACTGAGACTAACAGACATTTAGGGAAACTTGAGGGTTCCATTGCTCTTTGATCAGTCCAACAATTTACTGAGATCATTAAAATATTTATCTAAGACAGACTAATGTATTAGTCTAATAACTAATTTATTATTCAAATCGCAAATCTGACGTATTTTAAGCCAGTAAGGCAGCCAGAAGCACGTGTAATTCTTCAATTAGTCTCAGTGAATCAATTGGATTATTTTTGTGTTTTGTTTTCATTTTGGAAGCTGCGGTAGCCAGAATAACTTTTGTGTTTCTGTTTAAAGAGAGCATTTTGAAAAAAGAGCATTTGTAGAGACAAAGTTGTCTCCCATGTATGCAGCCCTTGGCGCCACTTTGCATTCAACTGATATTTCACAGAAAAACAGAAGTAAACATTTGCGATCTCATGCATTTTATTGGACAACATGTTTTTAATTATATAAAAGTTGACCCCCTGATTCTGATTTTCCTGTGAGAAAAGTCTATTTACATTTGCAAAATACGTGCACAGATGTGGACTGTCTTTGCGTCTTGACTGAAATGTGCATCTTGTGCTCTATAATATTACAGAGGTAGTGGCACGGTGAAAACTGAAGTATCCTTTGGCCTTTAAAGACAGCAGAAATGATGGCCCATTTAATTTTGAGGGTCATAGAAAGGATATTAAATAGTTATGAAAAGCTAATGCCTGTTTTGGCCCAAAACCACCTGTATAACTCAATTTTAAGTGGACCTCAGGAGGAAAAAATATAAATGAAAAATATTAAATGACCCCTTAACAAAGAGAGACAATAAGAAAATGGCAAGGGTTGTACCTTATCCTTAGAGATCCGCTCACACACACACCGATGAAATTGCAGCTCACATTTCAGACATAACAGAGGTAGAGGAGTTAGAGAGAGAGGAAGGAGAAAAGGAGGACTTAACTTGTGGTAAGAGAGATTTCCATGTCAGCAGGAAATATCAAATCCTATATGATATTCCTGCATCCTAACAGCTGGAATAGTAACAAGCAATGAGACAGTGACCTAGAAACACAAAGAAAAGAGGAAAAATATCCAACAGCACTACAATATGATCTTTAAAGACAGCAATAATCTTAATAATTTATGGGAAATAATAATTCTGTACTTCCCTACACACAAATACACAAAGACAGTCATTCTATAACATATATACATTAAGGCTAAAGGGAATGCAGGAATCTCATTAACCCCTAAAGCCCTAATTACACACACACATAAAAAATGTATGGTATTTTTCAACAACCACTTGTTTGATCTCCACAAAATAGGTGTAATTTTAAAGCTTAGACTTTTATCTTTACAATGAATATAGCTGATCTGACCAATTCTAAAATACTGCTTTTAAAGTATTTAAAAGATCACATCAATCACATTTAGAACCATTAAAAAGAAAAAATAAGATCACACAGCCATGTGTTATATATCTTTGGAAAGGTCTTTGATAAATAGAATACAACAAGCCAACTTGTTTCACTTAGGTACCAAACTACAGGGAGTATTAGCATGTGAAATCCACATGTATAGTAAACAGATAAATAGAATTAGTCACATTTTGGTTTATTACTTAATGAAAAATAAACATAATATTGAAAATGGCATATCGCAACTTACAGAAGACGATTCTGAATCAAACAAATCCACACTCAACATAATATGATGTGTAGAATCTAAAATATTCCTCAATGAGTGTCATGTCAAGCTATGGTGGCTAATGGCATCTCTATAGCAACGTTTTTTTCTGGGATCAATTCACTGAAACACGATCCTTCAGAGATGTGTTAGATAATTATCATTGCATGTGTAAAGAGGGTTAGAATGCATATTTGGATAGAGGCAATATCCCACGTGAGTGAGCGGAGCCAGGGCGCTCAAGATAGACAGCCTGCTCACAAGAGGGCGCTCAACGCACATTTTTTTGAGTAAGGTGCCCATGTGATGTTTTACACTTGAGTTACTTCTTTGATAGAAGTTTAAGTATTTGTATATTTTCTGAGATGTTTGCATTTATAGTTTTCAGATATTCAGTTTAATGTTCAATAAAACACCCCGAATACTTGCATGGAGAGGTTTTTGGACTCTTGGAGTAACGAAAGACAACTAGCGTTCTAAATGCTGTAACTTTTGATTCCTTTGTATTATAAACATCTTTGCCAAGTACACTTGACATTTTGATGAACAACACATCCATCGTCAACCGCTTATTCTGTACAGGGTCGCGGGGGCTGGAGCCTATCCCAGCTAACATTGGGCGAAAGGCAGGGTACACCCTGGACAGGGCCACACATATACAGACAACCACTCACACTCACATCCACACCTAGGGCAATTTTTGGAGACATCAATTAACCTAGCCTGCATGTCTTTGGATGGTGGGAGGAAGCCGGAGCACCCGGAGAGAACCTACGCAGACACGGGGAGAACATGCAAACTCCACACAGAAAGGCCAGGGCAACCGGGGTTTGAACCCATGACATTCTCGCTGTGAGGCAACAGTGCTAACCGCTGCACCACATTTGCATCCTAAGATATATTATGTCAAAAAAAGAAAAACAACAAAAATATCTAATTTGGGAACTACTGTTTGGTAAGTTTTCTCAGCAGTGTCTAAAACTGAAAAACGTTGAATTGTTCCTAATTGAATTTTTCATGTTTCAAAGGATTTTCTATCAAATGAATCCATGCAATTAACCCAACTTATTTTTTTCTTACAGTTAAGAACATTTATTTTCTGTTTGCCCTTTAAAAAGTACATCTTTCAAAAATGCCTTCAGGGGGAAAGGGGTTAATGTTTGTGCCAAGGTACTCAAAACACAACATACTGTATGTCTGCCTGAATGTGTATGGCTGTTGCAGTGGTTCTGAAAGGTAACAGTATGCTGTTAGCATACTAATTAAAGCACCACCGCTAAAAATATAAAAACTTCAAATTATACTATATATATATATTTTTTTTTATTATATATATTAAATTGGTCAACCTCAGTAGAGTTATTTGATTGTTGGACAACTAATTGAGCATCCCATGCAGCATTCTTATATGTGCAATATTTGTTAAAGTATCTGTAAATAAATAAATAAAAAATAGCCCTGATTGCAGACTCTAAATTAAACTAGGTTGTATAATGGTCTAGTTTGGATATCTGTCATGCTGTCAAGTTCTGAGAGGGGACAATATCCAGTCCTTGTTTGCTAAAACAAGGTTTACTTCTTGCTGTGGTTGTCACTGGTTCACAGAATGAGATTCCAATTTCTTACAGGAGAGTAAATGGCAGTAAATGTCAGATGGAGGCTATTTACTTGTGGAGCAAAGCATCCTGGGAAGGAGGCTGGAAATGGCTGTCAGATGCTGTTTAACTTGTCTTATTTTAAAATTATGAGAGCTATTTTAGTGCAGAGATTACCTGGAGACAAGAAAAACAGCAGAAGAGAGGGAAAGAGAGATATGGCAAGCATGAGGGTAGCTAATTAAGTCATATTTACAGATTTTAATAAATTAATACATTTGTAGCACCTTCTTTCTTCCATAATTTGGGTCTCAACAGCCACTGCAGACACACTGACAGGCAGCTGTACAAACTAAATAAGTGAATCTCACAACTAGGTCATATTTTTCTCCAGAATTAATAGACACAAATAAGAGATCAAATTTGCTTAAGATAAAGCCTGATGTGAAGCATGGTGCGAGTTGCCAGCAGATCATATGTTTGTTGTGTATTCAGTGAGTAAGTAGCTGTCTGAAAATTCCAGCCACTTCGCTAAAAACATAGGTGGTAAAAAGAAGTTGGGGGGCACAGAGATCAAAGTGAGGGGCCCACCACACTCCAAATAACCCCCCATATCACCACCACACGGTGGCGCTGATGCTGCCCTTATGCATCCCTTTAACGAAGCACACTAGTTTTAGACAGAAAAATAAATATTCTTTACAACCTGTAAAGCAGAATCATGTCTAATTTTTTAGGAAACTATTATAAAGGTCTACCATAAAAAGTATAAGTTGTAACCTCAAGTTCAAATTATACTTAGTTCAGAAACGAATGCTGAATGTCTGTGTACAATAGACGTGATGCAAATCTCATCATCAACAGAGTTTGTGAGCACTGAACGCACACAGCATGATTTTTCGAACCGCCCATCTTTGAACGCGTAGAATGTGCATGCTCCTGGAGTTATTTGCACTAACAAATGGGTCCACAAGTTGGCAACACTTACATTTGAGCAATTGCTGTTACAAAGAATTGCTAGAAGAAGATGTAATTACCAGTAAACAGGAGACAAAGACTACATTCAGAATACAGGCAAAAGTAGCCTTTTTTTTTTGCTCATATGTGACCCAGATATGCTTTTTCATATTTATTTTTTTTTTTGAGGTGTTAGAACTCATAAGTATTTGGAGTATCGTAACCGGTCTGTGAGAGCATAGTGAAAATTGTGCTCTCTTTCTCCTCTTTCTGCTCACGAATTCGCTGGCATCTGCTGCACATGAACTTATAAATGAACGCATAAACACTGACTTCATTTGCCTCCATGCTTACTTCCGTATTAAAGCGTGCTGCATGTGACATCTTTGTTATTGTTCTTCTGCTGATGCAGGTTAGTTCACGACTGTGACCAGTTCACAATGGAATCTGATATTGGCCACATTTTTAAAAAATAATGTGAAGAGCCAAACAAAACAAAAAAAAATGGATCTGAGCAATAAATCCGAACTGAGAACTAAGGCTTGCAGTGTGAACGTAGCCAAAGGTAGAAACAACAGTCAAGTCAAGAGAGCATGTGTGAAGAGGACTGAAGATACCTGCATTTTTATAACTCAAGTCTGAAGGAATATAAAGATATCTTTATGTGTCTTTCTCCTGAGAAAGTCCAGTGTCTCATAATAGTCATAGCGTGCATGCTCCAACTGCCTGTGTATGCGCGCACAGTTATTTGGAGTATACTTTGACAGGCTTGTGTTTGACTACACGCAGACACTGAGCATTTACAATAAAATGGAAGTATACCTAGGGCTTTAAAGAGCTATTTCTACATGATTGGACCTTAAAAGATTACTTTCATCAATGTAACCTAATGAAGTTAGGTTGATTCTGCCATATTAAAAAGTACTTTTGACTTGAATAAAACCGTCTCGGTAACTGTCATAACCTTCGTTCCCTGATGGAGGGAACGAGACATTGTGTCGATGTAGTGACACTAGGGGTCACTCTTGGGAGCCCCAAAATTCCTTCAAATCTTTAAGAAAAGGCCAATGGGAAATGGTGAGTGGAATTTGCATGCCACTCCCCTGGATATACGTGTATAAAAGGAGAAGGAATGCCCACTCTCATTCAGGTTTTATGCTGAGGAGCCGAGACAAGGTCCCGGCCATTTCAGCAGCTAGTACAGCATTGTGGCAAGAGGGACACAACATCTCGTTCCCTCCATCAGTGAGTTTATGACAGTAACCGAGACTTTCCTTTTCTGACACACCGCAGAGTAATAGATTTGGCTGGGGCCATCTAATGCTTTTATACTCATCAGTTAAGGTGTTCTTTTCCTTTCCTATTCTTTCAGGGGGAAAAGACCCCGCGGAGACCACATCCTGCACAAAAGGTCGACATGTGGCAATAAGACACAAGTGCTCACCAGCCGCACATGGAAGAGGCACGGTTGTAGGTCCTGCCTTGAAGGTGAGGAGCTCTACAAACACCGCGACCAGGCGCAGAAAGAGCTCTGCCCAAGGGAGACGTGGGTCTGCTGACAGGGAGAACGTACCGCGGAAAATGTATCACAGGGTGATCCCGGAGTAATCAGCATCTGTGGAGCACCTATCCTAAGGGTACAGGGCATATTAGTACCTGTAGTGGGTCTGGCTGCGAACTCCTCCGCCGAATTCGCGAGCCACAGGGCTAGGGAGGAAGGACATCCAGGGTCTACGACTTCATGAACTCAACTGGGGGTAAAAGTGCATGTTTTCGGCGGGCAAGTTTCAACATGCGAGGAGAATGTACGGCGCCTTGGTGATTTATATAAGCTACTGTCATTGTATTGACGGAGCGGACCAACATGTGCTTGCCCCGGATCACTGGCAATAGCCTCCACAGGGCGAGCAGTACAGCCAGCAACTCTAGGCAATTGATGTGCCAACACAGCCGTGGTCCTGTCCAGGAACCAGCAGCTGTGTGCCCATTTCACATGGTGCCCCAGCCCGACTTGGAGGCGTCTGTGGTGACCACGATGCATCTGGACACTTGCTGCACACTTGCTTGTGAGGCACGCAATCATCGACACCAAGTCTAACTCCAAGCCGAGAAAAGAGATGCTCTGAACAGGGGAGAGCTTGCTCTTTTCCCAGTTGACCCGAAGCCCTAGACTGCTGAGGTAAATAGTTGAGTATGCGGAAGCTCACTTCCCTTAATAGGGCAAGAGCTGCCTCTGCGACCTTTGTGAAGATGTGAGGGGGACATGGACAGGAATGAATAACGTAGGAAGGGTCTGTATCGAGGTAAAACCGAGACGTGAACACATCCATCAGGTCTACGGCCGCGAACCGATCTTGATGCCCGACACACGGTGTCAGCATCTTGAACAGGAGTCTGTGTAAAGCCCAGTTCAGAACTCGACGGTCCAAGATTGGCCATAACCCACTGCCTTACTTTGGTGCGATGAAGTAAGGGCTGTAGAACCCTTTCCTCATCTCGGCTGGAGGGACAGGCTCTATCGCGGCCTTGAGTAGAAGGGTCATGAACTCCGCCTGCAGGCTGCATGGAGGTGAAGCAGACGCCACTGAACCGGGGTCGGCGCCTGGTGAAGTGAATCGCATAGCTGAGTCGGATGGTCCTGGCCAGCCACCGCAATGGGTTGGAAAGCGCTAGCCACACATCCAAGGTCCAGGAACACCATGTCGAGGAGCGTTGCTTTGACCCGAGGTGGCTGCACTGTAGGGGACCTCAAAGAACTTACCTTGCTCTGCATACCCGACATAAGGCGGGTAAGCGACTGAGGAGGAGGGCCTCTTGGGCCATCCACGAGACTCGTCACAACCAGCTGACCGTAGGCATGGCACGGCTGGCCGCATGAAGGCAGGGGGCTGCGTTCTCAGGGCCCTGGCTGCGAGTGCTCGGTGTCTGGCGGCCATGACAACGGCGGCCATGAACACTGATTATGTGACCCAAGGAGTGAGGCTTCCTGCGGGGGGCTCTATGTTGGGGCCGAGAACTGGGCTCAGGCTGTAGGGGAGCAGCCTGGGCTTTCGACGCCGTCGGCAAGCAGACAGGGTACGGGATCTAGGTGTAGGACTACAGTGACAACATCGAGTGAGTGACACAAGGGGAACTTTTAATTTAGGAGTTAACACATGAAGCATAATATTTTGGTTGCTCGACAAAACATTATATTAAAGTGTAAAGCACCAGCTCTCCTTAACTTGGTCACTTTTGACCCGTTTACAGTGTATGAATTCAACACAGTCCATACCTAAATAAGTTGGGAAATGCAAAAACGAAGGAAGAAGCAACCTAACAATCATTAACCAAGCTTACTCGTAACAGCTAAGTCACAGAATTTGAAAACAGAACCTAAAATGCAATCAGAAAGGCATTTATAAAATTAATTACAAGGTTAACACAAGTTGACATAACAAGAGTGCCATGCAGCAAGCCTACATTGCTTTACATTCATGAAGGTGCTCATTCCTCATGATTCAACACTCCGTGTGAGGCCGCCAGTTTGCTCCAGTGAAAGATGAACAGCATCGAGCATCTGTCTTTACTCTAGTTCCCCATTAATCAAGGCAATCAATTCATTAACTAAGTACATCACCATAGTTACCAGAGGAGCCTGAGGGTCAGGACAACCTTGTTTGATCCCCTGAGTGATGCTAAACCATAAAGTTACAAAATCTCTAAACAAACTATAGAAATCATCGAACCCACTTTGTGGCAAAATCAATCGCAGAGCTCTTAAACATCTGTCACTGTGAAAGCATCAAGGGACAACAGAAATTCAGCAATGCGAGCAACATGATGTATGTTTGCTTGTCATGTAATTGTCATGCCGGGACAGCATATCATCCATCCCAATTTGCAGTAATACACAAGATAACCACACAATGTGTTCAGTCATGTAAATGTCAGATAAAAACATATTGGATTTTAATTAGGCAAAAACCGTGGATGAATATTTAAAGGGATGTTCGCTTAAAAATGAAAAACAGTCATAATTTACACCTATATTGTTCCAATCACACTTTTCTTTTTTCATTATGAAGAATGTTGACGCTCTTTGACACTCTTTTTTCCATTCAATGAAAGTGAATGGTGACTGAGGTTGTCAGTCCCTCATATTCTGTGTTCCACGGAAGAAATAAAGTCATACGGGTTTGAAACAACATAAGGGTAGGTAAATAAAGACACATAAATAACTATCCCTTTAAGCAGTGTTCGACAAGCTACTTTATAGCTTCCAAAGCTACAAGTTACTCATAACTTTTTGTAAGTAATTAAATTACAGTCTAGTTACTCTTTAAAAAAAAAATTGTTGTGAGCTACACTAAAATTTAGTTAATTAGCTAACTACAATGAAGCTATTTAGAAAAGATAATATTTTGAAATATATAACAACTAGATAATATTATTTAATTAGGATGACATTAAATTATGGTGACAAATATATAAATGTATACTACATAAAAACTGTATATAGTGATAAATAGCAGCATTTAACAAAATATTTCTATTCAAAGAACACAGAATTATTGAATCATTTACATGAATCATCCAAACGAACAGGATCACTAAAATGAATCAGAGTACTAAACACAAAATAGTAATGAATCATTTATTCAAAACGGTTCTTTTATATTAACTGTCGAATTAACCAATTCTTAATATTATTAACTCCTCACTATCCTCAGGACATGTTCCAAGAAACTAAAATGACAGCTATCAAACAGCTTATTGAGAAGCCACAACTCAATCCTGAAGAACTGGCTAATTATAGACCAATTTCAAATTTCCCATTTATGTCAAAAATACTAGAAAATGTAGTGTCCTCCCAAATATGTTAATTTCTACAGAGAAATAGTATACCTGAACATTTTCAGTCAGGATTGAGGCCTTATCACAGTATAGAGACTGCACTTATCAGAGTTACAAATGACTTGCTCTTATAATCTGATCGTGGCTGCATTTCTCTTCTAGTGCTTTTAGATCTTAGTGCTGCATTCGACACGATAGATCACGACATTCTCTTGAATAGGCTGGAGAATTATGTTGGCATTTGTGGAGTTGCATTAGACAAAATGGTAGCGGTCTGATAAATAGGACCTAAACCATGCTATGTAAATGAGGAATTGTCAAACCAAACAAAAGTATAGTATGGAGTGTCAAAGGGCCTCGGTTTTAGGGCCTCTGCTTTTCTCCTTGTATATGCTTCACCTGGGAGTTATTATCAGGAATCGTGGAATAAGGTTCCACTGCTATGTCGACGTTACACAACTTTATATTTCTTCAAAACGTGATGAGATTTCACAATTCACCAAATTATCAGAGTGTATCAATGAAATCAAAGATTGGATGGCGAGAAATTTCCTTCTACTCAATTCCGACAGAACAGAGGTACTAATTACTGGACCAAAAACCTCTAAAAACAGGCTGCTAAAATATAATTTGACTCTCGATGGATGTACTGTTACATCATCTTCAACAGCGAAGAACTTAGGTGTTATATTTGATACAATCTGTCCTTTGAAAATCAAATTACCAATGTTTGTAGAACAGCATTCTTCCACCTAAGAAATATTGCTAAATTACGACACATGCTCTCTGTTGCTGATGCCAAAAAACTAGACTAGATTATTGTAATGCATTACTGGGAGGATGTCCAGCAAGATCAATAAATAAACTTCATTTGGTTCAAAATGCAGCAGACAGAGTGCTAACGAGAACCAAGAAATATGATCATATTAACCCCATTTATCATTGTTACATTGGCTACCTGTTAAATTTCCCATTAATCAAAAAATTCTGTTAACTACGTACAAAGCTTTGAAAGGTTTAGCTCCACAGTACTTCTCTGCATAAAATGAATGGCGTCTATGCTAATATTATTCTATTTGTTTCCCTGTTTCAACCTCGGAATTCATATCCTGAGGTCACCAGAACTGGCTGGATCCAGCACCATTCCTGCTTTGTGTTGGACCCCACTGCTAGGTGTCACTGAATGATGACTAAATGCAGCCGGTGACAGCCAAACATCACTTCAGTCTATTATGATGGACTTCAGAGGATGAACTGATGCAACTCCAACCATAAGATATGGGTACTTCATATGCCATTGTCTGAACCTTGGACTTAGGATAGACTACACTCTTATAATGGAATATATAGACTATCAATTAATTGACAAAAAAACTCTTCATCAGGCAACTAACAAAGGACATTGCATCTATGTGAACTTTTGTAACTTTTGTAGGTGAGTGTGTTTGTTTTAGGTGTCATTTTAGGTGAGGTTGTGATGCTACAGTGCTACTCTTTGGAAGTTGTAGCTCATTGCTGGAAAATGTCATGATCCTAAAAAAATGACTAAAGCCCCAAACACACATGCAGCGACTTCCAGCTACAAATACGACTTCCTCATCATTTTCAATGAGATCTTTTGGGCGACATGAGGACAGTGACCTCTGATGACTAGATGTGGGTGTGGCGAGTGACAGGACAAAGTTGAGAAAAGTTTTAATTTATGCAAATGAGGGGCAACTTTTAGGAGCAACAACCAATAGGAGTGAAGACGGTGCTCAGTGTAGCTCACGTCACCCGTCTCCTTTGAGATAATGGAGTCGAGTGCAGGCAAGACAGAGAAGACGTTTCTGTGAGCGATTTCACAGTTCTATATGATTTGACTGTAACCACATTCTTGAATATAATTAAATGATGCGTGGAAAAGAAACTGTTGGCAGTCTGAATGAGTTTGATTCATACATTGATCATTTGTTTGACTTGTTAATGATATGATGTACTGAGCACTGCTGTAGTTTATATAAAAACACTCTCTACAGCAGAATTTGCAGTTTTAGGGAAGGTAGAACTGATTCCTTGTCAAATTAGAATTAGTTTTATCGGCAAAATAGTTAATCTGTAATCAAATCTTCTTAAGATATGGCCAAACGTGCAGTCCACCAATAACGTTAGAGCAACAGCAGTAGGAACGCCTACTAGTGACTTCACAGTACAGAGACTAGCGACATCGAGCGATTAAGTCCAGCATGTGTGAATTGGGCTTAAGTTTGTAAGGCCACTACTTTTAGTTAAAGGGGTCATGACAAACTCTTTTTTATAACTGTATTATCTTCCCTAAGTTCCACTGATAATGTTAGTAAAGTTTAAAGTTTTAATTATATTGTGACTAGTTCACAAGCAATACACGCTGATATGTGCTGAAATGTTCTGAACACACACGTAATACACATGGTGGTAAAACAATCATGCACTGACGTGATCAGAAGTTTCCTGATGTTGGGGTGCTTCAACAGGCCAAAGCAGAGACACACATGATGGCATGCAGTTCTCTCAGCCAGTGGATGAATAGTTGAATATAGCAGAACAGATGCGTTTTTAAAATCTGAGCTTGTACCAATCTTAAAACGTGGTGCATATTGCAGGAAACTCATCAAAATTATCAATGATGTCCATCTAGTGCATGTTTACATAGACCAACAATTGAAAATAGTGCAGATCGGAGCAGAAACTCATGCTGGACTTGTTTATACTCGCAGAATGAGAGTCTCATTTTAAGAGTTATAACTTGATATCACATCTTTTAAAGTGGTGCGATATGCCCGATAACAGTCAAACGGATGGTGTCCTGCGGGAGTCCCTTTTGATGTATGAATCTCCCATGACAGGCCCATCTCTCTCCTCTTCACCTGTCTGACTGAGTGCCAGTGGGCGGGGCCAAGGGTGCAACGTTATAAAAGTGGGCGTTGATGTCTTGCTGTAAAGGCAGACTTTTGCTGATGTGTTGGTCCTTTTGACATCACAAAATTCCAAACGTGTAATTTTTTTCAGCTTTGTTTAAATATAGCCAAGGCTCTTTTTCTATTGCGGAGGGAGTTCACACACTTACAGTAGAATGACCTCTTATGTGTCAAAAGATCAAGGAAAATTTTATGTCATGAACTCTTTAATTACTCCTCAACACTGCCTTTCAACCAGAGAGATGATTGCAAAACACAAAATGATGTCTGCACATACTTACCTGATCTTTTTTTTAAATTTGACTGCAAGTGGAAGTGTTGGAAGAACTAGCATGTCACCCTTGGGTAGGTTTCCTATGCCCTTACTGCAGTGAGACATGGTTTGTGAGAATGAAAAAAAAGGTGCAACCCAGAAGCTGATTAAGTATCTCCAAAACTACCCAGTTTATTGCAAGCATTTTTTTCTCCAGCCTAGCAATGTTCCCTCCAGAGTTGCAACAGATGTTACCATATCTCGCAATGTAAACAATGACATAATTAAGGTAAGCAGCTGCTTAATTTTAGTGAGACTGTGACATGATATCCATTAATCTCAGGAAGGTTGCAGATGTCCCATACAGGCCAAAAGGTATTTTAGGCAAGAAGTGCCCTTGCCAGTTTCCCCCAGTGAAACTGAAAGTGAATCTTGGCAAACCTTCCACAACTCGTCTAACTTGGTTCAGGTTTTTTGAGGAATAAGGTATCTATCAAACTGTTAGACCTCATTGAGCCTCTTGTCTGATCTCACATGCTTTCCACGTTCGTAGTAGCAAACAAGGAATTCTTTCAAAAATGGGCCAGACTCCAAGCAAGAAGAGGGGCACAAATCTTCAGTCAAATAGCCTGAAGCTATTGCATCTGAGAGCCTCATGCATGCAGATAATAGGTATTTACCCCCAGATTAAGGCACATCTTGATAGGGCAGTGGACTGAACCGAGGCTTAATGGGATTATGTTCCATACACCAAAAAATGCTTGTCCGTCTTTTTTGCCACTCCCTGTTTGGCTAAAATTGACTTTATTCTCCAGCACAGCGTGTCCTGCCATCTTGAGGTCTTTTAAGATATTGCGGTCTGAATAGTCATACTGGTCCCAAGCTGGTTTATTGCTTGTCTGACGGTTGGAAAAATGTTGGTCAACCAGCAATTTTTCTTCTTATATACCTGGTAGACTGAGGGAGGCATGCTGGTTAAGATAGATAAGATACCTGGTAGGGACACCAGCACACCAGAATCCCACACCGGGGACTAGCATCAACACACAACACACAACATATGCTGGCAGGGCTGGACTGGGAAGAGAAATTGGCCTAGGATTTTACATAGAAACTGGCTGATGATGAGTTGAGGTAAAGGTTGTTGCTAGAAAATAAATAATGCAATGTCTAAACCACCAAACATCAAACTCCGTCCTTCAGATGAGATGTTAAACCGAGGTCCTGACTCTCTGTGGTCATTAAAAATCCCAGGACACTTCTCGAAAAGAGTAGGGGTGTAACCCCTGCGTCCTGGCCAAATTCCCCCAATTGGCCATTATCAATCATGTCCTCCTAATAATCCTTTTTTATGAATTGGCTCTATCACTCCACACTCTCCTCTCCACCAGTAGCTGGTGTGTGGTGAGCATACTGGCTTTTGCACACTGCTGGTGGATGAGGAGAGTCCCTTGTTCACTATGTGAATTCTTTTAAGTTTAGTGTCAGAAGCGCTATATAAATGTAACATTCAACGTTCATTCATCAATGCAAACTAGCCGGTTCCCCTACATCAAGATTTTCATGGATGTGTGTGAGCAGGAAAATTATCACCAAACAAACACTTTAGCATAACAAAAATGTTAGTACATTTCGTCATAATTTTTAGGTGACCTAAAAGAAGCCTGTTCACCCTGTTAGTGTAAATTAGCTTTAAGTGATAGGTGATCTAAAAGAACTGTGAGGTTTGAGTTCTTTGGGTCAGTCGTAAGACCATTTTGAACAGTGCCGTGCCACAACTAACAATGACAAGCTCAGCCAAACAAATATTTCCTGTGTAGGAGCGTCATAACTTCTAAATGAGACAGTAAGCAAAGATTACTATGTACCCGGTTAGAAAGGACACTATAACACATACTATCTCTTGGCTTTCCCAACTCTTCCTCTTGGCGATGATGTCAAATGTGTGAAGGTAGACTTCGACCTGGCTTGTACACTTTATGAGTATATAATGGGTACCTGTACCTGTTCTTTATTAATATACTATTGGCAAAGACTGTCCATTGTTAGCCATAGTGGTGAGACAGGATTTACCTGCAACAATTGTTGGTGGTTCATTGGTGCAAGCCAAAAACTGGTATGCAGTGATAATGTAAAGATTAGCTGTGCTGGTACTTGTTTAGGCAGTATTCTAGTGCCGTTTTTCAAAGTCAGGTGTCTCTGTTCTTTTCTTTCTGTAACAATTGGAGAGGCATGTACAAATCACTGGAGATATTGCTGGCCTTGTTGAGATGCCAACCTCCTTTTATTTCTTCCATTGATAATTGGAAGTGAGGTGTAGGTGTTTGCGATTATGTTGTACTGCTTGAGGAGTCTGTTTTGTTGAGGTTGCCCAGAATGATGCGGACATCATGTGACATCACAATACACATTCCTGCTTCATGTTGGACTCCACTGCTACGTGTTGCTGAATGATGATGACTAAATGCAGCCGGTGACAGCCAAACATCACTTCAGTCTATTATGATGGACTTCAGAGGATGAACTGATGCCAACTCCAACCATAAGACATGGGATACTTCATATTCCATTGTCTGAACCTTGGATTTAAGATGGACCACACTGAACCTCACCGAAATTACTGGCCAGGTTGAACTGCATTTCACATCCCTGATCTCTGCCTGCATCATCTCCGTCTATTGATGGACTACGATCTTGAAATGGAATGCATAGACTAACAATTGCCAACAAAAGCCTTCATCAGACAATTTAAAGGACAATTGCATCAATATGAACTTCTGCAGTTAATCCAGGATGGACTTCAAAGACATTGGTCATTAATCTCACAGTTCATACAAAATCGATGTTTAAACACTGACCCTTAACACTTACTTAGTTTAATTATTTTAAACCATGACTTTAACTATACAGAAGTAATATTGGCATTGTATTCATGATGTTAGCCAGAGGGGAACTGGCCCCCACAGTGAGTCTGGTTTCTCCCAAGGTTATTTTTCTCCATTAATCAACATCTTATAGAGTTTTATGTTCCTTGCCACAGTCACCTTCAGCTGCTCACTGGGGTTATAAATACAATTATTATTTAATTACTTATTTTTATACACGATTAACAATCGTATTTTGTCTAATTACACAATGATCAATCATCAACATTATAGACATTACAGTTTTATCGTTTGTTAATGCTGATCTTCTGTAAAGCTGCTTTGAAACAATGAGTGTTGTGAAAGGCGCTATACAAATAAAATTGACTTGACTTGACTTGACGGAGGACTCGCACTAACTGTAAGAATATACAGTGCGGAACAAATATATGAGACCACTAATGCTTCTGTTTTACATTTGTATAATAATTTAAAAAAAAATCTAATTACAAATGCAATTATCAGCATAACAATTTGAGTGAAAAATTAACATGAATTTCTGAGTTTTTTTGTATTCCAATTTGTTTGAATGATAGCACACACAAGATGGGTGGACTCCAAGTTTGTGCAAAACCTGATGAACCATGTTATCCAGCATGATTTGAAAATGTTTCAAAGAGCATATTGAATGTCACTGTAAATGCATGGTATATCTATATCTAACAGGGACTGGCATTTTTTTTGCAGAACATAACCAAAAATGGGAATGAAGTCCCTTTCAATTGTTCCGAAGTGAAAACTTTATTTTTAAACGGTAACCAGTTAATTCCGTTCAGATGATGTTTTTTTATGAAACAGTCTAAATGGTCAATTACAGTAAATTTTGGGAATTACACCACTTCCTGTTTTTAGTAAAACAAGAAAAGCATGTGCTTTGATTCTGAAGGAAACTTCAACTGCTGCATCACACATTTCTTTGCCTTTAAGCACATTATGGATGTAGCCATCTGTGTATACAACTATATATAATTTACATATAAATTAATCCAAGTATTAAGAAAAATATTAATGTAAAATGTACATTTCTCAGTTGTTTCCAAGTATACACTGAATTATTGTTAGATATGATGCAATGATGCAGATATGTAATTATATCAAATAAAAAAAAAATATATTATATATATATATATATATATAAAATAAAATAATAAGATAACTTTTAGTCCAAAACTTGCCCAAGCAAGACCAGGTCCCTTTTGTTTCTTGAGAGATCTGGTAACACTGCAAAAGGTCCATCACACACCATTAGCACACTTGAGTGTCATTTAAAAAACATTATTAACCATTCTTTAATTTCATTCTAACCGGTAACTAATTGGAAAGGAAGCAGTGGAACGCTGGAACCGGAAAGAAAAAAATATAGTTTATGCTCAGAATGAACCAAAATGATCACTGATTTCTACGATGCACTATGAAATAACCCGACTCCAACTTTGGCGCTGTTAGTTAAATACTCGTAACTCCCTCTTTAAATAAGCACAGACTGTAGATAACAACATAAACGCAAAGTATAAGAAGTGATGCCATCACCAGTGTGAAGAACAGAGCGTATCTTAAGGCTTTTGTCTCATGAATTTTCCCGCTGACACAAAAAGATCCAAGCAAAAAAAGCAGAACATCAACAGAGGAGAAAGGGAAGGAGAGAAGGAAAGATAGGAACCCAAGGTGCCTCTTTTGTTTAATTAGCTGAGCCAAATTAATTAGTAACAGAAGCTTGAATTAATTATGGCTGAAAAGCAGCAAAGAGACTGACAGTTTTGGTTGCGTCCCAAAAGATTTACAGTTTTACAGTTTTTGTGCAATTAGACAGTCTCTCTCTCTCTCTCTCTCTCTCTCTCTCTGTTTTTTGCTCTCTCCTATTCACCCCAATATAAATAATGTTTCTCCCACAACACAGTTTTTGTTTCTTTTCTACTGTTAGTATCTTGCTGTGTGTGTTTCCTGTGGATCAGTTCATTCTGATCGGGCTATGTAATTTGCTGCCTTTTATTTGTTTTAGTGCCAAAGAGCTTGCTGTTATTTGTATTAGAGTTGGTGTATAATTGGACTTTTTCAGCTATAGTTACTCCACTTTCTTGAAGGAGTACTGTATGTGGGTTTGTGTGTTGTTAATCATATGAGTGTTAGTACGCATTATTTCTACTTCAGATATCATGAAAATATACAGGAAGTTTATTTGTGTGTCTTTGATAAAGCCCTATGCCATTTCTAACCATGTTAGAGCACCAAGACAACCACAATTTACTGTAAGGTGCAAATTTTCGTATTTGTATATTTATGTCTCAAGCCATATTCCTATTAACAAGGAGTGTGTTTACATGCACAGCAATACATGATATCTATAAACAAATCATCGTATTCAAAAAAACAAAAATGTAAAAAATTTTGTAAATGTATTGCATAGTTAAACAATTAATTTAAAGTAATCAATTGAGACTGATGCTTGATGCTAATGCTTACATGCAAACAATACACAACAAGTTTGTCAATGGTATCAAGACACAATTTTATGATGTGGTAGTATGCCCCAATACTAGTCTTTCTAAACACCCAAAGTAGGGACTTCCTCATCAACAGCGAAGCACACACTTTCAGGATAGTACAAGTATGCGAAATGGGATGCAGCGAGTTGTTTTTTCTGAAACTAATTTTTCAAGTGTCGCGCGTCTAACACAATACAGTAGATCATAGAAAAAAGGCATTGAGAAAAGGAGAAAAAGAACCATAAATTGTTGTTGACTAATCACACTGTGAATTCGGCAACAGTAGGTCGAAAAAGATTTGTTGCTGAAATCGATCTGTGCTGACTGAAATTCAAATCACTGCCCCCAGTGGCCAAAGCTGGAAGTGTTGTTGAACATATTTGCACGTGTGTGCTTCAGTCTTCAGGTGTTATGTTCACTGAGTGGCATCAAAAGAGAGAAGTAAACCAATCCTAAACTTAAATTTCAGTGAGTCAAATAGAACTTATAGAGCGAAAGTGCAACTGACAAATTGTGCGCACCACTGTTTATGTGAATGCGATTGCTTTCTGGTACCCACAGGACCATAACACCTGTCTCGGAGGATGTAACACTAGAGGTAAATATGTTCATGTTTAAATTGATCCAAAATGTCTGATGGGTGATGGTCTTTGTCAGGAATTCAGCGGAATGAGGTTGATTTTAGGGTACAGGAACTTTCGTATACAACTCTATTCTGTGTGATCAAGTTTCAAGAGTAGAGCAGGCTGGTGGAGACTTATATTGTCCCAGACAACAACAAATCTGGGCTGCTGTGGGTCTTGCTTCTGATCAGTTGACAGGAAAAGATCATGTAGGCTGTAGAGGATGTAAAGATATAAGCAACGCTGTTGAGACCCAATCTTGGCTAATAGATGCACACATTTGTTTTGTTTACACCACTCTGTCTTGGGACATTCACACTGGCTGTGTTTCTGACAGAAACAAATAAAGTATTAATTGCATATTCATTTTCATTGGTCAATTTACACAACAGATGAGACTTTGGCCATCAGGCTCTACTGGCATTTAGATTCAAATTTGCCTAGGCTACCGCACATGAGAAAAATCAAATATAACACATATTTATACATTAAAATTCATCTGGATTATGCACATTTGTGAGAGATTAATTAAAACGGTTAATTTTATATTCATTTTTGAGGGGGCAGAGCGCCTCCTTTGGCAGACTGTGCAGTGTTAATGTAGTCATTTGATATGCAGTATAGAATGCTTGTACGTCATTGCACAATTCTTTGATTGTCTCTGAATTAAGTTCAAATGAGATCCAGTATAACTACCTTCTACGGTAGTACTGTGAGACACAAGCCAATATTTCCAAGCTCACCCCGTTGATGTTTCTAAATATGTTACTGCCTGCCAAAAGATTTTGGGTTTGTTTCAGATGAACACTGTGGATTTACAAAAATATGTTTGCAGTAGCTGTCTTCTATTTGGGGAAGAAGAGTGCATGTGTTCTACCATAATAGGGATGGGTTAGGATGGCCAACTCTTCAATTTTGTTTTCTTCAAGATTTTTCATGGTGGTACTGTAAAGGAAAAGAACTTTATACTGTAAAAAAGTCTTGTTTTCCAGTAAAAACATCTAAACATTCTTAAAACAAGATACATTTACTTGAGAAGCAAAATGACATAAGTTTGTTTTTGGTTTTTTTTAGAGAAAAGTTTGTGTGGTTTATGCTTAATACAAGAATAACTATTCGCCAATGGGCGAAGAAAAATAAACTTGTTTTCCCTTATATTATATATATATCCCAATTGGTAATTTAGAGATGCTGATAAGCAAGCAAGACGCAAAGGGCAAAGACTTCCTCCCAAGTCATTGTCAGTGGCACTGCCCATAAATTAAGAAAGCACTTTTTGCATTCGAATGTGCATTTGTATATACAATTTGACAAATATTCACATCTCAAAATTTTGACAGCTTTACTGTGCTTAAGCATGCTGAAACAGGACACTAAAACTCTCATCTTTAAAACAACCGAATGCTTCGGTACCTCTTGCCAGACGGCAGGAGGGTGAAGAGTTTGTGTGTGGGGTCATCCACAATGCTGGTGGCTTTGCGGATGCAGTGTTTTTTTGTAAATGTCATTGATGGAGGGAAGAGAAACCCCGATGATCTTCTTAGCTGTCCTCACTATCCTCTGCAGGGCTTTGAGCTCCAATACGGTGCAAGCCCCAAACCAGGCAGTGATGCAGCTGCTCAGGATGCTCTCAATAGTTCCTCTATAGAATGTAGTGAGGATGGGGGGTGGGGGGATGTGCTTTCCTCAGCCTTCGAAGAAAGTAGAGACGCTGTTGGGCTTCTACTGAGGGACCAGGTGAGGTTCTCCACCAGGTGAACACCAAGGAATTTGGTGCTCTTGACGATCTCCACAGAGGAGCCGTCGATGTTCAGCGGAGAGCGGTCACTCTGTGCTCTCCTAAAATCAACAACCATCTCTTTTGTTTTTTTCCACATTCAGAGACAGGTTGTTGGCTCTACACCAGTCCGTTAGCCGCTGCACCTCCTCTCTGTATGCTGACTCGTCGTTCTTGCTGATGAGACCCACCATGGTTGTGTCATCAGCGAACTTGATGATGTGATTCGAGCTGTGCATTGCTGCACAGTCGTGAGTCAGCAGAGTGAACAGCAGTGGACTGAGCACACAGCCCTGGGGGGCCCCAATGCTCAGTGTGGTGGAGATGCTGTTCCCGATCCGGACTGACTGAGGTCTCCCAGTCAGGAAGTCCAGGATCCAGTTGCAGAGGGAGGTGTCCAGGCCCAACAGGTTCAGCTTTCCAATCAGGTGCTGAGGAATGATTGTGTTGAATTCTGAGCTGAAGTCTATGAACAGCATTCGAACGTATGAGTCCTTTTTATCTAGGTGGGCGAGGGCCAGATGGACAGTGGTGGCGATGGCATCGTCTGTTGAACGATTTGGATGTTACACAAACTGCAGTGGGTCTAGTGAGGGGGGCAGCTGGGTCTTAATGTGCCTCATGACGAGCCTCTCGAAGCACTTCATGATGATGGGTGTATGTGCGATGGGACGGTGGTCATTGTGGCAGGACACTGAGGACTTCTTTGGCATGGGGACGATGGTGGTGGCCTTGAAGCAAGTTGGAACGACGGCGCTGCTCAGAGAGATGTTGAAGATGTCGGTAAGAACATCTGCCAGCTGGTCTGCACATCCTCTGAGCACTCTGCCAGGAAAGTTGTCTGGTCCAGCAGCGTTCCGTGGGTTGACTCTACATAGAGTTTTCCTCACATCAGCCGTGGTAAGACAGAGCACCTGGTCATTGGGAGGAGGGGTGGTCTTTCTTGCCACCACGTCGTTCTGCACTTCAAACCAAGCGTAGAAGTCGTTCAGCGCATCTGGAAGGAAGGCATCTGTCACAGACAACTGTTGTTGTCCTGTAGTTGGTGATGGCCTGGATGCCCTGCCACATGCGCCACGTGTCACCGCTGTCCTGGAAGTGACTGTGGATTTTCTGGGTGTGTGCGTGCTTTGCCTCTCTGATGGCCGGGACAGTTTGGCCCTCGCTGTTCTTAGGGCTGCCTTGTCGCCTGCTCTAAAGGCGGAGTCTCGGGTCTTCAGCAGTGTGCGCACCTCCGCAGTCATCCACGGCTTCTGGTTGGAGTGTGTGGTGAAGAAAGTGACATCAATGCACTTGCTGTTGTAGCTGGTCACTGATGCTGTGTATTCCTCCAAGTTGGTAGAGTCGCCATATTTTGCAGCCTCCCTGAACATGTGCCAGTCAGTACACTCAAAACAGTCCTGAAGAGCAGAGATGGCTCCTGCTGGCCAGGTTTTCACCTGCTTCTGAAGCAGTCTGTATGCTGGAATTAGCATAACAGAGATGTGATCTGAGTAGCGCCGGTACGCACCTGGGATGCATGTGTAAACAAGATCAAGCGCGTTCAAGTGCGTTCGTCCATCTCGTTGCAAAGTCCACATAATGATGGAATTTAGGGAGCATTGTCTTGAGATTCGCATGGTAGAAATCTCCCGCAACAATAAACAGTCCGTCAGGGTGAGCGTTCTGCAGTTTGCTCATAGCCCCATACAGTTCACAGAGCACTTCCTTAGCATTAGCGCTGGGGGGAATGTAAACTCTGGTTATCATAACAGTGGTGAATTCCTATGGTAAATAAAAAGTTCTGCATCTAACAGTCACAAACTTCACCAGCGATGAGCAGTAGCTAGAGACTAGCATAGCGTTCTTGCACCATTCCATGTTGATGTAAACACACAAGTCACCACCGCGAGTCTTACCGCACAAAGCTGCATTTCTGTCGGCACAAAACGAGGCAAGCCCATCTAGCTGAATGGCGGCATCCGGAACTCTGTCGCTGAGCCATGTGTCCATGAAAACAAAGACGCAGCAGTCTCTAAACTCACATTGCATAGCCTGCTGGAGTCGGATATAGTCCAGTTTATTGTCCAGGGAGCAAATATTTGAGAGCAGGATAGACGGGAGAGCCGGCCGGCTAGGGTTTCTTTTTTGCCTAGCATGGATCCCCGCCCTCTTGCTGCACTTCCGCTTCCTCGCACACCGCTTACGACGTCCTCTCCCCCAGCCACAGGCATCAGGCGACGCCGAGGACTGGAGGCCTGGTCTCCGCAGCAAGCCGAATTTGTGTAGCGCCTCCTGCAGGTCATCATGCAGCTTGGTTGTTGCATGAATCCTATATTTGAGCAGTGTCTGGCGATGGTAGACACGAACACCGGTTGCTCCGATGTCAATGTGCTGCAAAAGTCGGGTTATTTAACAAAAATAGCAAAATTTTTGATCCGGAGTGGCTGCTGCATGCTACCGCGCCGCCATCTTGGATGTGAGCCCTTATGGCTTAAATTGATCGATCTGTGCATGTGAAAACAATCTTTCAAGCTTTAGCTACACATAGCTGACCTATATGGCAGGGTGGCAAGAAAGAAGCCTCTTCTGAAAAAGTGCGACACAAAGTTTCATTTGCACTTTGCGAAAATAAACATTTTTTATTTTTAAAGGATGCCTTGTGACAAAAGGTTTTATGGTCAGATGAAACAAGAATTGAACTTTTTGGACTGAACTCCTAATGTGAAGTGTAATGGTGGCAACATTATGCTGTGGGGGTATTTCTCTACATCGGGGACTGGGCAATTGGTCATGATTGAAGGGAAAATGGAAGATGACATGTACATCCAAATTCTACAGGAAAATCTGTGACCCTCTGCTCGACAACTGAAGATGAGCTGGTGGTTTCTTTTTAGCACAACAGTGCTGTGGCTTAAGGATAGGAAGGTCAAAGTCCTTGAGTGGTAAAGTCAAAGCCTTGGCCTAAATCCAATAGAAAACCTGTGGATGGACTTGTAGAGTGCAGTCCATCACCTCTCATCTTGCAATTTGACTGAACTCTTAACAATTCTGCAATGAACAATTGGCAAGTATTCCCCAATCTGGGTGCATGAAGCAAAGACAGATCCCAACAGACTGATGACTGTCATTGAAGTAAAAGGTGAACTATTAAATCCAGGGGTATTATCACTTTTCAAACCCTGTCATCCTAGTTTTTCATCTTTATTAATGTTTGGAACTATTGCCCTTTTTTCCGTTACTTGAATCTGGTTGTAACGTTGGTGTCTGGAGTGGAAGAGAGGAGATGCAGGAGTGGAATCTTTAAATCCTTTAATAATAGTTGCTGGAGTGGAACTAACAATAAATCATAACATTAAGACTTAACATAAAACTTCACTAACTCAACATAACACTTCGAGGACTGAAAAATGATGTAAAAAAAACTAGAGGGTATATATACACAGGGAAACTAATGAGGGAATGGAAGGCAGGTGCGGAGGCAGGTGCAAATGTTTTTTAACATCCCAATGGGAATAAAAGAGACCTTATAGCCTGAGGAGGAACAACATGCCTTTAATGCTGCATTAGGATTTAAATGTTTCATCTCGTAAGGCCGATTTTTTCAAGAGAATTTCACAAGCTTATTTATGAATGTCAATGATGGCTCAGATTTTATATAGAAGATTAAATATTTAGATAACATCATTTGAGGTAGATCCTAAGGATGCAAGTTCAACCTATGATAATGGAAGAGAATGAGTGACAAAGAATGAGAAAAGTAGAAATGGTGAAGAAAAAAAAACAGCAAGATCCCTGAGCTTTAACAATAAAGGAACAGTTTATCCAAAAATGTAATTCCTATCATCATGTACTCACCATTATGTTGTTCATAGTTATGTGGAACATAACAGAATATTCCAGTTGCTGTTTTCCATACAACAAAAATGAATGGGAACTCGGTCTGTCAAGCTGTATGGCAATGATTCTGTCATTGGTTCTTGTGTCATTTGACCAATCATGAAGTGACTACTTTGAATATGCAGAAGTGACAATTAAATGTGTTACGGCAGAGGGGAAGACTATCAGTGAATAACAACATACATTTTGGTCTCCTCCTCACACAAAGATATCTTATGGTTTCAGAAGACTTGAAACATATAGTAGTGCCATGGTCACTGCAACATTTTTCTCCTTTCATGTTTCACAGAAAGTCACAGGTTTGGAACAACATAAGGGGGAGTAAGCAATAGCCTAAATTTCATTTTTAGATGAACTGTTCTTTTAAATTGCTTCATAAAAACAATTTTCTAAACTCCTGTGGCTGAGCAAAAATGGAACTGCCCGCTAAATTTTATTACACAGCATGTCAGGAGCGAAACTTAGTGCGCTCCAACAGAGGCACAATTTATTCTGCTGGCATGTTAGCAGTGTGTTAGCCACCATTCAAATGCTCAAGGCTCACTTTCCTTAAAGCGCAATTTCATGCTGATGAAAACATCAGTAGTTTAACCGCAGCACAGGTCACGCACAAATGAGAACACAGAAAACTGGGATGCAGCTGTGTTTCAGAAGTCTGAAACCAAATTACATTACAGCAGATTGTCTTAAAGGAATAGTACACCCAAAAATGAAAATTCTGTCATTATTTACTTACCGTCAATTCATTCAAAACCTGTATGCTGTTATTTTTTTCTGTGGAACACAAAAGGAGAATTTTTTCCCAGTGATCTGTCAATCTCCAAAAAAAGAAACAACATAAAAGTGGTCCAAATGCAGCCTAATCTCATGAAAATAATGTGACTGTTGCAAATTGTTTTGCTAAATAATATTACGTGGTTCATTATAACAGCAATTCCAACCTGATCTCATGAAAAGTAGAACATAATTTACGATTTGACTAGATCGTATGGTCTCGCACGATGCTGGTCGCATAAACTCGTATGACATCATGTGCAAATTCATGAATGTCTACTGCGGAAATAAGCACGAGTTCTGCACACGAGGTGTTAAGGACAACTTATTAATATTATGCCCTTACCCAAACCCTCATCTAAACTGAACCAATCAGTAGAGTGTATAAACATGAGAGGAAGCTGTTGTGTGTGACAGAAGCAAGCAATTGTTGCGTATTTAATGGAAACGATGTCCAGCGATGTCATTGGCTTTAGTGAGTGTGGTGGTGATGGTGGTGGTGTAGTGGGCTAAAGCACATAACAGTTAATCGGAGGGACGCTGGTTCGATCCCCACAGCCACGAGCCTTGAGCAAGGCACTTAACTCCAGGTTGCTCCTGGGGGGATTGTCCCTGTAATAAGTGCACTGTAAGTCGCTTTGGATAAAAGCATCTGCCAAATGCATAAATGTGAATGTAAATGTAGTGAAAGTCATAGGAAATCAAATGAGTGCAGTTGCACGATATTATAAGAATTAGCCAAATTTAGAATAGTCATACAAATCCTGACTACTTCACTGTGAGTGTGTGTTGGCAGTTCAGAGGTAAAATGTCCACTGAGTGGCGCTAAAAGCGAGTTCTACACAACTTTGTCTCATACAGAATGAATGTTACTATAACTAAATTTTTGCAAACTTCGAATTCTACATTTCATCATAAAATTAGCACTAGAGGCATATGAAAAACAATACATTTTAAAGCTTGTACTTCCGACTCACCTACATTTACACACTTATTCCAATGTGATTAACTTGAGTATAGGACTTTTAACTTGGATGCCGTGGTTTGAGACCAGTCAAGCATGCAAGCCGACACATGAGACGACATTGTCATAGAAGTGACACGAGATGATGTGGTTGCTTGAAAAATTTACTTTTTATTTCTCATTTTGTTTTTGGACACTATCGGTTAGGTATAGGTATTGGTTTAGGGTAGGATGTCTATTTTTTTCACCTCTCACGTATCTTTTAAGACACTTTTGGTTAGGTTTAGGTTAAAGTTTTAGGTTAGAGAGGTTTTTCTCATTAAAGAAATATTCACCTTAAAAACCTTGTCTGATTACGACACCATTTCACTAGCTTTCGGCACCTCCCCCCCGCTGGAAATTTCACTGGGAAACTTCAGTCAAACATGTAATAAGGTGCGTAGGTTCATTTTGCTAAAATGTTGCAAAATTCACGTAATGTTCATGAGACCAGACTTACTCAACCAAACAGAAGAGGTTATTAAGGTATATGCTCTATTGAGTTTTAAATAAACAAAGCCGACCTCCCTACCCTATACCTTAAACCTAAACATAACCAATAATGTTGTAAAAGGAAAAATGACATGGAAAACGCAAATGCTAAAGCAACCGTGTCATTTTGTGGTGCTTCTATGACACTTTTGGCTCATGTGCCAACTCACGTGCTCTTCAGGACTCGTACCTTGGTCCATTGCATCACAAATGCAACGCTCTATCAGTTCAGCTACCATGCAATTTGATCGTGCTGGAACAAGCTTATAGTTGATTATGTAATGCAACCATTTAAATGTATCACTTTTCAAGTCATGTGATATAGTAAAAGTGTTAAGATGACATAAGAAAGCATTGTGTGAGGAACAGGGTAAAAAATGTTTATGAATTTATGATTTATATATATATATATAAAATCAGCTATTTTACTTTTGATTTGTTTGAGAGTAAATAAAAGTAACTGTTGTTGTAGCAGCTCTAGAATTCATTTAGAAAAACAAACTGCTGTGATACATACAATATCTGTAATACATAGCCACGTAAAAAAATTATTGAGCAAAAATGTAGGTAAAGTTACTCTTTTCTATGAGACCAGGCTGGAAGATAACCAGTGAATAATGACTTCAACTTCGGTCTGTTCCTCACACAAAGATATTGAATGGCTTCAGATGATTTGGGATGCTGTCATATCGAATACATTTATGGTGTTTTTTGTCCAATTTGGAGCTGGACAGATGTGGCACCAACTGTCACTGCATAGGATATAGCTGCGTGATTATTTATGGGTAAACGGTTCCTTTAAATCTAGAGTATGCAATTTATACCAGAAGCATTTTTTGTTATACTGGTTGAAAGTCTCTTTGCATCCTGACAGCAATCAATAAATCAAGTGCTCTGATACAAAAAAAATCCATTATCTGTGGCAGTCACAGGCCTGTAGAAGACCCGTCCAATCTTTTAAAAACAATGTTTATTTTTGCAATTACGTTTGGTGGGACTAGTGTCACAGAAATTACATGCTCCAACTTTAAGTTTAAAGGTGAAACCCTCAAGTCCTCAAGATAACATCTTGAATTAGTCAAATTATTCAGGTCGCCTCACTCCAGAAGAGTCCTTTCATGTCTTGTGTGCTTGCACCATTTGTCATTTTCAACAGGCGCACACGGTGTTTGCTACGGAAGGTAAATGACGCAGAGAAGAGTCTCAGATTTTGTGTCCAGTTTGAGTCTCTCTTGTCTGTCTGGATCAGACTGGATCTGTCTGCAGGAGACATCCCAAAAGCAAGTAGAGGAAAGAACATTTCCACATTTAAGATTCTGTTTCTCCTTTATCTCTTTAGTGTCCATTCAGATCCTGTTATTTTCTCTTCCAGCTCCCTGTAGACTTCTCCCCCACACACAAACTCAAACACACACCTCGGCCTGCTTGCTCTCTCTCTCTCTCTCTCTCTCTCTCTCTCTCTCTCTCTCTCTCTCTCTCTCTCTCTCTCTCTTTATTTTTGAGACTGACAAATGTGTTGTTTGAGATTAAGTTTGATGGTTGCAGAGAGAATCCAAGTCTGAACTAGAATTTCCAAACTCTGCCAGTATTTCAAATGAGCCAAAGACTTCAGAAAGAGCTCTTAGACACAAAGTTGTAATAAAAAAAATAACAGAGATGTCATAGATGAGGGTATGTGTCTCTTCAGTGTTTATATAGGCAGACAGACAGACCAGAAACTTCTTTAGTTTTAACACACACACACACACACACACACACAATTCTCTGAACTAAACAGCAGACAAACTCATTTTATTTTGTTGTCTAAGGGTCACTGTTTCCACCACCGGGCTGACCCAGATAAATTTGGGCATGTGTATTCGCCATTATTTGACTCTGGGCTCTCAGGCAGTTGTCACAAAAGTACCACAGCTTCCAAAGCTACTGACCCACATTGCTAACAATTCTACTGCTTACAACACATTGGATTTCAATAAATATGCCCAAACTCTCTCTCCATCAAACTATACAAATCATGGACCTGGTTTACCTAAGTTTATTATCCACACACACACACACACACACTATTGCACAATAGTCTTTGTCTTTCAAACATATTTCTCAACACAATTTAGGTAAAGTGAGCAGCAGGGTAAAAAATGTAAACAATTATTTTCTATGAAGGTACGTACGCAGGATTGGGCTCGCCATCTCCGGAGTCTGTTAAAAATCTGCAGAGCCACAGAGCTCAACTCATATAGTTTTCCATTAAATTCAACCCAAATCATTATCAAAGAACATAGATTATTTACTCTAGTCATTACTGTATGATATATTGTGTCTATGCATCATTTATAGAGCCTACACAATGTATTTTCAGTCACAAGTAATGACCTGTTCAGTGCTACATTCAGGGGAATTGCATAATGGAGGTCGCCATTTCTGATCGTTCAGTTTGAACAGTTACACCAGCTTCAAACACTATCCTGCAAACTCATCAACCTCAATTTAGTAATTCTTGAAGTACAAAAACCTTCGTAACTTTGGACTGCCATCAGCTCAGCTAATGTAAGTGTGTGATAATCTGTACCTCATGCTTCGGCCGGCTTCAGAAAATGTTTGATTCAAATTGCCTGCCCCCTTGTGGTCTTCCAAAGCTATTATGTCAGACTACATTGAATTTAATGCAGTTGGCAATTAATTGAAAGCATACAAATTAGGCTTCTAATTTAAATGTCAATATCAATGCCTCAATTATGTATCAATCAAATAACGTATTGATTAGTAATTCATATTTAATGACATCCTATCCACAGTTTTTCTGAGCAACCACTGGGAACTAGAAACAAGCCATCCAGACAGAGAACTATTGAAGTGTTATTTGGAGTAGAAATGAATTTTACGCTCAACTTGTGCAGTTGTTGGCTGTCATAACAACTCAAAGTATCTAATGATATCAACGTAACTAACCTCGGGCCATCGCTTCAACTCATTGTCATACTCAGGTGAGGCACTGTAAAAAATGCCATCTCGACTCTTTGAAGTATACTTTACACGCTAAAAATATGCGCTAATGCGGCTGGAAACACTGAGACCGGACATTCAAAACAGGTAAATCGTGGAACACTTCTGCATTCGGGAAAAAGGTGGATAGTTAACAAAAAAGTTAAAAATGAAAGTGGATCAGCGAAAACCATCTTTCCTCTTTCATTGTATGGAAAAGAGCAGCTTGAACAGAATCCATTCTGCTGGATAACTCCTGTGTGTCACGCCAGACAGAAAGTAATACAGATTTGGAATGACATGACGGTGAATAATGCATAATCTATCATGAACTAACTACAATAAAAAAAATAAATGTATGTTAAAAGGTGCACGCAGTAATTTTTTCCAAATTAAAAAAGTTTAACTCCTTAAGACATGAACTGTAATTTTGCCATATATGTAGGAAATCATGAGCACTCACATTAAAATGAAGACTCCAGTCATATCAGTAACCTTATAAAAGCTGTTTTATTCTACATGGAGAGGGTCCGCACATGGGGGCTGCCATGTTTGAATCACATGACCAGCCGAATACTACTCGCTTAATCTCAGTAAGCGTCCTGTTATGGGACACTTTCACTCATTGATTAAAATAATCATGGCTGTGAATAACTAAATTTCTACAAATGCATCTGAAACTGAAAACTATTGATTTTAAATGATGCAACATCCAAGCCACTAGGTGTCAGTGTAAGCCCAAGATGACACAAAGACAAAACATACTGAGTGCACCTTTAATATTAACCCAGACTAATAAGTGATGTACAAGTATTGTTTATAGTTAGCTTGTGTTAATTAAGTTAACTAATGCTGATGAGATCAGCCATATTGTAAACTCTAACCTTTTCGTTTTGGAGCCCTATAAAAGCTTGCCTGACAGATCACAATCACTCTGATCTTCCATTCTTTATCCAAACAGTCTTTGTTTTATTATTTCAGCATCACTTTTATAACTTCTATTCTGAGCCACACACTCATTCACACTATCCTTTCTGTTTATCACTTAAGTCAACATTGTTAATTATTTTCAGTACAACGGTAATTACGGAGCAGAGAAATTTGACTTCTTACATTCACACATAGATCTGTGAGACAGGCAGGTATTCTTAACCCTAACAGGAGAACAGCTATTTTCAGCTCCTTCAGTTCCTGCCTGGCTGCTTTGTTAACACACACAGACATACAAACACACACAGAAAGTAGGTGCTGGCACAGTCAATTCCTGATAGAATCCTTTATTCTTTTCTTTTTTGTGTGTGTGGAAGACTGATAAACTAGGTGGAATTGCATCACTATGTGTGTGTGAACCACTGTCATATTTGCCTCAACTATGTTAACTTGCCAGAAAAAAGTCAGAGACCCAGGTAACTAGGTCAGTTAACCTTTGACCTACAGAGCCACAAGCTGCCAGTTGTAAAAGTAATGTTCAGCGTTGAAGACGAAGTGTATCATTTTTGTGCCACTAGCGGCGCCAAATTGTAATCTGTCTTTCTGAATGTTACCGGGCATAACATCATTGGCATTCTCAACCAATGGCTTAACTTTGGGGCAGGATTATCTGTTTTAAATGATTTTGTTTGCTTGTTCATTTTAATAGACCGAGCTGCATTCACTGGAATTACATTGATAACATCTCCACCTTCTTTCTTTTTAAGTTCATCCACCTAGAAAAGTAGTCCCACCTCAAAAAGATGATTTATATAACTCTACACAGTTTGTACTGAATAAGCCCTTCAAGTGCATTAACAAAAGTATGAGCTTCACTTTTCTGTTATAAAGCCCTACTGTACACTTGCCCCATAGACTTCCATTGTAAGTGCATTATAGTGCATGCGATTTTCCTTAGTGTTTACAAACTGAGGGACAAGTCTAATTATTGTCCATGGTAATCATATGGATGCCACACATTCTGTCGCTAAAACTTGCATTGAACCCGAAACATTCTTGTAATTGAGCTTCTCAGTGCTGATATATCCAGTAGAGGCCTACGTGACTGGAGTGATATAATCCTGCCACGCTGCAGTGCAGCGAGTCCTGTTTATGTTTGATTTTGAGTTTACATGCTGTGACGTCACCACCTTGCTTTACAAAGGCTGAGCCGACTCCCCACAGTGACAGCCTATAACATCAAAGAATTCACTGAGGCAACAAGGCATCCAGCGTGAAGGCTAGAGAATTTCTGCTGCATCCAGATACAGATTGTGCGTGTGAGCATGTAGGACTAGAGATCGAGTGATTGGAAGGATTTGCATATCAGCAAAGAAACATCACAGTTTATCGTACGTCCGGAGGGGAAAACAGCAAGAGATGAAACAGCAGAGAGAAGGAGAGAAAATTATGTTGAGTATGGATAGGTTCAAATGCTAAGTCCACTCATGCAGTGTCACATATTTATTTAAAGATTGTAAGAGTTTACAATTCACATTTGAGTAAAAGTTTAACCTAAAGGGAAGAATAACTTGTCGACTTGCTGTCGAGATGTTTTTCGTGAAGATCCATGTGTGTGTGCGCTCAATTATTAGGTGCAATCATGGAGATGCATGGACGATGTGATTTAACAGAGTGAGAGAGAAAATGTAAGTTACCTGCAGTTACCTAACAACTACCTGCAGCCACCTAAAAACCACCACTCACATTTCAGAATATGAGCCCAAAGCCCATCCAGCAGCAAGACGGCAGTAACGGGCACCACTTTATCTGCAACTCTCGACAATTCTGGCTCTCACAACGAGAATTCTTGCCCCCTCATTGGCCCTATGGCTGTGCCGTTGAGCTAATACAGGGCTCAACCCCTCCCAGGGGATGCATCTTCTCTTTACGATAAGGAAAAGAAAAAATATTAGGACATGAAGGAATGATTCAAACCCATGTCTGCCACATAAGAACTTCAGCTCTATGTATTTGGAGCATATACACGAAGTCAGGGATGGGTAACTTTGAAAGTGGCAAGGGCCAACATTTTTTCTCCTTTCAACCAAGGGCCCGGATTACAATCCGCACTCTCGTAATGTTCACCCCCATTGCTCAATCTCCGCTTTATTGTGGGTGAACATAATGTGGCTTAAGCTATGAACAACTAATCTAGTGTGGTTTTAATGATTGTATTAACTATATTAATATTTTGATTTTACAATATTTATAAAAACTTGGGGCCTGGGTAGCTCAGCAATTAAAGACGCTGACTACCATACCTGAAGTCGCAAGTTCGAATCCAGGGCATGCTGAGTGACTCCAGTCAGGCTTCCTAAGCAAACAAATTGGCCTGGTTGCTAGGGTGGGTAGAGTTACGTTGGGTTAACCTCCTCGTGGATAGTGTATAATGTGGTTTTCGCTCTCTGTGGGACACGTTGTGACTTGTGTGTGGATGACGCAGTAACACGCTCAAAATGCCACGTGATAAGATGTGCAGACTGATGGTCTCAGACGCAACTAAGATTCATCCTCCATCACCCGGATTTATATTTACATTTATGCATTTGGCAGACGCTTTTATCCAAAGTGACTTACAGTGCCCTTATTACAGGGACAATGTCCCCCCAGATCCCCCCAGAGCAACCTGGAGTTAAGTGTCAAGGACACAGTGGTGGTGGCAGTGGGGATCGAACCAGAGACCTCCTGATTAACAGTTATGTGCTTTAGCCCACTATGCCACCACCACTCCAAGATTTAGAGCGCATTGGGAATTAGGCATTCCAAATTGGGGAGAAATGGGGGGAAATCCCCCCAAACAATTATAATATTAATAAAAACTAACATTAATTATTATTGTATAACTTTCATATTTACTAAAACATGCAGTTCATATGTACAAATTATTAACTATTAAATATAAAATGCAAACTTATTTTCAAGAAAATTAATGTCATTTGCATTGTCTGTACATATACACCACACAAACACACAAATGAACAGACAAGGATGTTATTTTCAACATTTTAAATCCAACCTCGTAAAACAGCTTTACTGTAGGTATTGGTTAAAATCCAAATTTTATTGCCAAAATTCAAACATCATCAGTAACAATATTGGAAACAAAATTGTCTAGGTTACGGATGTAACCTCCGTTCCCTGATGGAGGGAACGAGACGTTGTGTTGAAGAAGCGACACTAGGGGTCTCCCTTGAGCGCCGAATATGCCTCTGATCTATGAAAAAAGGCCAATGAGAAGTTGGCAGACAGAATTTGAATGTCCCGCCCCCCCGGACATACAGGTATAAAGGCGGGGAAATGCGTCTGTTTCATTCAGGATTTTTCTGAGAAGCCAGAAATGGTCCGGCCACAACAGTGGCTCGGCTCAGCGATGTGGCCGGGAGGACACAATGTCACGTTCCCGCCATCAGGGAATGGAGGTTACATCCGTCTTACATCCTACATCCGTACATACGTTCCCCGTCTGTCACTCACTTCGACGTTGTGTCGAAGAAGCGACACTAGGGGTCCAATTTAAATCACGCCATGTGCTGAGCCGTGTACGTGTACTGCTGACACAGGAGCGGGCAGGTACTTGATGTGCCAAAACGAGCTGTATCAGACTGCACCTACCCTTCCTCAATGCCCCACAATGTCGTCTGAATCCTTATAGTTACCCTAGACAGGGGAGTCGGCGTATTCCTCTGCCGAATTGCGGACCCTGAATCAACCAGGGAGCCGAGTGAGTAGGATCTCTTGGGAAAAAAAGTGCACGGTATTACCTCAACCGAGGGAAAAGGTGCTACAAGCGAGTCACCCGGTCAGTCCATCAGCGTGTTACCGAGTTCTACTGGCTCGGACTTGAGAAAACACGGGACGAGACTGACTCTACCCTGAGATTGTAGAATCTCGCAAAGGTATTAGGTGTTGAGTCGCAGCTGGCTCCAAAGGAGGAGATGACGGGCGAGTTGTGACATGTGTCAGGACCGTACTCCGCCTTGGCGATTTATGTATGCCACCGTCGTGGTGCTGTCTGATCTGATCAAGACGTGTTTGACCTGAACTAGCGGGAGAAATCTCCTCAGGGCAAAGAATACAGCCAGCAACTCTAGGCCCCCTTCCAACGGCCTGCAGCTGCGTGCCTGCTGCACACAGCGACCCAACCCAATTTGGAGGCGTCGGTCGTGACCAAGATGCATCGGGACACCTGCTGCAAGGGGACTCCTCCCCGCAGAAAGCAGAGGTCTGTCCAGGGTTTGAATGTTTGCCGGCAAGCGGGGATGACCATCACACTGTGCGTGCCGTGGTGCCATGCTCGTCTCGGGACTCAAGTCTGGAGCCAGTGCTGAAGCGGTCTCATATTTTATGCATTTGGCAGATGCTTTTATCCAAAGTGGTACAGTGCACTTATTACAGGAACAATCCCCCCAGAGCAACCTGGAGTTAAGTGCCTTGCTAAAGGATACAATGGTGGTGGCTGTGGGGATTGAACCAACAACCTTCTGATTAACAGTTGTGTGCATTAGCCCACTACGCCACCACCACTTCTTTTCATATGCATCAACCCCAGTGGCGTGACCACCATGGAGGACACCATATACCCCAGGAACTTCTGGAAAAGTTTTAAAGGGACCGCAGTGCCTGGCCTGAAGGCGGCGAGGCATTCCAGCACTGACTGCGCGTGCTTGTTGGTAAGGCGCGCTGACATTGAGACTAACTCCATGCAGAGAAAAGAGATGCTCTGAACCGGGACGAGCTTGCTCTTTTCCCAGTTGACCTGAAGCCCTAAACGGCTGAGGTGCCTGAGCACCTGGTCCCTGTGGGCGAATAGTAACTCTCAGGAGTGGGCCAGGATGAGACAGTCATCAAAGTAGCTGAGTATGCGGATGCCGGCTTCTCGGAGCGGGGCAAGGGCTGCCTCTGCGACCTTTGTAAAGACGCGAGTGGACAGGGACATGCCGAAGGGGAGGACCTTGTACTGATATGCTTGGCTGTCGAACGCGAATGGTAGAAAGGGTCGATGTCGAGGCAATATTGAGACGTTGATGTACGCGTCCTTCAGTTCTACCGCTGCGAACCAATCTAGATGCCGGACACAAGTTAAAATGTGTTTTTGCGTGAGCATTTAGAACGGGAGTATGTGCAAAGCCCGGTTGAAAACTCGCAAGTCCAAGATCGGTCGTAAGCCGCTGCCTTTCTTGGGTAAGATGAAGTAAGGGCTGTAGAGACCCTTCTTCATCTCGGTTGGAGGGACAGGCTCTATCGTGTCTTTGGGAATTGGCATGTTCTGCTGCTGTGCAGAGAAGGAGAAAGCCGCTGAAGTGTGTCATAGACCCAACAGCAATTGCTCAGAGGAAGAGGAACAGAAGCAGGAACAGGTGTATGACTTGCAGCTCGCTGCATACACGACCATCGGCTTCGAAGAAAATTTCTGAATGAAACAGACGCATTTCCCCTTCTATATACCCGTATGTCCAGGGGCGGCACATGCAAATTCTGTCTGCTAACTTCTCATTGGCCTTTTTTCATAGATCAGAGGTATATTCGCCGCTCAAGAGAGACCCCTAGTGTCACTTCTTCGACACAACATCAAAGTGAGCATTTCAATGCATTATTACAAAACATTTTAGCACCACACCAGCCCCATAACACATGCACAGACCAAACAGTCCCGTCAGAGAAACATTTGCACTATGACTTCTCAACAATCAACTGAGCATTTCTTTAAAGTTTCTGCCTCTGACAACGGCTTTTTCATTTTATGCGCAGCACGAGAGAAGCAACATTAGAGTCCTTTGGGGATTTTTGTATTTTACTCTTTACATCTGTGAGGAGAGCAGCTCAGGCAGCACCGGTGTACACATCTCTCATACTGTACTTGTGAATCCAATTGAAATCTTTAATGGCAGATTTCGTATCCAGGCAAACAAAAGGCACAGGTTGCAGGGGTTTCCCCTGCGTACAGTACATCAGCGTTGTGAAATAGCTCGGTGACTAGCTTAGGGAAAATTTTGCTCAATTTACCTTATAAATGATGAACACGTGTAAGATGTTGCATGCTAGAATCCGACAGTGATCAGCAGATCTGCTAAGAACAAGCGACCTCTTCTGTTCGATAGTTGTAATAACATCATAGCATGAATGCAATCTTTACATAATCCCTTTTACAATTAAATAAAATCAGTCCAGAGTCTTGTCCGACGGGCCGTATTCAACAACACTGCGGGCTGCCAGTTGCCCATCCCTGCACTAAGTGATACTGTAGATCAGGCTCCAATTTTAATTGTAAATTAATTGCCAATTTTATTGAAATATTGACCCACATTTCAATGTTATGGAAGTGGTTAGAAATCACAGCTTCTGCCAGTTCCTTAGTTCACTTCCCAGAGAAGTTCAGCCTGTGGTTTCTTTTTTTAGAGGATTATTAATTTTCTCTGTCTACACACTCATATTGTTCAGTCATTCTCATTGTGTAGTACATGACAGTGATACTTCGTGCCCTTTTAATTTGTATACAGTGTGAGAAAAAAAAAGTGATCTTTAGAGACTGTGAAGTAGCTATAGACTTGTGCCTCCATGGTATAAAAACTATTTCTGCTGTGTACTGTACACTGTATATTGTACAGTTTACTGTACAGGAAGGGTAGACAACATACTTAATTTGACACAAATGAAAATGAGGCTGTGAGGGATGGATGTCCGTTCAGTAAGTTGTACTGTTACTAATTGTGAAGGCTACAAAACATTCTAGAGAGCATTTGATTGGACAAACCAATTATCTGACCAGGCCTGTACGCTTACGTTTTTTAGGTGTTAACACAGGTGCTAGTTAATTAAAAAATTACTTGCCACATATTTACATTTATTAGCACACAGAAGAGTATGGTCAAAATAGATCTGTTGATATTTTATTATGTATTTCAAATATTATTATTTATTTATTTTTCAATTTATGGCCACTATTTCCTACTAGTACTAAAATGTTGATATAAATGCACATTTTTAATTACTTCTTTGATATAATGAAATATTTTATTACTATAAAAAAAAATCACTAGAGAAATCATGGTGCCTCACCAATCCTTGACTGGCCAATTGACCCCAACGCAACAAGTGTTAGGTGAAATCTGATTAAAAAATACTTTAACATTAAAACATTACTGTAATCAAATTACTTTTAGTAAAAAAAAAAAAAACTGTAACTCACTGCATTTTAAATTCTTGTAATCAGATTACAGTTACTGGCTTTCAATTAAGTTCATTTTAAACATATAACTTAAAAGTACTTAAAAGTAGTTATAATAATATTATGCAGAATATATTTAAAACATGAATTGTGATAAAATGTTCATGTGTTTGTGGTACTGTAGCAGCTGAAAGGCTTATATAGGCTATAGATATATTATATTCTGTAGTTATTATAATATTGACAATATAGATATTATTTTGGAATTAATTGAGCAGAAAAACAAACTTCTGAGAAATATATTTAAAAAAAATACTTAAAAGAAAAGAAATTGGGGGTCTGGGTAGCTCAGCAAGTACTGACGCTGACTACTGTGAGCAAATCTGATGCTAAACTGATGCAAAGTCGTGAGATTTTACTCCAGCCAGGTCTCCTAAGCAACCAAATTGTCCCGGTAGCTAGGAAGGGTAGAGTTGCATGGGGTAACCTCCTCGTGGTCACGATTAGGGGTTCTTGCTCTCAATGGGGTGCATGGTAAGTTGTGAGTGGATCGTGGAGAGTAGCATGAGCCTCCACATGCTGTGAGTCTCCGCGGTGTCATGCACAACGTTCCACGTGATAAGATGCGTAGATTGACGGTAACAGAGACTTTTCCTCACCCACCCAGATTGAGGTGAGTAACCACGCAACCACAAGGACCTACTAAGTTTTGGGAATTGGGCATTCCAAATTTTTTTACAAATAAATATCAAAAAGTAAAGTCATTAATAATTGTATTACTTTTCAATTAAGTAATCAGTAAAGTAATCTGATTACAATTTTTGATTCAACAATTGATTACTTATTTAAAGTAGCTTACCAAAAACTGACCACCACAGAATATGTATTTCCTTATTTCATGCTTTGTATTTAAAGAAAAACGATGATACTTTAATTTGAATAATTCCTTTAACATATATATTGTAATGGTTTAAGAATAGACCACTGAAAAAGTTTTTGCCACCCTCTTTTTTGCGCAAAGAATTACAGTGACCCTGACAGCAACTCGCTAAAGTTAGAGCACTGGAGATTTGGCAATAGCCCAGCAAACATTGAGACTCATTGTTGCAACACTCCTCGTAGGTGGAAATGAAACTTATCGCACAAGTGCGAATGGGATAAAATGTGTTGTTGCACAAAATGTTTTAATCACAAATAATGTGACCAAAACTCTCTTAGTACAGTAACCGGGCCTCTCTTTTCTCCATACAATGAAAGTGAATGGTGCCTTTATTTCTTTTCAATATTAATACAATTTTTGGGGTGAACTAAACCTTTACAATGTTTTGTAGTTTTCTATATTGTTTTCCACATCCTACATGCCAACTATTTCCCGGATTTTTCAATCCAGTTACATCATAGACATTCATGTGTCGGAATAAGTAACTGTCTGTCCTGCCCTTGGGCAAAAACTACTCAGATGAGTCAATATTCACTGTCAACTTATGTTGCTGTGACATCCATCCTATATTCTGAAATACTCTTTAAAGTCAAATGCTTTCAGCACTGTCAGTACAGAAGGGAAGTTATGAGCAGAGTTTAAATCTATAGTACCTGGAGAGATAGTTTACTCACTGGAGGGATAAAACAATTCCACCTGACTTTACAAGCACAAAGAGAAAATGTCAGGGTTAACGAATTCACTCACACACACACACACACACACACAGTGGTACTCCTATCATTACGAGAACTCTCCACAGACATAATGATTTTTATACTGTACAAACTTTACACCGATCAGCCACAACTTTAAATCCACCTGCCTAATATTGTTTTAGGTCCCCCTCGTGCTGCCAAAACAGCGCCAACCTGCATCTCAGAATAGCATTCTGATATTATATTATTCTCACCACAATTGTACAGAGTGGTTATCTGAGTTACTGTAGACTTTATATGTTCAATACAGTCTGGCCATTCTCTGTTGACTTCTCTCATCAACAAGGCATTTCCATCCACAGAACTGTAGCTGACTGGATGTTTATTTGTTTTTGCCACCATTCTGATTATTTTCTAGCATCTGTTATGCTTGAAAATCCCAGGAGATCAGCAGTTACAGAAATACTCAAACCAGCCCGTCTGGCACAAACAATCATGCCATGCTCCAAATCACTGAGATCACATTTTTCCCCATTCTGATGGTTGATGTGAACATTAACTGAAGCTCCTGACCTGTATCTGCATGATTTTATGCACTGCTGCCACACGATTGGCTGATTAGATAATCACATGAATGATTGTTGGTATATATTTTTTTTTAGTGTATATATATATATTTTATATACATACATACATACATACATACATACATACATACATACATACATACACATACACACACACACAGTATACTTGGCTATGTCTTGCTTGTTCTCCGCATTGCATCTCTCACCCTTTTCTAAGGAAACGGTGCCATTTGTGCCTGGAAATTTGGTTAATTAATTTTTTAATTAACCCAAAGATCCCGGCCAATAAACACTGGGAGCCAGCCACAGGGGGATGCACGACCCACAATATTCAGGTTAGTTTTCAATAAATATCATAGTTTATTAACTATTACCCCAAACGCAAATATGTGGTTACAGCCTTGCAAAGTTCCAGTGGTTATTTATCATTACTAACTCTAAAGCCACACATTATTTCAACTCCACCTAGGGTTGCCACCTTGGCCCTGTAAAATTCCTAGGCACCTGATCCGTTACCAGGAAACGTATTGCTGGTCATCATACAAAAAAAAAAAAAAAACATTTATGATTGTTTAATTTTTTTTTATGGAAATTACTGCATGCATATATATATAAAAATAATAATAATGCAGATACGGGTCAAGAGCTTCAATTAATGTTCACATCAACCATTAGAATAGGCAACAAAAGTTGGTTGTGCCGACAGAAAGTCTACGGTAACTCAGATAACCACTCTGTGCAATTGTAGTGAGCAGAACAGCAACTCCGAATGCTCATGTCAAACCTTGAGGCGGATGGGCTACAACAGCAGAAGACCATGTTGGGCACTTTATTAGGACCATAGGGTTCCTAATAAAAAGTGTTAAGTGTATGTTTACAGCTTTTCTCCATTGCTTAAACGCATCTTGAAATGCTGCCTCCTTTTCTCAAAACTCGAAACACAAATCCATAACTTCTCACCCAACTCCCCAAACTTCCTATTTTCAGGTCAAAATTAAGCTCTCCTCTCAAAACCGTTCAATCTTGCCCTCAGACATACACACAACATTGTATCTCACCAGTGTGTAAGACTTTCAAAACAATACTACAAAAACCAGTAATAAGTTATGTTGCTTGTGGTTCTCCCCCTCAAAAACCCTTTCACATGATTAACACAAAATACATTTGCCATTTTTTTTATTCCTTAAATGTACAGTACAATACACCAAACAACAACAAAACAATTATTCTGCCCCAGCATTGGTCTGGTCATATTGGCCCTAGCCAGGAAGCGGAGGTAAAATCCTCTTGCATGATTATATTATTTATGTAATTATGTTCCTCCCCCTTCTCCTTTTGGTCAAGTTATATCCAGCCTCATCAACAAAGATAATCTCAAGGGGAACAGGGCGGCCTTCAATCTCAAAGATTCTCTGCAACACACATGAAACAGTAGAGAAATGAATACCCACAAACACCGTTCAAGAGGGCACAAATGGCAGACCACCACATGTACTTTGTGCTACAGAATAAACTGATGTACTGCTATACTGTGACGGTACACAATACTTCATACAATATAAAAACTCATACTTGATCATATTCCAGAAGTTGGTCATTCACTCCGTCAGAGTTTCGTTCGAAAGGGACGCGGTAGGCCGGTTTCATCCGGAACCTGTGCTTTGAGGATGCGGTCAATTGTGGAGATGCTGATGGCATTTATCCCTTGAAATTGGTGATTGTCTTCAATCACTCTCCTTTGAATCTCTCGCTGGTGGATTACATTGTTGGCTATGACCATATTTACCAGCTCCCTCTTGCTCCTCTGACAAAAGCCTTAGCCTGCCCCCACCAGGTGGTAGTCTTAGTGTCCTACAAAAATAGAAGTACTGATTACTGTAACATCATTTACAAAATGGAATACAGAAACTATCTGTATGTGAGGCAATTAGATGCATTTCTTTTTATTAGTGTAGTGCAACAGCTACAGTACATGTGTTGTAACAGCACATAGTTCAGCACTCAAAAGTTACAGTAGTGAGCAGTCTGAAGTACACCTACCCGTTTTGCTCCCTGAAGGATCTTACGATCAAGGCGATGGTGAAATGACTCAAGATTAGCTGTACTCGTTTTCCAGCCTCCCTCTTAGTCATACAATGGATAAGGACATGGTCAACTAGGATGGCATGAATTTAATCCGAGATTCCTTGTCTCCTTGCCCTTGCACTTCCTTGTCGTCGTGGTCGTCATCATCGTCGTCGTCGTCGTCGTCATCATCCTCCTCCTCGGTGTTCTTGACCTCTTCCTTCACATCTCTCTGTATCCATTGTTCCAAAATTTAATGAATTGACTCGGGCGCTTTTATCTATCTATTGAAGGTTCTGATTGGTGTCTGATCAATTTTGGCTCTTAGGGTTTCCACCTGGGTAATTGTGTGCTAATTGTGCTCAAGCTGTGCTGACTTGAGTGAATAATATTGAATGCTGGTGCTTTCTAAATGACCATATGGTGTAGGAAATGAGAAATTAATGGATTTGTGTGTAGAGTTTTTCAGTGACCGTTCAACAAATTTGACTCACGTGTCAATTGAGTCAAGGGAATAATGTTTATAGTTTAGGGAAATGGGTGTGCTTTTTGACAAATGGCGTTATGGTTTTGAAATGTTATTTAAAAAGCCTGGTTATAGTATTTAATCAATCGAGAAACACTGTAAATTAGGGGATTAGGAAATGTTATTCCATATAACCCATTAAAATGTAATGGTGTTGAAAGGGGGCATGCAAATCAGCTGATAATCCAATGCAAAGTCAATGTTACAATTTCTATCGCATTACATATTAAAAAGTGCTTAACATTTCCAAGTAGGAGCCCTTCATGTGTGAGAATAAATGAGTGTATTTCTCTGTCATGTCTCTGTATGTGTTGTGTGTGTGTGTGTTGTTTGCATGATGACATTCGGTTAACAGAGGTCACATTGTTCATACTGTTTCCAGAAAATGAAACACATGCAGTGCTTTCTACTAAAGTCACACTTATACATTTTCACACATGCATAAACTCTTTGTCCTCTGTGTGCATATGTGTTTAGCTCACTGGCCTTGACTGAAGTGAGATCCTGCTGATCTTAGGAGAAATCCATATGGCTCCAGCAGTACAGGGGTCCCCCTCAGGTCAATGTCACTAAAGTGTGTCAAAGACAAAGTAGTGAGCAGAAGGACAAATTAAACAGAACTATCATGAAAAAAAAACTTGCTGGACTGAAAGAGCTTTGATTTGTTTTAACTAACTGTGACTTGTAGTGTTGGGTTCGAGTCCACCTTAGTCTAGTCTGAGTCAAGTCCATGTCTTTAAACAATCGAGTCCGAGTCGAGTCCGAGTCCAAAAGTGGCCGAGTCAGACTCAAGACCGAGTACATAACAGGCAGATTCAAGTCGAGTTTGAATGAATCTGTTCAAGAATCTGAATTAAAATTGTAACCGTAAACGCAACATAAATATTTTAAGCTTATTTTAATCTACACAACTAAGAAAAACTACTTGTCAATATAAATGCAAAAAACAAATGATTAGTATACTGCTGAACAAATTTCAAACTGGTTTCAGAGTGAGCATATGCTTTAGGTTTATGAAGACAAAACTGTCCTTCAAACACGCGTTATTGCGTTCTGTTGACGTTTCAATTATGTGTTGCTTTTCCCCTCCACTCAAACATACACCAAAGAAAGTGAAAGCTGCATTAGTCATTACAACCAGAGTTATTATTATTTTACATTTTAATTTCATTTTCAATTTGTCCATTCCAATTTAGTTTAGTTTTATCTGAAATTATGGGTGAAATACATTTAATGTCATTCATTTTATACATTTAATGTGTTTAATACATTTAATAAACGGTAATATTAAAACATTTAATAATGGCCATAACATTAAATACAACAACATAAAATAAAAACAGAAAAGATCAGATACAATTAAAAAAACATGGGGGCCTGGGTAGCTCAGTGAGTATTGATGCTGACTACCACCCCTGGAGTCGTGAGTTCGAATCCAGGGTGTGCTGAGTGACTCCAGCCAGGTCTCCTAAGCAACCAAATTGGCCCGGTTGCTAAGGAGGGTTGAGTCACATGTGGTAACCTCCTCGTGGTCACGATTAGTGGTTCTCCCTCTCAGTGGGGCATGTAGTAAGGATCATGGAGAGTAGCATGAGCCTCCACGTGCTGTGAGTCTCCGCAGTGTCATGCACACAGTGTCCTCCACCACTCGGATTGCGGTGAGTAACCGTGCCACCACGAGGACCTACTAAGTAGTGGGAATTGGGCATTCCAAATTGAGAGAAATTCTTTTATTACTTTGCATAGTAAGCATGAGTCTGATAAAACGTGTATCCAATTTAATAATTTGCAGAGTTGGGGAGCATACTTTTTAAAGTGTACTTGTGTTATTGATATTTCTGGATGAGAGCGGTAGAGCACATCTGGCGAATGCCGATCTCTTTCCCGCACACACATACAGCATGGGCGCGTGGGTGAGAGAGTTAAAAAAGTACTTTGAAAGAGTGCGCGCTGCTGCTCTCAGTCAGACTAATCACACGTAAGGATATATACTTGAAAACTGATGCGCAGTGTCAAATAAACAGAATGATTGATACTACTAACTGTAGAGAGCACATCAATATGAATACAAAGCCAAATCCCGGACATTTAGAGGCAAATTTGAAATCCCGGCTGGATGCTTTTTTCAGGTCTAAAAAAGAGAACATGTCTGGGGAAAAGAGGCATAGTCACCCTATGTTAACTTAATTTTTTGTTTGTTTGTTTGTTTTTCATTGTATCACAAATGCCATGGACTCGGCCGCACTGTGCAAAAAATCCCAATTCCGAAAGGCTCGAGTTCGAAATCGAGTACCCCAACTACTTGCTCCATCATTTTGAGTCACTTTGTCCCAGAAACACATTTTTTGTTTAGCGCACTGAAGTAAAAAGCATTTAAATGGTTATATCAGTCATGTAAATACTTATATTTTGATAATGGTTTGGTAAAACATTAATTATATCGTTGTAAAGCAGGTTTAGGGAAAGGAGGAGGCGGGAACCGGCTTGACAATATAAAAAATAGTTTTAATAATAAACTGAATGAAAACCACATAAACACACAGAGCAGCTGCCTGTCATTCTTTCGCTCTCAAACCGTCTTCACCGGCCGCCATTATCCCTCGTGCAGCCCCATCAGGCTGATTGGGGACCAGGCATCAGTTGTTTCAGCCCCGCCCTCCTCCACTCCACAATCGTTAAAAAGCTTAGACTTTCCTCTTTAGTGCATAAAAGTCCAAATCTGTTTCTGGGTCAAAGTGAAAAATGGAGCAGGTCACAAATACAGCATAGTGCTAAACACATTTAGATGTTTCACAAAAACTGCACTTTAATGAAGTTCATTGATAAATAAAAATGATATATGGCATTATTTTTTAAAACATCCTCACTATACAATTTTTTTTGCAACTGCATAAAACTATTGCACAGTACTGTACATTTGCATGTCATTCAAATTTTATTAAAACGTCTAGTACTATATCCAGTAGCAAGAGGGTGCCATCATATTTACTGCAAATAAATATTCACATTTGGCCTGCTTTGAAAAATCAATATGCTTGTGGTCAGATTCTGTTAATACTAAAGTGTGTGCTTGCAGAACTCTTAGGCCACATTTACACTAAACCAATTCCAATTTCTTCAAGGAAATCTGAACAGATCTTGTTGCATTTGTGGCAACAGCAAAAACTTCTAAGAGATTGCATTCTTTTGGCATTCGATTTGGAGCGTTTTCAAATGTGTTTCAAATTTGACATGTATTTGGTATCAGGCTATCTGATTTCCATCTAGACAAATCGTTCTCAACCTTTTTGACCCCATTCATTTCAAAGACAAAATTTTAAGTAATTAATTTATCACGATTCATTTTGAGGTTCCAGAAGTTTTAAGAACTCCAGTATCAGTTTACATTTTATAATACTGTATCTTGATTTCGCAACATAGTCTAAACGTTAATATAACTGAAGTTTTGCTGATTGACTTTTACGTGGTGCTTTCTATGTTTTGCTGGAGGCAAACTAGAGGTGCTACAACAACTGTGCGGTTTATTCACTTTTAAGATTTCAAGACTTTATAAAACACTTATTTGCTGCACTATAACTCACATATGTTTTTATATGAAAAAAACTCAAATCATCTGAAAAACATTTGAATGATTGTATTACAGACTCACCTACATTTACACATGTATTCCAAAATGATTAGCACACCTGATAAGAGTGTTGACATTCGGACTCTGAGACCAGCCAAGGACACAAACAGTGAAAGTGCCATAGAAGCCACACGATATGACATGGTTACTTCAGAAAATTTGCTTTTACATGTGGAATGTGCTTCTGAAACCCGATCGTGTAGGGTTAGACAGTGGTTACGGGTAAGGATGTCTGTTTCGTTCACCTCTCATTTATCTTCTAGGGCACTATTGGTTAAGTTTGTGCTAAAGTTTTAGGTTAGGGAGGTATGTTTTACTTATTAAAACATCCATCTAATAATCACATTAAAAACCTTGTCTGATTACAACATCATTACACTCGCTTTTTGGCGCCCCCCACTGGACATTTCACTGGGAAACTGCAGCCAAACCTCTAATGAAGCATGCAGTTTTGGTTTGCAAAAATGTTGCCATTGTCACGTACATCAGGCTGTGATTTTTATTGTTGTTTAGCATTTAATATAACATATTTAGTCATTTTTTAAGTCATCCCGTGCTCCCCTTGGAAGTTTGCAGAGGCCAGGCCCCTGGTTAAGAGCAATTGATCTAAATACTTGTCTTTAATTTTTATCCTAAATTGAGATTTGTCATCATTGTAGAAAGAACTATTTTTTCCAGGAGGACAGTGCACCCTGTCTCCCAAATGTTGTGTAGCATGAGCCAATCAGATTGAAACTGTCAATTTCAGCCAGCTCTTGTCATTTTTAAATCCAAAATGGATCAGACAGTCAGTTAATGAGCTGAAAGCGAAAATAAAACAATAAATGTGTGAGTGTATGCCAGTAGCTAGGTTTCTGTCCAAATATTTAGCATTTTTAAGAACATTTAAAAAAAATAGACTGCAGAATATGTGTACCATTGTGCATTAACACCTGCAAGGCTGGGTCATGTGCATTATCTTCCTTGTCATGTGGACCAACTGGATCATCTCCTTGCTTTGGGAAGAGTTGTATTTGTAGTATAGGAGCAATTGAACATAATTGTATTAATTGCTGCCAGTATACACTGCAGAATGTGATTAATATCTCATATAATGAGGGCTGCTATGTCCATACGCAGCTTGCCTCTGTAAACCTGGGTGCGTCTGCTCTCAAAACTGTTCTGGCGAACTATGTGGACCTACTTTAACGAGCAGCTCTGGGTTCAACATTTCGAATGTCTGTGCCAAGGTCGGTCTTTTCATTGGGCTAGTCATGTCAAGCTATTGCACACCCATATCAAGCTACGAGCATATTGCAATCACACAAATGGTCAACACATGAGTTTATGAGCATATCAAGCATTTCCATTCAGGTATACTTAACTGCAAATTGAACATATGCATTAAAATAGTTGGATGGAAACCCAACAAGTTAGTTCATGTAACAACTCGTGAATGTGTCAGGTCATGAGAGATTGCTGTGATGGACCAGAGATGAAAAAGAGGAGAGACAATGGAGAAAAATTAGGAGCCAAAGTGGAAGAGACATGCATACATGCACTCAAGCATGAGACTCAAAGTTCTTCTCATTTCAATTCACTCATTTCATTTATGAGAGAGAGAGAGAGAGAGAGAGAGAGAGAGAGAGAGAGAGAGAGAATGTTTGATTGTTCTCAGAAATACCGAAACTGACAGTTCAAACCAAACAGACATTATACAAGAACGAGCATGATGCAGCTTGCACTGAAGACAATACTAGGATAAAAGTTTTCAAGAAGAACTGAAAGCTTAGTTCCACTTCTGTCTACTAGCTTTATTTTACTGCAGCAGACCCACTTACAACAGACTTTCATTCTTGCGTGGAACACAAAATGAGATGTTAGGCAGGAAGTTAGACTCCTCTATGGAAAAAAGACCCAATCAAAGTGAATGGTGACTGAGGCTAACATTCTGCTGAGTTTGTGTTGCATTGAGGAAAGAAAGTTGAATGGGTTTGGAACAACAGAGTGTGAGTCATTTTCGGGTGAACTATCCCTTTAAGGGGTGATGATCTTATTTATATATCACAAAATTCACTCAAGGTGTAACAGGTCTGCACAAATCATTTAACATAAGACAGAATACTAACAGAATCCATCACAGATCTCTATGTAGGGATAATGTTTTGGTTAAACTGCTTATTTCTATTTTGAGATGTTCCCTTAAGATCTGTCTGGGTCATGCTAAAGTGCACACCAAGACTTTGGGTTGTCAGATCGAGGTTTGTCACAGTTATAACACATACACATGCACACACTTGTAAGCATAAGTGTGTAAGAGGATTCGGGCCGTCTCCACTATAGTGACAGCACGAGCTGGAGAGAGCAAGCGAGAGAATGAGTCAGTAAATGAGTGTGTATCAGGGTTGTTTGGAGGGGAACAGAGGTGCCCCCTCTGCAGTAACTTTACCATTTACAACTTTACAATAAGGTTGGTTTTGTCAACATTAACTGTTAATATGAACAAACAATGAACAATAATTTTACAGAATTTTTAAACTTGGTCAAGTCAAGTCGTTTTTAATGTATTGCGCCTTTCACAACAAACGTGTCAAAGCAGCTTTACAGAAGATGCATTTTTGATCTTGATGATCACCAATGCTTGTTGAATGTTAATTTCTACTAATTTCTAATCCATTTTTTACTTTTAATGTTGTATACATTAGTATTAGTTAATGCATTTTGAACTGGCATGAACTAACAATGCACAAAAGCAGGCCTATAATTTATAAATATTTGTTCATGATACCTAATTCATTAACAATTGTTAACTTAACTTTAAATCATTTTGTTCATGTTTTGGAACCAACATGGTGATTTATAGCTTAGGCAACCCACTGCTCATTTGCTTGATGGAATTTGTTGATTGTCACATCACATTATAATTTTATGATTTTTGTTTCTCTTAGGTCCACTTATAATGTTACTTAAAGGTTTTGTTCAAAAACAGTCATAATTAGTTTTTCATGACCACTTTCCAAACTGTCTCTGACCTTTAGAAATAAACAAGCCATGTTTTGCTGCTGTACCATTAAAGGAATAGTCCGAGTTCAATAGAGGGTAAACTCAATTCGACAGAATTTGTTGCATAACGTTTATTACCACTCAAATTAATTGCAACTCGTCCCTCCTTTCCTTAAAAAATGCGGTTATGGTTATAACTAACAATAAAAGTGAATGGGCCAATTTTTTTTGAAAGAAAAGTGAAGTTTATAATTTTATAAAAGCACTTACATTAATTCTTCTGTTAAAACGCATGTATTATTTGAGCTGTAAACTTGGTTAAATCGTCATTTTTACAGTCATTTTAGGGTTTGTTGACATTACATCATCATGGCAACGAAGTTGTAAAACTGGCAATAACTTTACACAGAAAATGTTTGAAAGAGATTTTATCACACTCAAATCATGTTATCCTGCATATTGTTTATGTCTTGTGGCTATACTTTTAAAACTGTGAGTATTTTAACTAGGGTTGTCAATCGATTACAAATGTTTATAGAATTAATTACATGACATGCAGATTAAATAATCGAATTAATCACATTATTATTTGCTGAGAAAGGCCCCCAAATATAGATAATTCACATTAATAATGCATAATATTTCTAATATTTAAATATAATATGTATAATATCTATAATATATATGTCATACGGATTGAAATTCAGATTGAAATAAATTGCATTATTGTGCCAGATGAATAAAGTATTGATTAGGTGATACAAAAAGTGGCTTAAAAACTCAAAATATTACTTGTTTTATTCTCATATGATTGAACAAGACTACAGCTGACAGCAATCTGTCTCACAGTGCCGTTCTTGCATTCCATCGGCGCTATTTTTAACTGTCACTCTATGAACCTGTGTCTGCCTCAGACGGATGCGTTTGGACCATCTCACTGGTATTCACTGTCATAAAACCTGCATTATTAGGACGCTCTGTCAACTTAAAAGTAGTGGCGTAACCAAGGGTGGGCCGTAGTGGGTCTGGGCCCACCCAGAATATTACTGATTATTCTTTGACTTCAAATATACAGTACTGTGCAAATGTTTTAGGCACTTGTGAAAAATGTTGCATAGTGAGGATGTCTTCAAAAATAATCCCATAAGTAGTTTTCATTTATCACTTAATGTCATACAAAATCCAGTAAACATAAAAAAGCTACATCAATATTTGGTGTGGCCACCTTTGCCTTTAAAACAGCACCAGTTCTCCTAGTACACCTGGACACAGGTTTTCTTGGTTGTTGGCAGATAGGATGTTCCAAGCTTCTCTGAGAATTCACCACAGTTCTTCTATCTATTTCGGCTGTCTCAATTGCTTCTGTTTCTTTATGTAATCTCAGACTGTCTTTATGTTCAGTGGGGGGCTTTGTGGGGGGCAATGCCATCTGTTGCAGGGCTCCCTGTTCTTCTATTCTAATCTTTTCTATTTGCAAAAGTAATGCTTGGAAGTCTAAAATGTATTTCTTATTGACACACTAAAGATGAATATATGAATAACCATCTTAAGACAAATGTTTTTGTGAAACACTTTTGCACAGTACTGTACATTGATAAAATGGTTTAAAAAATCTATACATTTTATTGAGGCCTACCCAAAAGTAATTTCCTGACTATGAACTTGGTTAAAGGTAGTGCAAACTTTGAAAATCCCATCTCAAGATCCCTGTATTCTGTTGTGCTTCTGCTTCCTCAGAGTGAGTGAATCTCATTCTGTTGCTGTGCTGCTTGTGAGGTTTGTTGAGTCGTACTGCCACCTATTCACGAGGCTCGTAAAAATCGATGGACTTCAAGCATGAAAAATCAGTGATTTTGCTTGCTGACATCACCTGTACAGTACAACTGCTTCACATACGTAATGAACACTGGAAGATCTCTCCGCCCACTTGCAGCTCCTATGGTAGGAAAATCCGCACTTTTATTACGGAATTTACATACATGATTAATAGCATTCATTTTTGTGTGCGTTATTTTTATTATATAGTTAATCAAATTATATTAACCTGTTAAATAGACAGCTCTAATTTTAACTTTTACAGATTGGCCCCAATCAATTCCATTGTCAGTGCCTAACCCAGATTAAGCTTCTTTTTTTCGAGAAGTCGAAAATTATTATTTTTGTGGTAATCAATATTATGCCACAAATGCTGTTTGTGCTTAATTTGTTTTGAACCCAAAATATTCCTTTAAGACTTCAAAGTAGCACCCATTTTGCACTGAAATGAGGCAAGTTTTGCAATGGTACATATGCTAGTTTGCTGTTGATGCAAGTGAATGGTGAACAAAACTTTGAAGCTCCAAAAAGCACACAAAGGCAACATAAAATGAATCCATACGACTCCAGTGTTTTAATCAATGTCTTCTGAAGCAACACAATCTGTTTTGAGTGTAAACAAACCAAAATATAACCCCTTTTTCACTATAAATCTTGACATCAGCAGTCTCCTTGGCGATCATGATTTCAAGCTTGATTACACTTCCTATCGCCATCTAGCGTTCGGTGCATGCATCAAGCATTACAAAGTCTAATCAAGCTTGAAATCATGATCGTCCCAAGAGACCGTAATGGCAAGATGTACAGGGTAAAAGGAGTTAAATTTTAATTTGTTCTGAGCCGAAACTGATTAGATTGCTTAGGTATACATGAAGTAAACTTCTGGAGTTATATGGATTACTTTTATGCTGTCTTTATGTTCTTTTTGGAGATTAAAAATGTTGGTCACCATTCACTTGCATTGTGTGGACCTACAGAGCTGAGATATTCTTCCAAAAATCATTGTTTGTGTTAGCAGAAGAAAGAAAGAGAATTTTCTTTTTTGGGTGAACTATCCCTTCGATAATATCAGACAGAAGAGATCAAGGGCCGTGTTGTAAATGACTGACGTTGGGTTCCTTCAGATTGATATTCTTAATATTAGTCATACACGAATTCTAAAAAATGATATCTTATTCTAGTTTTTAGGAATAAAATATTCTATCCTAAATCCTAAAGAAGCTGTTGACATGTAAATGGTGGTCACGTGATAATGACAGCCTAGTTTCAATAATTGGTGTTTATTTGCTTTGAAGTCTGACAGTGACAGTGTGTTTTCATAGTACAATTAACTCTTTTATCTCAAAGGATCAAGAAAAATATGATTACATATTTAATAGAGCAGCTCGTTCTCTTAGCTTGAGAGAATTGTGTTGAGTTTATGTATTTTTAGACAAGTAGCTCATCTATCAATGTATTGGATTTATACCTGATGTATTTACTTGATGTACTGTTGACAGCAACAACAGTTGGATAGGTTCAAAATGGACGATTAACTACCTAGTTTGGAGCAACAGAACAAGTGAAGGACCTGTTGTCTGTCTTTCCCTGCCTCTTGTTCACTCTGCGGCGATGTTGTGTATCATTGCAATGAGGGAAGTAACAAACTGACATCTCCCTGTATTACAGCGCCATCTTGAGCTGCTCAAGAGTCCTACACACTTGAACATTTCTCCATTTTCTCACGTGTTCTCCAAATGTTTCTACTATTATCCTAAAAGAGATTTTAGAGAATAAAGAGAATAACATTTGCCAATGAAATATGAAGGATTTTTAAAGGAATAGTCTGGGTCTAATACAAGTTCAGTTTAATCGACAGCATTTGTGGCATTATGTTGATTACCTGAAAAAATATAAACGACTCGTCCTTCCTTTTCCTTAATCAAGATTACAATGGAAGTGAATGGGGTCAATTTTCTGTGTTTAAAGGCATAAATGTGACGCTTGTGATTTTATACAAGCACTCAACATTCATTCTTACAATACATTCAAAACTTGAGCTGTAAAGTTGTTTAAGTCGTAAACATATTTTTAAAGTAAATGTTTTTAAACAGTATTGAAAGAGTTTCCATCTATATTTTGGGCACTTATTGGCTGCTTTTCTTTAATATTTGGTCCAAGTCATCAGTTTCAAAAACTTTTTCTTTTTTTAATAACATTTTAGTTTTATAATGAAATAAATTAATGTGGTGTCAGAATTATATTTTTGTCTACAAAACTAATTTCAAACATTTAAGCATAAAAAATCAGATCAAAAGATTTTTAAGATCATGAGAAACATTTCAGTCAAGTGTTTCACAACTTTTGACTGGTAGTGTAGATAACAACAACAAAAACAACAGAACAATAAAGGGCCTGTCTGGTTTCTCCCAAGGTTATTTTTCTCCATTAACTAACATCTTATGGAGTTTTGGGTTCATTGCACAGTCTCTGGGTGCCTAAAGACAACTCATTTTAATTAACACATGATTTTACATTTACATTTATTCATTTGGCAGACACTTTTATCCAAAGTGACTTACAAAAGAGGAAAAACATAAGCGAATCATCTTAAGGAGACAGTGGTATGAAAAGTGCCATACTACAAAGTTTCACTATCATCAGAATAGTATACAAAACCGATTTAAGTGCAACAAGAATTGTAAAATATTTTTTTTTTTCAATTACGTTTTTCATTTAAACTGCTCAATGAGAACTTCAAGACATTACAGCATGATTTTCTGTAAAGCTACTTTGAATCGTGTGTTTTGTGAAAAGTGCTATACAAATTTACATTTTGCATGTTATGACTATTACATACCATAAAACCTTATCACTTGTGCTGAATAAACTGATTCAAAATAGGAATAAACACCAATAATAAAGCATTATGTTCAGCCATACAACATTGACAACAGCAGCAAACGTTCCTTTAATGGATATAAAACTGTGTTTTTATTGTAAAGTATATATATAGATATATAGATATATGTTACTAGTGCCCAAACTGGCATTTGTTAAAGGCACAAATATGTGCATTTCTCTTGGAAATATGTGCATTTCTCTTGGAATCTGAGCCACATGTATCATAGTCCATTCAGTCACTCTAAATAACATCTTAAGAGCAAAATCGAATGCAAGATAGCAAGTAGGCCACAAACAAAATGTAATTCATTGCCACAAAGTTTCACATACATAAAGATAAATAAAGAAATACACAGATGCTGAAAATGAAATGAAAGATTCTTCTTTAGATACAGATACAGCTAACATGGGGACGTAAACAGACCGCACTAAATCATGTAAAAGGAATCAAATCTAACAATGAGGTAAAAAAAGTTGGGTTGTCATAATAAGTCAACTTAAACTGAAACAACAAATGACCTCTGCATGTGGTGGGCTGTAGAGATACAGAATAGTTACATAATAAAATGATAACTATAGAAACTAAGAAGTCAACACTGAAACATGTGAACCGTCAGTTATGTGGAAGGATGCATGAAACACTTTAGGCAGGAAAGGACTGTTTGTACAACTGTGAATATGGACAAAGAGAGAACAGATTTTGTTCAATAGTGCTCTGAACATGATTTTCAAGCCAGGGCAAATGTGTGTGTACAAACAGCCCGTGTGTGAATTATTGTGTATTGTTTATGTGTATGTTTGTGCAAATATAAAGCTGATCTAGTTGTGATTATTTTGGCTGCTGATGACGTTCCCACCGGGGGGGCAATATGTATGGAGTCCAGGATTGGCCGCAACACCTGACCAATTGGCCTGAGAGAGAGAGAGAGAGAGAGAGAGAGAGAGAGAGAGAGAGAGAGAGAGAGAGAGAGAGAGAGAGAGAGAGAGAGAGAGAGAGAGAGAGAACATGAAGTTGTGTAAAACAAATACAAATGTTTATGCACATAGATAATAGTTTCTTAAGTTTTACCTGCATATTTTAAGTAGTGGCACAATCAAGTAGGAAAAAATGATCCAGGTTAGCTTCTGTCCCTGAAATATGTAAATGTGTGTGTGCTTATGTTTAGTATACTCACGTGGAAAGCACCTCAGAGGGCAGATCTGTGATGTAGGAGGGAATTTTATTGCCAGTCATGAACTGGGCCACCTCATTAGTGAACGCGTTACAGTTGTGCTCAAACAATCTGTACTTGTCCCCACTACAGAGATAAAGAGGGAGAAATTTAACAATGTCCTCAAAATTGTATGGAAACTCGTTTCCCTCAAAAAGTCATAGACTATGGTGTTCTCATCTCACGTCTTGAGCAATGCATGGGCATGCCCGCAGCTGGTTCAAATCTTCCTTGAAAAATAGACGTTTTTCAGTTAATATTGGTGAATTTCCATCTTCTAAAGCTCTTCTTAACTGTGGGGTTCCTCAAGGATCCATTCTAGCTCCTGTTTTGTTTTCCATGTATATTATTCGTGTTAACCGGTCGCGATGGATCTACGTTGTCTGGGGAAGTTACTGTGACATGTTTACTTATATTCACGTCTTATTAAATTGACTTCTTGTAATTTTCATATTGTATATTTAAGGTTATTATGTTCATGATCAATAAAGTATATTTTATCCCCATCATTATTAAATCCTTGTTTTATGATTTTAGTTTATGGTGTTATTGTGTGCATTGCATAGACATGCTATTATAGTATTACGGTTCGCTTGCATTAACAACTGAGGCGGTAAAATATAATAAAGTCTTCTATTGAACTTGTATCAGCCATATCACAGGATCACCTCTTAAACTGATAAGTATAATACAATACAAACATTAATAGTAGATAAAACACTTGAATAATCATATTAAAATATACTGGTACTGATTGAGTCCTCTGTTCTCTATGTAAAAGAGCTTTTTAGGGAAGCGTCAGAAAAGTGCTGCAAGTGTAAAATTAATTAATTCAAAATATGTAAATAGGATTGTTTTTTATCTTCATCAAAGCAAGTAATATTTCAGTTTTAAATGCTTTATTGTATAACATAAGATCAACAATGTTATGACTCCAGTTCTGAATATCTCCCAGTCATGATCACAAACAGCCGATGATGTCCATGTCAGCTCAAATCATGAGATTCATCCGCCAGAAGAGTAGTGCCGAAACACGACTGACGTAAAGTGTTCTTCCGCAAACTGCTTGCAATTCTAACTTTCAACCACAGATGTCACTAGAGAGCAAAGTTACTTTGTGCAGCTTTAAGTATACAAATGTATACAATGACAACTTAACATGTTAAGTTGACTTTAAAGTTTTAAGTTTTTTCGACTCAAAAAAAGCATTTTTATATAATATAAAAAAACTTTAGTTCATGTCGTTGCCATTGGCAACTGACAAAAAAAAGCTCAGAGAAATTGATTGAACTAAAAAAAATTCCACTAGAATTGGAGATAACAGGTTAAAACTACCAAACATGGCCTCCATAACTGAAACAACAACAAAAATTACATCAATGCAGCTAAAATCTTTGTAATTTTTGTACTGTAGAAAGATTTATGAAATGACAAACAAAGGAATTCTCCTTTTATTGTCATTATTATACACACGCAAACCTATATGTAGTTTCTCCAAGTGAAGACAGATAGTCCATTAAGATCTCCTCGGTCACCTCTGTATTTCCCATCTCAACCACTGTGTCTGGAGGTCCCATCATCGTCCCACCCTGTACACACACACACACACACACACAATTATATGGCTTGAACTGCTCTTGTAGCCACCCCCAAAAAAATGCACCTCTTAAGAATAATGTTTTCAAGGTCTCTTAAAACACATAAAGGTATTTCCCTTTTTTTTTTTGGACAAAAACAATATGTTATACGGATGTATGCCATGCTTTCCCAATGTGTACGGAGCATAATTTTGGGCAATTTTTGACTGAACGCACTTTGAATTCAGCAACAGATCCGTAGGTCTAAAGTTCTTCAGCTAAAATCAGTCTGTCTTCATTGAAATTCGAATCATGAAAATGCAACCTCTGAATCGTACAGTATCTGTGATGTTGCTTGCACAGTAGAGCTAGAGGGATGTGTTCACACATACAGTATATTGATGCAAGAATGCCTAATAGGGTATGGCGCTTGTCAGTAATTAAGCTGAATGGGGTTGGTTTTGTGTACATGAACTTGAAAGCAACATGTTGATTTCCTGTGTTCGCTTTTTAAGTGCCATTTCAATTTTTGGTAATAAAAGTGTTGCAGAAGGCTTTGACTTTACCGCTGGGCAACTTGAGATCACGGCCCCACCATAGAAGAATTCTTCTCCATAGACCACTATAGCCGTGTGCCTGTATAAACATATAAACATTCGTGTCATGAGATAAAACATCTACAGCTATCTCATAATACTTTATATGTCATATTCCTCAACTTCAGGCAATTTCATGTTTCAGGGATTTAATATTTATATTAAATAGATATTTAAAGAGATTTCAATATTTTTCATTATGAAGTTCACATTAAAACGGACGGGTAAACATTTTACCAGGCCTTCATCCTTTATTTTTTGGTACTTTACAAATGCCTTTTAAGCATAGATTTGACTGTTTTAGCCCTGTTTGAGACCAAAACTTTCAATATTAAACTATGAAAATGCATTCTAAAAATGCACATTATTACATGTTTAAAACCAGGATAATTTAAGTGTGAAATAAACCTAAAATAACCATATTGAAACAATTTCAATATTAATTGGGTGGAAATTATTTCTATAAATTTTTTAAAAGTTGCAACTGTCCCACAGTTTCCAGCACACCAAACAATTTTGTCCATTCAAAAAGTTTTTTTTTTTTTTAAGTTTGTGTACTTAAAATGTGTACTGTTGAAATATGAAGGATGTTTGAAGAAAATTGAAAAATCAAGGAAAATATCAGTTGAGAGCAGAATATTTTATTAGGTGTCATTTTCAATCAAGCTGTAATTATGCTAAATTATGCAAAAACATAAATATTATGTAATGTTGTATTTAGGATAAACACAATATTTTTTTTAGCTAGCAAGACAATTAGCCTTAGCAAGACAAACAATATATATATTTCAAAGATATTAAAAATATAATTTCCATCAATTTCATTTCCACCATTGAATTCCATTACACACAATATAGAATTTGAGATGTAGTGAAAATTACAGTCTCGTGGGAAATTGTAAAAAATTTTAACAAGACTTTACTTTCTATAAATCCACTGTGCTAAAAGAATGCTGAAGAAAGAAGTTGAAGAAAATCCTGTGTGTGTGTGTGTGTGTGTGTGTGTGTGTGTGTGTGTGTGTGTGTGTGTGTGTGTGTGTGTGTGTGTGTGTTTAACTTTTTTTTATTAGTTATCCATTATACCTCTTACAGAAAATGCAATTCACTTACCAAATCCCATCAAGCTGTTTTCCTGTAACAAAGAATATGTTTTAAGGAAATTGAGAGAGAACACAAATCATCGAACTATTATTAAAGATATTCCTTATACTGTAATATGTTATAATATTTGAATAATTATTATAAAATAGGTTATAAAGGAGAAGAATAGTGCAGAATATGAGCTGTTGAGCTGTTGAATTAGACATGCCGCCTCTTGCCAAAACACTGCCCTCCAAAAATAGCATTAAGACCATCACCAAACAGTAGAGCAGCAGTGCATCTGGTCACGACAAACTCAACAGTAGCAAAATAGTGCCCTCAGCTGACAACTGTTATGAGTCTGAATATGTAATTAAGCTTCAACTACTACCAGTGGCATCTCTACATCAGGGGCAGTTTACATTTACATTTATGCATTTGGCAGATGCTTTTATCCAAAGCGACTTACAGTGCCCTTATTACAGGTGCAATCCCCCCAGAGCAACCTGGAGTTAAGAGCCTTGCTCAAGGACACAATGGTGGTGGCTGAGGGGATCAAACCAGCAACCTTCTGATTAACAGTTATGTGCTTTAGCCCACTACGCCACCACCACTCCAGTTGGGGCAGTGCTCCACCAGTTATGGCGCTGTTGTGCAAAATGTGTGGCATAATCATACATTTTATTTTAGACAACAGTAGATATTCTTTTGAGAAATTCTATAATTATTAAGGTCTGTTGTGTTGAAGCCATTTAATCATTCACATTTGCTTTGCGTTGGGCAAGCCCGCCGTCCTCAGTGTTAATCAACGGAGATCTGAAGAACGTCATGCGCACGTGCAATGAGTGTTCAGTAGCCACTTTTCCACTATCGGGCCAATGCGAGCCAGGGCTATCAACTGGCCAGCCAGGGCCAATAGCCTCAGACCTTGAGCCGTGACACCATAATCGATCTGCATTCCCACCATTGGGGCAATAGCTCTGCAGTGTTTCCCTACAACATGCCACCTTGGTGCCAACATCACAAACCATGACCATTTCACAAGCAAGAGGGAAGCTCAAGCTGAGGTATCATGTTATCTAGTTATCTAGAATATTGAGTTTATATTATATGTAAGCATTAGCAAGCTAGCAAGATAAGTTAGCATTGACTACTCACTGACTAACTGCCATGGTGTCCCAAGTTGTCTCTCCACTAACAGTTGGACACTGACCCAGCACACCATCCATGATCTCAAACCATGATCTTTGTGCATGTGCAATTTTTATTTTTATTTTTTTAACTAAACCTGTACTGTTTGCATTGGATACACAGCCAGCAAGTTCAGTGATCTTGGTGTTGAAACCTCTGACCTGCCTCAGCGAAACTCCTCCTTTGACATTGACCCCGTCTCAATCCCCAGTTGGCCTTGTTTGGCCTAAGGGTAACCGTCTGGCCAAAGGCCATTGGCCCTGAGGAAGCCTGGACGTGGTACAATGAAGCCCAGGGAATTACAGTGGGAATACAACTGGCACGCACTAGCACACCCTCATTTGGCCCAATAGTGGAAACATGGCTTTTGATAGCCCTAGGGGCACGTATACCTTTGTCCCTTAGCCAGTCAAAAGCTTTGATCATACAGTAAGTCAAATTGACATGGTCCTTGGAAGTTAAGAGTGCAGACCTGCATAGTGGATTGGTCAAGTATAGAAGGTAACCTCCCAGTTCCCTTAAGTCTCAAGAGAGAGAGAGAGAGAGAGAGAGAGAGAGAGAGAGAGAGAGAGAGAGATGCATGCAACATTCAAACACTGTTTATTGTGTTTATTTTGTAATCCTACAGAAACCCTACTCCTAACCCGAACCTCAACTCTATCACTAAATCCAACCCTAAATCTAACCTTAGAAAAAGCAAATGAGACTCGCCTTCTAGACAAAGCCTAGTGAACTTCACTGGTCAATTTTAAAAGCTTTTTTAATTCTAATGTGTTGCTGGTTGGATTAAATCATGCATCGTCATTTTAATTAAGTGTATGTCATTGCTTTTTGTGGTGTTGATGCAATGGTTTGAATTCAATTACAAGAGCAGCAAAATATTGAGGGACTTTCATTTTGATTCATTTTTTAAAGCTGTTCATGCGAGTTAGTGAGATAAAAAGGCAATAAGGCTGTGCGTCTTTGACAATTTGCCTATATCTGGTTTGTTTTGTCACTTTTTGACATGGATGTGCACATTTTAGAGGTGTTTTGTGCTGAGATGAAATTATTAGGGACGTTTGTGCATGGCATCATGTTTAGAGGTTGTGCTAGAAAAAACCTTTATCCGTCACTCTGATGGACTGAGTTGTTAAATTTCTGTGATGATCTACTTTTAGCAACACTAGGGCTACATTCATTTGACTCCACATACTTGATCCTGGTTAAACCAAGGAGTTCTAGGGTGAAAATTCTTCCTGTCAATTAACCGCTGTGCTAAAACAATTTTTAAACTTTGCCAGTGAAAGCGCATACATAATTTTTCAGTGTGCCTCATATCGACATAAATTGTCATAGATGAGAAGCACACAATTCTCTGAAGCTCAGTTAATATCAACTAAAGCAACTGAGAAATCTGCTCTAAAATTAACGTTCGTGCTTAAATTAAATGAAAGTATAATTGGCAGAACGTAGCGGCTCGTGACGAAGATGTAGGTAGGGCAGAAGCCATATATTGACTTGTTGCAGATCAAAATCTAAATCAAAATGTTATTTTACAATGTTAACATGTTGTTGAAGAACACCATGAAGGAGATGGAAAAAAACAGATCTATCTACAACCCATTTACACGTTTCCACAGTACTAAAAAACGAAATGCATTTTAATTATAATAATAATGTTTTGATAATAATGTTTATAATGTTTAAGAAACAGAAAGTTTCAAGAGCTAAAGCTTTTTACATACAATTTGTTATCATAAAAAACATGCAATTGCAAAAACATTTGTTTATTTCTGCCCCAATGGGTCTTAATAACGGCTCGTTGCAGTACCATATTTGACCACAGATTTCCATTGGAAAACTATGGGGGCACTGTGGAGTTCGAGAGGGCAGCAGACTCTCCCAACCCGACTTTCTTGAATATCCATATCAAACACGGTGTAACAGAGATTTCAGCTACTTTACGACTTAAAAATAGGATACAAATTTATACTAGGCCCGCTTTTAAATACATATGTCAGCATTTTGAACACATTTACAGGCAAACAATATACATTATTGGCAGTTTATAGTATGGATCTATGTTTTCAAGTGGATGAATATTTAGACGGGCTTCTGCCATACCTGCCCATATAGGCAAGTCGTGACTGGATGCCCAACTGTTGTTGTGCTTTCTTTTTGTTTTTATAATTTTTTTGCACTTTATTATCATGCTTTAACACACTGAGGTGTAAAACCAATATCAACATATTACCACGTGTAAATGACGATGGTGCCTGTTAATATGTATCTGAATGCATTTTAATACCAGGAAATAAACAGGGCACAAAGACAGAGCAGGAATGAGTGTGAGTGAGTGAGTGAGTGAGTGAGTGAGTGAGTGAGAGAGAGAGAGAGAGAAAGTCAAAACTCATGCACTATAGGTTAAAGTAAAACTCATGCCCTATAGGTTAAAGTGATTTTCCGGTTTCTACTTTATCTGTCAAATTGCCGGACAGCATTTGGAATTTTCCATCAATGTTTACAAAAATCGGTAAATGACATGACGAACTTTCAGTTAAAGCAACTCCTGACATGTTGGGTTAACTGATTGTTTGTGCCCCACATGAGCCTGAGATGCCACTGACTACTACAACAGAATGTGCAAAATGATTGACAGCCAGAAAGCACATCAAAGTCTTCTGATTGGCTGATTGCGGAAAAATATTTGTTTGCTGTTTACACAGTCAATTGCTGTCACAGAGACCAATAAGATATCTCAGGACACTTATTTCAGTGATGTCTTTCAGAGAGAAAAAAACATTTTCTGCATGAGGAACAAAAAAATACCACAGCACTTTCTTAAACAACTGTTTGTCACTATGCACTTCAAAATGTTCCCGATCCATAAGATAATTGTGCGAAATGTCTAAAGGTTGATTTTGACGTTATTTGATCTAATATTTAATCATTTGTTCAATGTTGCAAATGTATGTGGCTAATGAGAATCCCTCAAACAATTACATTTATTTTGAGACAAAAAAAAAACTGTCATTTTCAATTTTGATCAAGGTGATTTGTTCAAAAGTTTTTCAATAACTATCCAATAAGTGAAAAGATAGAATTTGGGTTAAAAAGCCCCTTTGTTGCAGGGGCTAAAGGCCCCCATAAAACACATTTAGGTGTGGTAATTGATTTATGAAGTTCAATGTGAGTTCACATAAACTGACTTAGTCACATTTGTTCACAGAATACTTGACGTTTTGAAATGCCAAATGTGATTGAAATTAACAGAAAATGATGCACCTTTTTTAAAGTGGTTATTTTTAATAAGCGTGGTCTTAATTTGTTACCCAGAAAACAAGGGCATATCCTATTAAACTATATTAAATGTATATTTGAAGTCAAAGAAAAACTCTAATATTCTGGGTGGACCAGGGTCAAATTTGGGTGGGCTCATGCCCACCACGGCCCACCCTTGGCATCTTACTGTATCAAATGTATTTGCATAAGTTGACACATTTTGCCCTATAACTATTGTTGTGATACCTATCACTATAACCTCCTCAAGTGTGGGGTAAAAGGCCCCCTTGCCACTTTTTCTTAAAAAAATAAATAAATAATAATTTAATCAAAAGAACCTTTCGTTATTTTTTCCTTACACACAAATTATAGTGCTCCATTAATATTCAATAAAAATAAATATTTTTTTTTCAATCATAATATAACAAAAGCGTACATTTTACTTAAGGATTAGCCCATTTGTACCCCTACCATTCCATTAAAAAAACTAAATCGCTTACAGCACCTTTAAAGGAATGCTTTTCAGTTTGATGAACTGCCTTCATAATATTAATAATTCATAATAGTATACCTATAGTGGTCCAGTGCCTGACACACGATTAATTGCGATAAAGAACAACATATTCTGAACCATCTCTGGATTGTATTCGTCAATACCTCTCAATTACTAAACAGCCATCGGTCTCAAAGAATAGAGCTTTTAAGAATAATGTGAATAAAACGTGCTTTTAAAACACTATTACACTCAATGCTTAGTCCTTAACAGGGCTGTATCAAGGAATTCTGGGCCCCATGACTGTATATTGGTCTGGGCCCCTTTCATATAAAAAAAAAAAAATACAGTTTACTTTTTTCTTTTTTTGTGGGCCCCCCTGGACCTTTGGGGCCCTATAACTATTACCAACTATCACCCCATTAGCTACACCGTGGGCCTTAATATTCATAAACAAAACCTTTGCCATTGGGTGGTAGCAATGCAACATAATCAGAATATAATTAATATTCATAATACATAATTAGACTCTAGGCCTTTACTATTGGAAGGTTACCAACGACGTCAGTCTTACTAAATTAATATTCATGAGCCAAGTCTTTGTTGTTGGAAGATTAGCAAACATCACTTCAGTAGTATAGATACTGAGCCTCCTTCCGTACTATCGTACTACCGCAACTAACGGTAAAAGTCACCTGCATCACTCACCTAACATTATCGGGCTGAGCTGCCGTGCCATTCCCCGTGACAAATCATAAATGAAGAGCTGCACTTTAAACGTCGAGTCCATGTTTGTGCTGGTGGCTTGAATCCGGCTGACTGGCCTGCCTGCGTTTTCCTGCTCGTGCGTAATACGGCCTTAAGATGCTCACAAGATCACGACTGTCTTAGAAATTAATTTATAAATGTATTAAATACTGTAGCTCTATCGAGGTTTTTGAGAATCAAGATCATGTGGATGTGCTAGGTGGGAAATGCGGCACATAAACTGTTTAAAAGGCAGCTTAAGGCGCGTCAATTTAACGGCACAACAGCGTCATCTATCGTATATTCAGACGATTACCGCAAGACTTGAAAATAACCAAAAACAAGCCCCTGTTTAATGAGGCAACTGTTATTTATGCGTGTACGTCTTTAAAACTGTTTTTACCGTTGTAAAAAAAAAAATCTGCTGACTTCTGTCTCCACACTCCACCACTTCATTCATATCAGTGGCGAAATTCTTTAAAAACAAATGACATACGACTTGTTGTATAGCTGCAATTTGACAAACATTATTTTACTGCTGTGTTTTTCTGCGCAAATTGCTTATTAAGCTCTGAGGTTAAGTTTTACGTTTAAAGAGAAAATCCAAACCTTAACAAGATGGATGGATGGATGGATGGATGTCCAGAATAATTCACGCATTCATTCATTCCCTATGTAGTGAATGGCAGTGAGTGCACTATATCACAGCAGTGAGTGAACGAAATAAGTGAGTGGATTCGGACGTTGAGATAGATAGATAGATAGATAGATAGATAGATAGATAGATAGATAGATAGATAGATCGAAATAAGTCATTGGATTCGGACGTTTAGATAGATAGATAGATAGATAGATAGATAGATAGATAGATAGATAGATAGATAGATAGATAGATAGATAGATGGATGGATGGATGGATGGATGGATGGATGGGAGGGAGGGTGGATGGATGGATGGATGGATGGCCTGAATATACTTTGAGATCAGTTGAATGCCACATTGGTGAATTAAAGTACCAATTTCCTTCCAACTTTTGGCTGCCAGTGTACACTACCAGTCAAACGTTTTGAAACACTTACTCATTCTTTATTATGATTTTTTATTTTATTTAACTTTTTTCTCAACCAACTTCTTGAGGTATCACCCTGGAATGCTTTTTAAACGGTATTGAAGGAGCTCCCATCTATGTTGGACACTTATTGTCTGCTTTTCTTTATTATTTGGTCCAAGTCATCAATTTCAAAAACTTTTATTTTATTAAATTTTAGTTTTGTAATGATATAAATTAATATGGTGGCACAATTATATTTTTGTCTACACAATTAATTTCAAACATTTAAGCATATGCCTTCAGATCAAAAGTGTTTCAGTCAAGTGTTTCAAAAGTTTTGACTGGTAAAGTAAGTGTAAATGCCTTTTGCTTTGCCGTTCGCATGACTGACAACTGGAGAGTGAACAGACAGCATTTATGCATGTGCACAGCGAGGGGCACGAGGTGCGTACGTGAGATATGTGTGGGTGCTATGGCAATCGTGTATATAAGTGCAGACAATTTACCATAACTCCCAGCTCGTAAGTCTTACCCGTGGTGGATAATGGGCAATTAACCGTAATCAAATGTGCGTTGAATGTACACTCAAAATTAGAGTTTATTATGGGTAAGTATGAGTGAAGAAAAGTAGGGAATAAGAGGCTCACTCAGAATTCAGACAGTCCTACAAAATGGCGGACACACGAAATAGTGCACAATATAGTTGATAGGGGGCAGTTTCAGACACAGCGAGATTTCCGCGACCGGGGTTGTGCCCTACACAGGCAGCGTACTCTGCGTATAGAGAGCAGCAGTACTGCTGTACAGAACTCATGATCTAAATTCTTTCTACTCTGAAAACTTTAACTACACTGAAATACCATGCAGGACTTTAAAAGCTATGAAATAGTGAAAGTGTGCATTAATAAAATGTGATCTTGCTTTGGTTTATATTTCAGCATTATATATAATGTCCCTGTCGGACATTTTCATGTTTTCACCGTAATAATTACTAGAAAGGTTTCCAAACCTCTCTTCTTATTGACAATGTATATGACTTTCTTTCATCTGTTGAACACAAAATAAGATTTTTAGAAGAATTTCTCAGCTCTTTTGGTCCATAATATGTAAATGAATGGGTGCCAACATTTTAAAGTTAAAATAAATAAAATAAGTCAGCATAAAAGTAATCCATAAGACCCCAGTGCTTAAATCAATATCTTCAGAAGTGACGTGATATGAGAACGTGTGGATGAGAAACAGAGAAACAAATCACTTTCACATTCTTTTTGTGTTTTTGGTGATTCGTGTTCTTCTCTGCATATCGCCCCCTGCTGGGCAGGGAGAAGAATGTCTAGCAAAAAATGACAAATATTGATCTGTTTTTCACTCACACCTATCATATCTCTTCTGAAGACATGGATTTAACTATTGGAGTTGTATGGATTACTTTAATGCTGCCTTTATGTGCTTTTTGGATCATAAAATATTTAGCACCCATTCACTTGTATGGACCTGAGATATTCTTGTAGAAATCTTAATTTGTGTTCTGCAGAATAAAGGAAGTCATACACATCTGGGATGGCATGGTGAGGAAATGATGAGAGAAGTTTAAAATTTTTATTTTTGGGTGAACTATCCCTTTAAATTGATAGGATAGCTCAGCCATAATTTAATATTCTGACATCATTTCCCAACCCTCTTGTTATTACAAACCCGTGTGACCTTCTGTATCCTGTGGAACACAAAAGATGTTAGACAGAACATTAGGGACTGACCGTCTCGGTCACCATTCACATTCAGAATATAAAGAAAAAAACACATTCAATGAAATTAAACAGTGACAAACATTCTGTGTAATATCTCCTCATGCTGTATGGAAGAAAGAAAGTAATATGGGCTTGTAACAACACGATGGTTAATGATGATAGAATTTCCATTAATAATAATAACAATAATAGTAAAAATAATTCTGTAATACATGTTAAATGTGTATTATATAATGGAATATAGGGGAGTTAACGTCCATTATGTCATTTTTTTTCTTACTCTTACTCAAGTAATTATTTATGTAAGTACTTTTACTTGTACTTGAGTAATTATTTTTTAAATGTAATTGTACTTTTACTTGAGTACAGTTTTTGGCTGCTCGACCCACCTCTGCTTGAGTCCCAAGGCTGTATCAGTATTTGTATAGAGGCTATCAATATCAATATAAAACAAAAAAGTTTTTTCAGGGTGAGGGGTGGGGCCGGGTTGTGATTCTACACTCCCTTATAAGGGTAATCAAGCCTCTGAGAGGGATAAATGCTGACTGCAGACGGTGGTGCGACAGAGAGAGAGAACGTTTACGGGCAGCTGTGCGTCATATGTGTGTGTTTGTGTCTTTTGGCTATTAATTAAATATAATTTATATTGTCAAGCCAGTTCTCGCCTCGTCCTTTGCATTAATCCCTTTACAGATATTTATCATTTATGTAACTGGGATGCATTTGTGATAGAGGATTTAAAAAATAATCAAAATATTATGCCACCCGACATGACTACGAGCCACAGACCAATACTTCGGATCGACCACACGGAACTTTAAAGGGAACCATCCATGTTGTTGGATACTTATGCCTTTTTATGTCCTTATCCTTTTGAGGTTCGGACATGTGAAAGGCGAGCTCTGCGCACTTTGCTAGTTTTAACATTATTATTGTCATAAACCGGTGACATTCAATACGGTTCCTTAACTGTTCTAGTAAGACAATATGTCAAATAATTCAAAATCTTCAGGCTCTGGAGATATTAAAAGACACTTACATGCTCAAGCTGATGCCCCTAACAAGATCACAGACCAGGGAGCAGATTTGGCCAGTGAAATGCATGCAATTCAGCTTGGATCATTGAACTTGTCAGCAATGCTGACGAAGGTCATTGCTGACTTGGAGGATATTGCTGTAATACATTGATTGATCACTGCCATGGAGTCAAAATTCACTGAGATGGTTACAAGAGTGGGAGATGTCGAGAAACTGATCGATTATCTGAAGTCATCGGACAGGGAATTAGCTGCAAATCCTCTAGCAACCAAGGCAGATTTGGAGCGCATCTGGGAGAAGCTGGAGGATATGGAAAATCGTAGGCGGCTAAATAACGTCCGTAATTTGTATAGAAACACCGGACTTGAGCATTCCGAAGGCAAAGTTGACACGGGGGCACTCGTAGGCGTACATGGACTGTTTGAGTTTAGAGGGATGGAAGCCAGTTGGCGCTGTCACGCAGGGGGTTAATATGCATGTTTTTCTTTTTTCTGTTTGTTTGGTTTTGGAGGAAGTTCAGGGGTTTACTTTTGCATTAATGTTGGAATGTAGTCTTTATAATTTTGTTTTTGACCCACAATCTATTTTTTCTCATATGTCAAAATGTCAAATGTTAATAAGAGTGGATCGTCTCTCTCCACATGGAGTGTGAATGGGTTGGGGCACCCCATAAAAAGAAGGAAGGTTAGTTCTCTTCTTAAGCATAAGAAATATGAAATTATGTTTCTTCAAGAAATGTATCTTTCCCCGCAGGAAGCGGGAGGATATGGGGTGGACAGGTTTTCTTTAGTGCTGGCTCAAGTAAGAGCAGGGGAGTCATTACACTGATAAGTAAACATCTACAATTCAATTGTCTCAACCAGATTAAAGATAAATTAGGAAGAGTCATTATTGCTTTATCAGAAATTCAGGGGCAAAGTCTTATTTTGGCAAATATTTACGCATCTAATGTTGATGATCAGGGCTTTTTTATAGATCTTGAAGGGATGTTGCAAGCCACTGGCCCCCCTCATGGTATAATATTGAGAGGAGATTTTAAAAGTGCAATATAAAAGCAACACTGATGCTTCACAGGATGTGTAAAAATCTTGGTCTTACAGATATTTGGAGACTTTTGAACCCATCTGGCACTGTCTAAAACAATATAAATTTTTTTCATCAGTCCATAAGATTTATTCTAATATAGATTTTTTTATATATATATGTCTAAGTCCGTCATTTCATCTGTTGTTGATTGTTCAGTTGAAAACATCTTAGTCTCAGATCCCACCCTGGTGAGTTTAGAGGTGTTGATACATACAGAGAAAAATAAATAATACAGTTGCCATTTTAATGTATCCCTGTTGCAAAATTCTGAATTTCAACAAATGTCAAAGGCTGAAATCAGTGTTTATATGGAGACCAACTGGTCCTCAATTCCTCTGTGGGCGTGGCTTGGGGTGGTTCTTATGGGTCGGATCATACAGTATGCCTCATTCATCAAAAAATCCAAAGCATGAGAACTTGTGGAGTTGGATGGGAATATAAAAGGTTACTACACTCTGTGACCTATATGAGAGTGGAGTGTTTCAAAATTTGGTTCAACATTTTGGGATTCCCAGATCTCAGTTTTTAGGTATCTACAGCTGCTCCACCTGCACTGTACTATTTTTGGGAGAAGCATACACCCCACTAAAAAGGCAGACACTCTGGGAGTGGAGAGCACTGCTTTTGGAAAATGTCATGAGGCATTAGTGTAATACTCCCTGCTAATTCAGAGTTTGGGGATGGAGCTTTAACTTCTATCAAGTGAGTATGGGAGAAAGATTTAAACTTGGTATTGGAGGAGGGAGTGTGGGCTAGGATTCTAAAAGCATCAAGTCTGCATCTAGAGATGCAAGGGTGTGCCTTATGCAATTCAAAATTTTACATTGATTCTACTGTGTCTAGATTGTATAGACTTGGTCTTAAAAACATACCCACCTGCTGAGGATGCCAATCAGAAGATGGAGACACGACCCATGTCTTTTGGTGGTCTGTTAAGATCCAAAAATGTTGGTTGAAGGTTCAGAGTATTATGTATGATGTGTTGGGTACTTCTATTTAATTTTGCCATAGACTCAGACCAGAGACTATTTTAGGCGATGGGGTTGTCATCAATATAGAGAATAAGCACATCAAAAATTGGGTCCTAATCAGCATCATGACAACTCACCAGACAAATAGTTTTAAGGGGATGGAAGTCGGGTGCTCGGAGATGGGGGGAGGGTGGTGGTTTTGAAGAAGGGTCATCTAGAAGACTGAGAAATTTTGACTTGTTTGTGGGGAAATGGGGCAAATTTCTAGCGTTTTGAAGGGATCTTGGGGAGGGGCAGTGGAGAGAGAGGTGTAGTGGTTAATGTGTGTGATTATTATTTATTTATTTGTTTTGTTTTTTTGTGTGTCTGTAATCAGTCTATAATAGTGGTGGTTAAGTATTGATTCTGTTTGTATATGTTTTGCTTTTCTTTGTTTAATATATTAATCAATAACAAAATGTTAATCACAGAAGCATTAGATCAACAATTGCCAGAGAACCCTCTCTTCTGCTTGCTCTGGAAAATACCTGATCATCTCAAAGGGCATGAGGACGTCATTCAGTCACTGTGGAGGTTGGCCAGAAAGGCCATCATGGTGAAGTGGGTTGGAAATGATCCTCTATCAGTTCCATTGTGGAGATCTATTGTTGTTGACTTGGTGAATTGGAGAAATTGAGGCACTGTTTTGAGGGTAGAACTTTGTTCAAAAATTGGAAAACCGATAGAGATTTTAGGCATTACATGCAATCTGGACAATGGACAATAACTTGATGTGGGGAGGCAGGGTATTGTATGTGCATTGGATCCTTTTAATATTGTTTCCATTTCTTTCTTAATATGTATGCGCTTTTTTCCATGTTTTGTTGTATGTTGAAAAATCTATTTTATCTGATCTGACTGCACACAAACCTCACCATTCTGTAGCAGCTCTAAATAAATGATTGTAACAGTTAAAAAAAAATCTGACGCACACTTGGATTATCTGGGCCTATAAAATACCTCAATTGCTTTTTTTTATATATTTTTTCTTGTAAAGTACATTTAATACTTGTCTTATGTGTTTTTGTGTCTCTTCCTGTAATGAATTTGAAAGAGGCATATAATGTTTTACATTGCTTAACTGACGATTCGCTTCAAAAAGATATTTGCTACTATCCATAATCACTATGTTACGTTAAATTATCCACAGAAACCGGATTATTGAAATGTCTAAAAATAAAATTTCTATCTCTTTGAATAATTTTGTTATTAAAAGGAGATACACATTTTTCTCTGGTGGTTCCCACATAGATTTTTCAATAAAAGGGACTGAATAAGATTAATTATTAAAACCAAAGTGATCTAAAAGTTTTAGTTTTCTATAATATTGATACAAGTTCCCTCTGAGTTCCGCATAGTCGACCCTTTTGGGCATATAGGGACAAAGGTTAGACCTTTCACCTTTGACCAATGTACAGGATCACCTGGAAAAAGCAGTTGAATAATATCTGTAAAGAGTTACATTTATTCATTATTTATTTATTTGTATTTATTTTTCAGAACCCCAGTCATATGATAAAACGTGGCTCCCAGAAAGCTATCAATCTGAACTAAATGGTCAGAAAAATAAGGGATAAGACAGACAGACAGACAAAGGGAGGGTGGACGGATGGAAATATGTGGATTTAAATTCTGTCAAACTTAACGGGGGGTGTATTCCGCAAGGGGTGTATGATGGGAAGAACGTACCCTTGTTGTTCCCTCTGTGGAAATATACAGAGCTTTCCGTGGAATTCTTTTTCCCTGGAATTCCGTGGAAAACCTCGGTTTCCTGGCAGGCTTTATTATCAGCCTTTAAGAGAGTTCACTACAACTCACTGTACCCATTTCTCGGAAAACAGCACTTTTAAATGCTTTCATTATGTTGTTGTATGTTTACTTTCTATACACATGGCTTTGCCTCGCCCACACATAACTCTGTAATGAACTGCAATGAAGTTGAGGTCACAGACGTTCCCGTATGGCTCAAAAGTGACTCATCGCACTAATACGCCTTTATCGCACAAAGAGAGACCACCTTTTCCCGTCATTTCCATTTCTTGGCAAACACAGTCGCGCTCCTTGCTCGACGAGCGCGAGCTCGTGCGCGATGCAGCTACTACTAAAGGCACTGGCGGACGGAGAAGTGGGTGGGCGCGCACTCGCGTAGAGCGTGCACGCGCCGAGCCAAGACATTGCGTGCATGTGTCGCACATTTTAAAACTCAGAAAGTGCTAGAACAGCGGCAGACCTACGCCAAGAGTACCGCCAAGCCAGTACAAGCGCTCCCTGACTCTACGCACAATATTTATTACAATTACGCGTAATAGTTACATATTTACCCGATAGAGGAGGAAAGGAGAAAAGACAAACTGTATTTGCGTTCTCTGCACTGGACAATCTCATGAACATGGAGCTGGTATCAATTGGAGAGCAAGTGTTTGCTGTGGAGTCAATTACGAAGAAGAGGATAAGGAAGGTAACGATGCTGATGCGTGCATATATAATTGCGCTCATTTAAGGCATGCATTCTGTAATGTATTATGCACGCACTGTTTACTTTCCATTTTCAGATGACAGTTTTCTTCTATTGCCAGTTCAGGAATGACTCACGAGTGACTACTAAGCTTGCCTAACATTTCCGAACTTTTTCGTTGCATGACTTAACGCCTGCAAAACATTAAATTGCGCATATCTTACCGTATTTTAATTCACGTATTATTTATTTTTACGTATTCTCCTAAGTTTGTGCATTTTAGTTACATCTCAAACTGAAATTGCCAATGCGATGGCAGGACAGGGGTGTGTGTGAACAGAGCGCGCTTCATCATCGCCATAGATGCGCGTTTCGCTCGGAAAACCGCCGCGTTTAGTGGCTACGCAGTTTATTTACACGCTCGCGAGGGTCAAGGAGAGGGAAAGAGGATTATGCATCTGCGTGTAACATCCGCGCAGCTGTCAAAATAATTGGACCACTTAAATGCAAAGGAATAATAAACAAGGTTTAAGATATTTAAATAGCAGTCAATAAAAATAGGTCATGCTTAGTATTATTATTAGAGCACGCGCAAACAAGTATCCCTTTGGTAGATGTTTGTGTTATTTATTATATTGTATGTGGTATAAAGCCAGATGTTGTAAGGTACAGTAATAGCTAGTGGTGTTGATGATGACTAAGATCATGACTAACGCTGCATCTGCACGTGGGTTTCGTTTTGTACGCTTGAGCACGAGGGGGGGGGGGACCTCACCCGCTCCACACGTTGCACGATGGCTGCGGCCGAAAACTGGAATATGCTGCCTTCTGAGGCTGTATACTGAGGTTGGATGAAGATAAGGTACCTTTCAAACTGTTCTGAGACCAGCTTCCATTCATTCAAAATCGCTGTTGGTTAAGCCAATAACTGGCAAGGCAGCAAGTCGGCTCCCAACGTTTTCGGATGCAGCCAATGTGAGTTGTTTACGCGTCTCCATGGCTCCACCTACTTCCATCCCATGAATGTTCCTGAAACTCGCCGTTTTGGAACATCACGTGCTGGAACAGATGCGAGCGCAGCGCCTTTCATCCTGCAGCTTCCATGTCAAAATACTACCCTCCCAGCATTCACATTTTAAAGAGACAGGGGTGCTTTTGCAAAATGTGTGTGATGATTGGTTGGGAGCAGAATTATATTCTGAACTATTGAGTACAATAATATAGAATTATATTCTGTTTGTTCTGTATACATGTATTCAAGTGTATGTCTTCATCTGAGCTTTCAAAGTGAAACTACTTCCGTCAATTTGTTTCATTTTCTCTCGTTTCAGGGAAATGTGGAATATCTGCTAAAGTGGCAAGGGTGGTCCCCTAAGTAAGTCTTATTATCATATGAGAAAAATGCAAATGAGTTGTTTTGTAAAAGAAGAAATACCTCCTATAACTGCAGCACAATGTAGGCCTACGGAGTAAATATTCTCAGTGTTTATTATCATTAGATTCTCATTACGGCAAGACTGTATTTTATATTAGGTGTATTTAACTATTACGTACTAACATTATAATAAATACAATGCATTTATATGTTATTCTGCAAAATTCTCACAAGATTCAGATTTGCAGCTGCTGAGGTTGATGTACACATAGGTTTAAGAGTAGGGTCAGGCTTAGGGTTAGATTTAGGGATAGAGGAAAGGTTACAAGTGTAATTGCACATGTTGAAAAAATAAGAATAAATATTTCTAATCAAATATCTAATATTTGATCAAATACAGGGATGCAAACTACTCACCTTTCAGCCATTGTCAACTTTTCTGAAGCTAATTTGCCCAAATTTTTTGGAAAAATTTTCAACATTTTCCGTATTAAAATCGTTTTATATGGTTACTGTAAGCTTAAACACACAACAAAACTTTAAATACAACAACAACAACAACAAATCAACAGAAATTATACATCTGCAACACCTGCTATGACTTTCTCATCTTTGCATCCCTGAAAATATCCAATAAAGATTTCTAATAAAAATAAAGTGTTTAATATATTATTATTATTATTATTTAAATAAAAATAAGAACAGGAAATCATTAAAAACACCTTCAGAGCTAAAAGGGTTAAATGTAAATACAATGCGACAACACATATGTACATTTTTGTATTTAGTTTAGATGTGTTTAATTGCCATGAAAATAATATTTTTTATTTTCTTTATTTTCTTTTTTTTTTGTGGTCATGACATGTTCCACAAGAAAAGACAATATGATTTTTATTTTTTTACAGTTTGTAAAACTTTATATTTGGAAAGCAAATAAAAAGTATCCTCGAACTATTAATAAAACCACTATTAAATAAAAATTGCTGCACATTGTGAGATTTAATCTATAGCAATCCAAAAAAATAAAACAAATCTATGCATGAAATTGTGAAAGTGTGCCAGTTCAATGACATATTTGGTATTATCTGTGTGAATTTCAGGTACAGCACCTGGGAGCCAGAAGACAACATACTGGACCCTCGTCTTGTCCTTGCCTATGAAGAAAAGTAAGTCTATCTCTGTGGACCACCTGGACTGGAAATGAATAGAAGCAGAGGGATGTTCTCTCCATTTCCTCTCTCTATTTCTTTACATCTCTCTCTTTCTATTTAACAGAGAGGAGAAGGATAGAGCATTGGCTTATAAGAGGAAAGGCCTGAGACCCCGTCGAGTTATCTTGCGGGTATGTTATATTTCCATTTTATTTAATTTTTTTTGATGTCCAGTAGCAGTTCATATGATATTAAGGTGGTTATTATGAACTGTAATGCACAATGCTCTTGGAATTATTTTTCCAACATGTTGAGATCACATGACCACACAATGACCACCAAAAACTACTCAATTTATCTTGATCACCTTCCTTTCACTCACTGAATAAATTAATAATTGCTAACTGAGACTAGCACATTTCTACAGTGGCATCAGTAACTTTTCAAATTACATTCACACCAATAGGGGTCAGTATAAGTCCAAGTGGACTGAAGTATCAGCTAGCGTAACATAAACAAAAATTGACACATTTAATATCTGATGTGTCCCAAAACTGCTGCAGTGAATCCAGAATGCTTTGGGAATTTTAGTTTGAATGTGTTTGTCCATTATTGGCTTCAGTGTCCAAATTTGGCATAGCATCCACAGCGGGCTGACTCTTTCCTCCTGGAGTGGTCCACAGCAATCCTCTGTAAGCACATCAACACAGCCTTCTAGAGTTGCAATATCTACTGCAACAGTTGTGAAGACACTTCAGTATTTTAGAAACAACTTGTGGCCTGACCAATATTGGTAGCTTCTGATAAACAGCATAACTTCAACCCCCTTACAGAACCTCTATCCTATGGACCTTCGAAGTGCCCACAAGGTTCCAGAAAAGGTCGTCCCTAGAATCCGCCTGTCACTCACCCGTTCCATGCAGGGGACAGAAATCGGCTTTCGTCGCATAATGAAACGCAAGAATAGGCTGTGCAAGTCCAAACTCCGAGATGACCTTAAACCATCCCATCAACGAAGAAGTCCAGTTCCTACAAAAGACTCTAAAGAGAAAGAGTGGGGTGGAGACGAGGAAGAGGAGCAGATGAAAAAGAGGCAGAAGATGTGGGAAAATGAAGAGAACACAAACGAGCACCAGGACATTCCAAGTGGTAGGTGTTGCATTACATCGGTATGACAACTGTTGCTAAGATACTCTGCATGTAGCATATTCAGTGGTCATGCCTGAAAAATATTGTTAGGGAAATCATATTATACAATATCTGAAACACAATGACAACAGGATAAAATGTGTGTGTGGCAAGGAGTAGGGTGGGGCCAGGTTGTGATGCTGCAAACAGGCCCCTAATCAGGATAATCTAGCCCTCGAGAGGGGTAAAGGCGACCAGACGTGGCAGTTCGAGTTACGGGCACCTGCCCTGTATGTGTTTATGCTTTTGTCTTTGTGTTTTATTAAAAGATTATTTATATCATCAAGCTGGTTCTCGCCTCCTCCTTTCCATTGTACATTGTTACACTGGTGCCGAAACCCAGGAAGGAGGAGGGATGCGCCGTAGTTGAGACCTCGCCACTACCATCCACCCCAACGGAGCAGCCGCGGCCATCTGCCGGGGGACGGAGGAGCCCAGCCACCTGAGAGCGGAGGTACGGCCACCAACCGCGAGGAGAGGAGGGGCTCCTAGCTGACCACCAGGAGCGGTCAGGGCTGCTACCGAGGGGCGGAGGAGACCCCTGCCGGCCGCTAAAACATGGCAGGGTCAAGAGAGGACCGCCAACCGCGAGTGGGGAGGGGCTCCTGGCCGACCACCTGGAGCGGGAGAACCACTGCCAGGGGCGGGGGAGAAACCTACCATCCACCGAAAATGCAGGGCTGGAAGACTGCCTCCGATCCACCCGAGGAGGCGTGGCTGTCGTCCACAAGAGGGTGGAGGAGTGTCCGAGGACCAGGCTGCGGCATATCGGAGAACCGGCGTATACTTCTTTTTTTCTTTTGTCACTCTTCTCTCTCTCTGCCGCTGGATTTCTGCGTTGGCCTTTCCCTCTCGATTTTTGTTGTTGTTTTTCCCTCCCCTTGTCAACCTCCCAGGTCCGAAGAGGTGGGGATGACCCGGGGCCGGAAGGGCACGTCCACCCCCCCCCCTCCCTCCTTCTTTTCATGCTCCCTGGTCTGAAGGAGGGAGGAGTGTGGCAGGGAGGAGGGCGGGGCCGGGTCGTGATGCTGCACACCCGGCCCCTAATCAGGCTAATCAAGCCCTCGAGAGGGATAAAGGCGACCAAAGGCGGCAGTTTGAGGGAGAGAGTGTTACAGGCAGCTGCCCTGCATGTTTTTATGTTTGTGTCTTTTTGTTTTATTAAAATATTATTTATATCGTTAAGCCGGTTCTCGCCTCCTCCTTTCCATTGAACTTTGTTACAATGTGTTTAAATATGAAATTATATTGTGATATGAATATCACAATATAATGTGATTTGAAAAATTGGGGGTTTTGTAACTCTTGAATTTCCTCACCTCTGAAATACTGAGCACGCGTTTACATGCACATTCATACACCGATTAAGTGTAATAAGACAACAACGTGTGTGGTCATGTAAATGTGTTTTGTGCATGCTTCTTCATGGTTTGAATGTTAAAAACATAATAAAAAATGTATTGTTTAAAATCGCACGTAGACAAGTTCAAGATGATTTTTAGGAGTTATCGACGTATTGGTGTACATGTAAACGCACTCATTGTTAGCTCTGTAAAGAAATAGTTCATCTGAAAATTTTTAAATCTGGCATCAGTTTTCAACCACATATTATTTAAAACCCATATGATTATTTTAAACAGGAGATAAAAAGGTGATATTTTCCAAAATGTTTTGCTTGCTATTTTCTATACAATAAAAGTGTATGGGGAGCCCCTTAAAGGGATAGTTCACCCCAAAATGAAAATTCTCTGACTTTCTTTCTTTTGCTGAACACAAATTAAGTGTTTTAGAAAAATATGTAGGTCCATACAATGCAAGTGAATGGTGAGCAGAACTTTGAAGGTCCAAAAATCACATAAAGGCAGCATAAAATTAAGTAAAGACTCCAGTGGTTAAATGAATATCTTCAGAAGTGATATGATTGGTGAGGGTGAGAAACAGATCAATATATAAGTATTTTGTACTATAAATCTTCACTTTCACTTTCACATTCTTATATTTTGTTTTTGTGTTTGTATTCTTCGTGCATATCGCCACCTATTGGGCAGGGAGATGAATTTACAGTAAAAAAAGGACTTAAATATTGATCTGTTTCTTACCCAAACTTATATTACTTCTGAAGACATGGATTAAACCAGTGGAGTCATATGGATTACTTTTATGCTGCCTTTATGTGCTTTTTGAACCTTCAAAGTTCTGTTTACCATTCACTTGCATTGTGAGGACTTACAGAGCTGAAATATTCTTCTAAAAATCTTTGTTAGTGTTCAGCAGAAGAAAGAAAGTTATTCACATCTGGGATGGCATTAGGGTGAGTAAATTATGAGAGAATTTTCATTTTTTGGTGAACTGTCCCTTTAAAGGGCAGGGAGGGAATTTATTTTATGATATAGTTTTGTTCCCTCACAAACAGTTTTGGATGTTCTCGAGATAATTTTGGGTTCCCTTGCATTAGCTTTTTTTACTAAAAATTAACCATAAAATACAAATTAACCTCACCAACACCATAGTTCAACTATGGGTGCTGAAGTAAAACCATGGTTAATTTTCATAAGGATTGGGTAAAACTTTTTGTGAGGGGATGTAAAACTATGTCAGAATATAAATGCCCTAGGTTTTCTTTAAGAGCTGTTGAGCTCAAAACATTAACAAAGAAAGTATTCTGAAGCCATACAATTTTTTTATGAAATTTAAATTGTTATTCACTGAAAATCTTCCCCACTGCTATAGCTCACAAATCTCTTTTACGTACATACAAACATGTTGCTTTAAGATGTGTCACACCAGGTTTAATGTCAAAATAGCACATACGTTGTATAGGCTACTTTTATTGTGCATTTATGTGCATTTTTAGAGCTTGACAGCCCCATCACCATTCACTTTCATTGTATGGAAACGAAACCAAGAAGCTATGCAAAATATCTCATGTAGTGTTCCACAGAAGGAAGTCATAGCTATTTGGACTGACACAAGTGTGTGTAAATAATCACTTGTATGCAAAAGATTTCTTATTGTGAGTTTTTTGTCTTTCTCTGTCAGGAAATGAGATGTCCGAAGGCTACAACTCTTCCACAGAACAGGAACCTGTTTTTACCACCCAGGACACTGAGAACTGCTCTTCCATTTTTGACTACGTTGAGAAGCCATGTGAGGATACCTGCCTCATGATAGGTCTAGTTTTAGGAGAAACAGAAAGGCCAGAAAACAGTCCAATCACAAACACACAAAATAACAAGTCAGACACAATCAACACAGGGGGTGAAGACTCCGTACGAGTATTACACGACACAACAAACACCGAGCAGTCACTGCAAAACATCACCAAAAAAGAAACTAATGAGGAAGTTATGTTCGACAAAAAACAGAACAGACCTTCGGTTATTGAGGTACATTTGAGTGCTAGATGTGGACAGAACCAGGTCAAAGAAGGTCAGTTAGACAGTTCAGAGGACAAAGACAGAGACAAGGAAGAAATGAATGTTGATGTCACAGCAGAATGCACAACATTAGATGTCCAAACTGACCAATCGCAAGCTCTCTCCACATCCACAGCGCATCCTGGGAAGGTAATTGTAACTGAGGTGACTATTGATTCTTTGACAGTTACCTTTAAAGAGTCTGTTAGTGCAGATGGCTTTTTCAGTGGCTATGGTCTTAAAGTGTAAGTCGACAAAGGAACACAAGAACATTACAATAGATTTCTGTAACTTCTGTAACTAGTCAGGACCAAGTGTCTTCTGAATAATACAATTTGCAGTAGTGAAGCAGATATTGTCTTTCTAAGCAAGGTAAGGAGAACTAAAAGGTTTTTTTTAAATTCTTCTTTAAGTTTGTCCTTGTGTCATTGTGATCAAACAATCATTGAAGGATGACATTTCTGATTAGGTTCAGTAATGCTTTAATCGAAGACTTTTAAAGCATGTAATGAAAATGTACATGTCTGAACCGCTACACTTTCCATCCACAGCAGTCATTGCACTAACAGTGAGAAGAATTCATTTTAAAGGGATAGTTCACCCAAAGATGCACCTTTCTTCCGTGGAACACACACACAAAAACAAAAAAAAAAGGGGAGATGTTAGGTAGAAAGGTAGGGACTGACATGACAGGCTCAGTCACCATTCACTTTCATTGCATTATCTTCCATACAGTGACAGTGATATGTGAGTAAATGACTTATCTATTTAAGTTCGGACAAAACTACTGTTACAAAGCTTTTTTGTCCTGTAACCAACCAGGTGGGAAAAGGAAAGGGCACCTGGCTTTGCTTCCATATCTGCGCCGAGCTCTCTTCACTCTGTTCTGAGGCCTTTGTGTATTTTTAGAGACAGTATTGGTTTACATTCACAACTGCTACATTTAACGCTTTTGTAGGGATAGAACCTGTTCATCTGAACACGTGCTTTAGGTGTTGCTTTTAGCATGGCAGAAATCAAAGCTGAGCCTAAATGACATGTTTGGGTCGTGTGGTGATAGTCGAACATCGTTGTCATCTCTGTTGTTCCTCACCTGTGACAACTACACTTTTTTGCTTGTATGTACAGTAAATAAAATTGAAAACATTTTGTTGGTGACTTCAATTCATTTCGTCATTCATTTGTGAGTTCCAGAAATGACAGCAGGTCCTGAGAGTAGCCAGTGTTTTAAATAATGGATCAATATATTGTCAGATATTAACCACTGATGACCATTTAAAGGTGCACTCAGTAACTTTTGTCTTTGTGTCATCTTACACTGACACCTAGTGGCTTGGATGCCGCATCATTTAAAATCAATAGTTTTCAGTTTCAGATGCCATTGTAGAAATGTAGCATTCACAGTCGGCCATGATTAATTTAATCAATGAGTGAAAGTGTCCAATAACAGGACGCTTACTGAGATTAAGCAAGTAGTATTCGGGTGGTCATGTGATTCAAACATGGCAGCCCCCATGTGCGGACCCTCTCCATGTAGAATAAAACAGCTTTTATAAGGTTACTGATATGACTGGAGTCTTCATTTTAATATGAGTGCTCATGATTTCCTTCATATATTGCAAAATTACAATTCACGTTTTCAGGAGTTTACTGAATGCTCCATTAAGCCAATAATAATAATAATAATACAAAATTATAATTATAATATTAAAATTAAAATAAATTCCAGTCAGCTACAAATCCAGTACAGGTGGTGCCCAACTAGAATGAAGTTAAATATATCAAAATCATACTTTTTTAAATCTCTAATGCCATACAAAGCAATAATGAAACGTTTGAAAGGCCTGTATGACCATTTTTTTGCACCTTACGAGGTCAACTGTAGGTCAACAGTAGGCCAAACCTTGAGTGACAATCCTTGCCACAGTAACTGCAAGTGAATGCGGCTACAGCTCCAGAGGTATTCGCTGTTTTTTTTAATAATGAAAGGATGTATTTTAAATAACTTTGATTTAATTGATCTTAAAATTTTCTTAGCATTTCAAATGGGTTCAAAAATGCCTTTTTTTTATTTTATTCATAGCTACCACTCACCTTCTGTCTACCAATGTTGCTCTGACTGTCACATGAAATGGTCCGAGGGGGTATGCATTCTGGTCTGGGATGCAGAACAGAAAAACTAAAATAAAGAAAACAATGCCCAAGTGGATAGAGAGCGACTGGTATACATAACTTATCACTGAAAATCTTGAAGAAACCACCATTTAACATTGCAAAGAGGTACAGATGACTTGCTAACATAAATATGTTCATTTCAGAGTATCTTTGCTGTCACGGTTATGCAAAAAGTCACCGTATTTTTGGGAATGGGCATTCAATCACTTTACATTTAAAGAGAAAGCCTGTTGAATAGCTAACTGACCCTCTGACATATCCAAGCTATACTTGGCCTCCTCTTACAAACCATTACTAATGTTGCTGTGCTTTCCTACTTTCACCTGTTGTTGTCTCGCAGTCAAACACGACGCGATCCATGCACAACTTGCCATGAGCTAGGACCACTTAATCATGACCACAGGGAGGTTACCCCATGTGACTCTACACTCCCTAGGAACTGGGCCACTTTGATTGCTTAGGACACCTGGCTGGAGTCATTCGGCACACTCTAGATTGAAACCTTATGACCCATCCGTGGTGGTAGTCGTGGGCGGCTGTGGCTCAGTTGGTAGACCGGGTCGGCCACTAATCGCAGGGTTGGTGGTGGTTCGAATCCCGGCCTACACGACTCCACATGCTTGGGCAAGACACTGAACCCCAAGTTGCTCCCAATGGCAAGCTAGTACCTTGCATGGCAGCTCTACCACCATTGGTGTATGAATGTGTGTGTGTGAATGGGTGAATGAGTCACAGTGTAAAGCGCTTTGAATACCGTTAAGGTTAAAAAGGTTACAAATTTGATAATCAAATTGAATTGTTCCGAATTGTAAAATTTCGAAGCAGTTAATAATGGTTCCGCTCTAGTTTTTTGTCACCTTCACATGACTATTTAAAAGGGCTCCAAAAGCAAAGTAATTTGCCAATGTTTTTTTTTTTTTTTTTAATCTGTGTTGTAGTGTGTGTATTTGGTGGGGTCGAACAACACTGATATTGCATACCCCTCAACAAATGTGTAGTTTTGTCCCTGATCGGGCCGAACAGTTCTTGTTGCTGAACCACGCCATTCTGTACCAGTTCCGTACCAATTCAGGCTCAACGGCCCGGTTACGGTTCCTTGTGATCCTTCATTATGGATTAGAATGGACTGACTGAGCAAGTGGCCAGTTGCGAGTCGCCATGTTGCTAAAGTAGCTCCACCACAACTCTTCTTTGTCCTGAGTATGGTGAGCTAACCATGCTGAGAAGTCCAGGCCGGGAACATTTTCTAAACGTACCGTACCGAAACATGCTCAAGTGGAAATGCTTTTGGAGCCGTTACTCGCTGTGCTCCGAACCAATCGACCCGAGCATTGGGCTAAATGTCAAACAGTTATGACAGCTGGCTGATGAATCAACTATGACCAGTCTAACAGCTCTTATTAACACACATTAACCCAACCAATCTCAATACCATTCTGACAAAATATAGAGTATCTGCCAAATTAAGAGATGACGATCAAAGCACATAAGACAAGTGCTTAAAAACAAGCAATTACAACTAATTACATGACAAATTAAAATTTTCAAATGACCCTTACCTAGTCAAAAACAAGTATATTTCTGAAAATGAAAGTTTCAACATAAAGTTATTAAAAGGACAAATAAATGAAATTTATCTTCATTTTATTAAAAAAAAAAAAAAAAAGTATTAAGTCCACAGTTTGTGTTTCTTTGTACAGTACAAAATATTCAAATGAAAGTCCCAAAGTTCAGAGCAAACAAAATTCTGGAAGTGGAGGACAATTAGGAGCAGAACTGGAGAGAAGGACGAAAACAAAGTGAAATCAGTGGCACAATCTCCTTCTCAATTATTTCACAGTCATTTAGTTCATATGTGAAATGCTTTTCAATAGGACATTGGCATGAGCAAATAAACTCCAGCACCACATCCACATGGGCGTGCACGTGCACACACATACACAAAACTTTCTCTCATCCAACCTGGAGAGATACACCACCACTATGCAGTAAGTCTTAAAAAGGAGTGCACACACATTCTGAGGGTTGGTGTGTGCTTCCAAAAACTTGTCCTGTTTTCAAAAATGGTGATGTCCAATGGTTAGACATTTCCAATATGGCATGAAATAAGATCCACTGGGCAGCAGCACACACACCATAACCCAATCCCCCAACACTGTAATTTATATTATACTCAATAACCTAAATCTCCAGCTTAAGTAAAGGAATAGATCCCCATTTTAATAGGTATCAACAAAAATATATTCTATGTGAACTGTAGCAGTCTCTGGGAACACATGAACAAAATCCATCATGATGACGAATGAAAATGCTAGAATAAATAAAAATGCAAAACTCAAAATTTACAAGGAAGATATGCATGATGTTTGTATGAATAATTATAATAACAATATAGGCATCACAACAATGTTTGAAATGTTCCACATCGCTCTGTAAAACACGTAACAGAGACTGGTACACCATGAGATATTTAAAATAGTCCTTAGAATTAAATCATTTGCGCTTTAACTTTATACCACTTTTAAAATCTTAAAAAATATCTCTTGAAAAAGGCAAGTACTCCCCTAGACCTGACATCGAAAATATTACTTGTGGTTTCTTATCTGAGGCTGAGAAACAATTTCTTTGTACACTGGTAAAGGTAAAAAAAAAAAAAAAAAAAAACTACCATTTCTTCTTTCACCCCCTATATTTATTTATCTCTCGTGCAGGGTCCACTTTCAATGCATTTATACCGAAAAACACTAATAATTAATCCCTGTAGTATAAAAAAACTAACACTGTCTCTGGTGAGGTTTTGTGAATTGTGTAATAACTATATGTCTAAAGGGTTATGATTCATAGTAATGCCAAGGTCTTGGCCACTTGAGGGCAGTATATCATTAGCTCCGGGTCCGTGGAGTCCCACCATGCCACCAAGCTGAGACAGCATGGCGTTCTGATCTGCCCCAAACCCGCCTGGGTCCTTAGAGTTGTGCTGTGGCTGTTGGGGAGGAGGCGGCGGAGCCATGCCAGAGTGGTGCTGCTGTATGTGGCTGGGATGTGGAGAACCTGTCTGAGGTGAGATGTGGTGAGGTGAGGGCTGTGGTTGCAGCCGTGGGGATGGACTTGAGTGTGGTGGCTGGGACTGGGGTCGCGGGGAGGGCTGAGGTGAACAGACCTGGTTGCTGAGGGAGGACTGGTGCTGTTGGCTCTGAAGGTGGGGCGACTGGGACATCTGTTGCTGCGGGCTCATGGGGTTGTTCTGTTGTGCCGGTGAGGTGCCGCTGAGGTGTTGCTGCTGTTGAAGCATACGTTGATGCAAGGCCTGCTGCAATAATGCCTGTGTTGTCTGAGGCCCGGGACCTCCCTGCATGGGCTGCGGACCTCCTCCTCCAGGGCCCATGTCGGGACCTTGCGATGCCATATTCTGCTGCATCTGTAGATGGTGTTGCTGTTGAAGCCTCTGTTGCAAGACAGCAGCTTGCTGTTGCGTAGGGTTGCCTGTAAAATTCTGCTGCGGGCCTGGTTGCCCCCCTGGAAGTGGCTGGCCTCCTGAGGGGACTTGCATGTTACCCTGCTGACCCATGTAACCTTGCTGCTGCTGAATCCCGGCATGGTTGGACATCTGACGCTGCTGCTGCTGCTGAAATTGTAGTTGCCGTCTTATTACCATATCTCTGAACTGTGGGTTAATGTTGGCCATGTTTGGAGCACCCTGGCCCTGCATTCCTTGCTGTTGTTGCTGCTGCTGCTGCTGTAAGGTAGCAACTTGCTGTTGCTGCAGTCGGGGCCGTTGTTGTATTTGTTGCTGCTGCTGCTGTTGTTGTATTTGCTGCTGCTGTTGCCTTTGCTGCTGCTGCTGTTGCATTTGCTGCTGTTGCATTTGCTGCTGCTGCTGTTGCTGCATTTGCTGCTGCTGCATTTGCTGCTGCTGCTGCATTTGCTGCTGCAGCTGTTGCATTTGCTGCTGCTGCTGCATTTGCTGCTGAGAAATTTGGCTCTGCATGTTGGCACCCTGTCCAAGGTGCATGCCAGGCTGAGGCGCCCCAGGATTGACACCAACTGGTTGGCCTCCCATAGATCCTGGCCCTCCCTGTGGTCCAGCAGGGCCACCCGTGGCTCCTTTATACTTGTGAACCCGTTGCTTTATAAATGCTGCCATAAGTTGCGGGTTGGAGCGAAGAATGTTAAGGACTTGCTGCTGCTGGAGAGGAGAACTGGGAGATCGCAGCGTCCGCAAAAGTTCCTGCAAGGCTCCCTGTGGCAGATTGCTCCCTGCCGCCCCGCTTGCTACACAATTCTGTAGACCAGCCTGCACCATACTCATCAAGGCATTTTGATTAGGTATTTGTGGTTGCTGCTGAAGCATTGGTTGTGATTGTTGCTGTTGTGATTGGGGCTGTATTGCAACCATTCCTGGCTGACCCATTATTGCAGGCCTCTGCTGGGGTGGCATGCCCTGCCCTGCCCACTGTGGCTGCTGAGGCTGGAGTGGTGGGTTCATTCTCTGCTGCTGCAGCTGCATTTGTGGCTGCATCTGGCCTTGCACACCTGCCTGTTGAGGCTGTTGCTGCATGGGCCTAGCTCCCAACATCATTCCCTGAGGTCCTTGCTGTTGCTGCTGTTCCATCTGCACCCTGTTTGCTGATGGTTGTGCCTGCAGGCCTAATCCTTGTGCCCCTACCAAGCCCATCCCAGGGTGGGCTACTCCTATCTGTCCCTGTGGCTGCTGATGGTGCTGGTGCTGTGGCATCATGCCAGCTTGTGTAGCCTGTCTTTGTAGCAACTGAACCTGTGCCATCTTTCGCTGTGCATCTGCCACTTGTTGGATCTTCATGGCAATCTCCACAGCTGCAGCCGGAGGACCTGCGGGTTGCTGTTGCTGGGACAAAGGAGCTGTGCCTGGGTTGCTGGGGAGTTGAGGAGGAGTTGCAGGGCCAAGGCCTGGTTTACCCTGGGACTGTGGATTGGGGGAAGGACCAGTAGGACGGGGACCGTATTGAGGGTGGGGATGGGACAGTTGCCCTGTCTGCTGCTGAGGAACCATTTGCTGTTGCGGTGAGGTCATCATTCCACTTGCACCTCCCATCTGCTGAAACTGGTGGACGGGATGCTGTGGAGGCTGCTGAGGTGTTCCAGCTGGGGCTCCACCCACAGCAGGCTGTGTCATAGATGGATGGTTTGGTGTCAACTGTGTGGGTGTCTGAGGGGTTGCAGGCTGTGTACCAACAGACATAGGAGTGCTAGGACCAGTGGCTCCGTTGTTTCCTGGTGATGGAAGACCTCCAGGAGGCCCACCTCCACATGGAGGTGGTTGCCCTACTCGCTGCATGGTGGCCATACGTCTACGCAGCATTTGCGCTTGTTGCAGCCTGTGCTGCAGCTGCTGCTGACGAAGCTTGTGCTTGATGTTGAGACAGAATGGCACAGGGCACTTGTTTTCCTGGCAGTGCTTGGCATGATAGCAGCACAGCGCAATGAGTTGCTTGCAAATGGGACATCCACCATTGGTTTTGCGCTTGCAGCCCTTGGTGTGTTGAACCACTCTCTTCATCTTCTGGCAGGACGGCAGAGAGCAGTTGGCATTGCGGCACTGGCATGCATGCACCAGTGACTGGATGCAGCGCTGGATACTGAGACGTCGTGAGTCGCCAGGGTTCTGAGTCGAGGCTACAGCTTGATTGTTGCTCTCGTCATCAAGACCAAGACCAAGTTTCTCCATCTTGTGCTCATGGCTTTTAGTGTTGTAGCAAGTTATACAGAGATCATAATCCTACAAAAGGAGATGGAAAGAATTTCAAAAGTGGTTTAGAGTTCTAACAAATTACTACCTTTACTGCATCCTATTTTTCACCACAATTTCAAGTATACCATCCCACTTGCCACGGTTTCTTACCTCACAAACGGTGCAGTGGAACCTTGTCTCAACATGGTGCTTGCATTCATTGCAGGTGTAGACAAAGCGGTCCTGGCTCTGATTGTGTAGTTCTACTAGCATACACATGGAGCTCCATTTTGCCCGTCGCAGAGAGCTGAATTCAAGGTGCTTGTCTCGAGCCAGTGTTAGGAAAGCGTCTCGCCCGTCCATCAGATCACAGGCCATCAGGGGGTCCGAATCACAAATGGGCGGAAGGGAATTTGCTGAGGGGCCAGCGATGAGACGGATGACAAAGAAGACCTTGAAATTAAGCACAGTGTCAATGCATGTGAAGTCAGACCAAACACATTAATTGTAAAGGATTTAAATGGTTTTGGGAGCTACATACCTCTTTGTGTTTCTCCATGGTGGCATAGAGTTTCTGGGACAGGTCATTGGAGACATTTGGCATGCCTGGTTTCTTTTTATTGGCTCGGCTCAAGCTGCTCTTGTTCTTGCTAGTCTTCTTGCTGTTCTTCTTTTTGGCAGTCTTGCTGTCACCATTGGCCACCTAAATGGCCAAGAAAATATTTTGATTGAATTTATTGAATATTTTGTAGCTGCACTGGAAAGAATTCTACCATCAAATCAATTTAGGAAGGACAGTCATTACTGAAAAAGCCTAAGGATGTGCTTAATATATTTATACATGTTCTCTATTTTGTCTATGGTAGGATTATTTGTACAGCAGAATAGAAACCTAGTATTTTGTTAGCATTATACAGAATAAAAGATTTCCTTAATTTTTGAGTTTTGAGTGATGCTTCCCCAAATTCTTGCACATACATCAATGCTTTCACTAGAGGTGTTGTTCTCCTCTCTCTTCCGTTCTTCCTCTTCCTGTTGTAGCTCTTTAATGCTCTCCTCCAACACATTAGGCCAAAAATCACCCTCAAAATATGGGAGCTCCTTCGCACTGGTCAGTCGGTCCTCTGTTGCCTGCTTAAAAATGTCCTGGGTAAGTAAAATGAGAGGAGTTAGCAAAGGACTTCAAATTTAACTGGTAAAACACGACTAGAAATGTCAAATATTTTAGACTTTAAAAGGGAAAAGACTATAGGTACTAGGGCTGGGCGATATATTCCCGATACAGTCACAATGATTTTACTGACAATATCAGATTAAACAACATTGTGAATATCTGAATTATTTTAATGTGTTTTTTATTTTATATGTGAATATGACCAAAATAATGCGATTAAAGACCAACATGATCAGTATGTACTTCAGAATAATCAGCCAATAATCTCACTGATGTGTGCACACATGAGCCCCTCATGGGCATGTGTTTTTAGCACTTTTAAAGAAGTTCACATGTATTGTGAAATCATTGTACTGCAGGTTTAGCAGTAAAGGAGATGACAGCATTTCACAAGATGCAGAACATTGTAAATTGTCAAACAAACAACTGATGCTTTACTTTCAATGTCAAAACAAAAGCTCTAGATGAAGGTGAAGTAAATACGACAGAAATATTTTACCTGTATATAAAACAAATCCAATCCTCAAAATAATAATGTTAATTCAGTATTATATTATATAAATAAATGTGTCAGTAATAATTTAGTATTATGCAGTACCTTGGTCATTAACAAAAAAACGTTCAAGTAAAAATATATGAAGGTAAATAAAGCTTTTTATTCATCTACTATGTATCATTGTATATCAAATATAAATATAAAAGTGAACAATGATTAAATCTAATTCTCTCGTGTTCATTTAGTGAAAAACCATGAACTCATTATCTTTAAATACATTTTTATTCAGTACCTTTAAAATATTGAATCCACTAAAATTATGGATAAAAAAGAAAAATAGGAAAATCCCAAGCCATTTCAGAACAAATACATAATTATCTAGATACACTATATAGTCAATAGGCTGAAAAATATCAAGATATACCTTTTGTAACCATATTGTGATATATTTAATATTCACAATGATTGTGAATATCTGAATAATAGATATTCATATCTGTTAATATTACATTCAGCAATATTGTGAATAGATAGAAAGATTTTAATAAGCTTTTACTTGTCCATTAGACTAATTTCACGATCCCTCTTTGTGATTAAACTGTACATTTCAAATGCATTGATTCTTGGTTCAAAACAACAATTGTTTTGCAAAATTATGGTTCCTCTATTTCAAAGATTATAGAATATATCAGGACATTTTTTTTTAAATATTGCCCAGCCTTAGGTGACTCAAGTTTAAACTTTAGAAAGTAAATCAAGAATCTTTTTCAGTCATGGCAGTACCTTGTAGTCATGTATAATTCTCTCAGCAACTGCTTTGTCAAGCATTTTCTTGTACCACTCTTGTAAGCGTTTGGGTTTTGGAATCTTTTGGTCCGACGGGTGGCAATGGAAGATGTAGTCGTCACCTTCACTGGGTGGGCAAGCCCATATGTGGCCAGTGACATAGCCCATTCTTTTTACATACTCCAGGTATCCAATGAGGATCTCATGGTAGACTCCTGTTCTCAGGTGGCGAGGCTGGAAAAAGTGGACACTGTCTAGGTAGGAGATGTACACACGTCTGCATGGAGAGACAGGAAATTGCTATGTTAGTAGTGTTTCTCAAAACCTTTTGACTCAATTTGCACCTGGCATTAAAGATGAAGTGTGCAACTTCGTTGTTGATATTATTTCCAACCTTTGATTGGGCAGAGGGCAGTCAGAGCCATATTCTTGCACATGCATTCCGAAGAAGCAGACATCTGTACCGTCAATCTCCTCAAATGCAAACAGAGCTTTTGTCCTGTATGGGAAGGACTCGCACATCTCACCGCTGTCTACAAACCTATGAAAATAGTCAGTCAGTTTTTGGATCTTTTGTTGTTGGCCATTTCAGTTTTTTTCTCACAAAAGAACTGGCATTGCATTTAAAGAATAAGGACATTTACAAACTCAGGAATTTTAAATTGATGAAGTGAAGTGTGTGATTTCTGCGCCCCTAGCATTGGTTGTGCAAACAGATAGTCACACACCCACACTATTGGTTGAGCCAATTTCATTATCCATTCGTTTTGTGTTTGAAAATCTTTGCCACCGACATCACTATGCAGTCTATATAACTGCAAGGCCTCTCACCTGGACTTCATGCCAGGTTTGACCTCCACCACCTTATCAGAGACGTGCACCACACGGATGGTGACATCGCCGGATTCTGGATGACTCTGGCGCTTGATGAAGTCATTCACTCGTGTCTCAAGGAAGTTACCCAGCTTTGTCTGAGGTAGCCCTAGGATAAGAAGCAGGAAAAATCTACGTTAATTTAGCTTTAGATATAAAACATAGCTGTGCTATTTTCATGTTTCTCGTATTTGCGTTCTCTTTCCTCTCACATAATAAAATCATTTCCAAGTGGCAAAGTAGCTGTGTAATCAGTGGGATAATGTAAAAGCAGCAAGTCATTACTGCAAAATAAACACCTGGGTGATTCAAGACCCCAGATCACACCGTCTGTGATTATTTAGTGATAATGACCGACTGTACACTAAACCCAACATATTCCTCCGTATTTCTTCATGTCTAGACTTGTAAAATAAGAAAAATAGAGCAAATAAAGACACTCTTATCCACTTACTCTTTGCAGCATATTTATTCTCTTTCCTTGTTGCATTGGCTTTTTTCAGACAGCCGTCACACACAAAGCTGATTGGATGGTAGAAATAGACACAGAAAGAGAGGGGCAGGGATGATCAGGAATGGAGATAACATGTCAGTTCTCTAGATTTGCTGATAAATTAGATTTTTTTATAATCAGTGCTCAGTATTGTATCTATAAACCTGTAATTGGTGAAAGAAATTATATTGCTAACTTGAAGATGGACAAATATGAAACAATGAGTCCCTTTTTTTAATGTAGCTCATCTTTAAAAAGGTATTCATCACATTTTTAATATAACCAATATATATATATATATTCTTTTTTATTATTATTTATTTCTCTTTATTTCACCCCCCCCCCCTTAATTTGGAATGCCCAATTCCCAATGTGTTCTAAATCCTAATGGTGGAGTAGTGACTCGCCTCAATCCGGGTGGCGGAGGACAAATCTCAGTTGCCTCCACGTCTGAGACGTCAATCCGCTTAACTCGTGGCTTGTTGAATGTGTTACCGTGGAGACATTACCGTGGAGCTATTCTCTGTGGCATCCACGCACAAATCGCCATGCACCCCAACGAGAGCACGACCACATTATAGCGACCACAAGGAGGTTACCCCAAGTGACTCTACCCTCCCTTGCAACCGGGCCAATTTGGTTGCTTAGGAGACCTGGCTGGATTCACTCAGCACACCCTGGATTCGAACTAGCGACTCCAGGGGTGGTAGTCAGCGTCAATACTCGCTGAGCTACCCAGGCCCCCCTATTTAACATTTATTACAAAACAAATATAAAATCACACAAATCAGGGGGATTTAATTTTATTTTTGCTTACAGGGTTGCAAAAAAATTACCTTTCTGCAAAGTGTCAAAATTTGATCAAATGAAATCTAGCTCACCCTGACGGCCATATCGTTTCATTGTGCAGAACGCATATCTGATGCATTTTTCGTCCACAGTCGGAACATTCCAGCAGTCTGTGGAGGAAAACAGGGCTCAGACACAGCAAAACAAATCCACACCGGGAAACAGAGGAAACAGTTGGTCTAATTAATTTGAGGTAAATAAATGCCAGTCAACTTACAGTTCAGGGTCGAGGGTGTCATTCTTTTTCTTTTGAAACTGATCTTTGTTGATGGACCTGAGCGATGAAGAGAGAGAAAGGAATGCGTTAAACTCTGTGCTACAACACTGGTCATGCTGTATGTTTCGAACTGTAGATTTCTAAAGAATCAACTGATAAGAGTCATCTGTTCAGGAATCGGACTACACTGGTAACGGTGTAGGTTTTGCACTGTAGATTCTAAAGATGACTCATGAGTCATTCGTTCAGGAATCAGAGTACACTGGTAATGCTGTATGTTAAACTCTGTAATTCTACACTGGTCACACTGTATGTTTCGCACTGTAGATTCTAAAGAACCGACTCATACAAGTCATTCGTTCAAGAATTGGACTACACTGGTAAAACTATACTTTGCACTTTAGATTCTAAAGAACCGACTCATACGAGTCATTCATTCAAGAATCGGACTAAACTGGTAACACTATGCTTTGCACTGTAGATTCTAAAGAACTGACTCATACGAGTCATTCGTTCAAGAATTGGACTACACTGGTAACACTATGTTTCGCACTGTAGATTCTAAAGAACCGACTCATACGAGTCATTCACTCAAGAATTGGACTACACTGGTAACACTGTATGTTTCGCACTGTAGATTCTAAAGAACCGACTCATACGAGTCATTCGTTCAAGAATTGGACTACACTGGTAACACTGTATGTTTCGCACTGTAGATTCTAAAGAACCGACTCATACGAGTCATTCACTCAAGAATTGGACTACACTGGTAACACTATGTTTCGCACTGTAGATTCTAAAGAACCGACTCATACGAGTCATTCACTCAAGAATTGGACTACACTGGTAACACTATGTTTCGCACTGTAGATTCTAAAGAACCGACTCATACGAGTCATTCACTCAAGAATTGGACTACACTGGTAACACTATGTTTCGCACTGTAGATTCTAAAGAACCGACTCATACGAGTCATTCACTCAAGAATTGGACTACACTGGTAACACTATGTTTCGCACTGTAGATTCTAAAGAACCGACTCATACGAGTCATTCACTCAAGAATTGGACTACACTGGTAACACTATGTTTCGCACTGTAGATTCTAAAGAACCGACTCATACGAGTCATTCACTCAAGAATTGGACTACACTGATAACACTATGTTTCGCACTGTAGATTCTAAAGAACCGACTCATACGAGTCATTCACTCAAGAATTGGACTACACTGGTAACACTATGTTTCGCACTGTAGATTCTAAAGAACCGACTCATACGAGTCATTCACTCAAGAATTGGACTACACTGGTAACACTGTATGTTTCGCACTGTAGATTCTAAAGAACCGACTCATACGAGTCATTCACTCAAGAATTGGACTACACTGGTAACACTGTATGTTTCGCACTGTAGATTTTAAAGAACCGACTCATACGAGTCATTCGTTCAAGAATTGGACTACACTGGTAACACTGTATGTTTCGCACTGTAGATTCTAAAGAACCGACTCATACGAGTCATTCGTTCAAGAATTGGACTACACTGGTAACACTGTATGTTTCGCACTGTAGATTTTAAAGAACCGACTCATACGAGTCATTCGTTCAAGAATTGGACTACACTGGTAACACTGTATGTTTCGCACTGTAGATTTTAAAGAACCGACTCATACGAGTCATTCGTTCAAGAATTGGACTACACTGGTAACACTGTATGTTTCGCACTGTAGATTCTAAAGAACCGACTCATACGAGTCATTCGTTCAAGAATTGGACTACACTGGTAACACTGTATGTTTCGCACTGTAGATTCTAAAGAACCGACTCATACGAGTCATTCACTCAAGAATTGGACTACACTGGTAACACTGTATGTTTCGCACTGTAGATTTTAAAGAACCGACTCATACGAGTCATTCGTTCAAGAATTGGACTACACTGGTAACACTGTATGTTTCGCACTGTAGATTCTAAAGAACCGACTCATACGAGTCATTCGTTCAAGAATTGGACTACACTGGTAACACTGTATGTTTCGCACTGTAGATTTTAAAGAACCGACTCATACGAGTCATTCGTTCAAGAATTGGACTACACTGGTAACACTGTATGTTTCGCACTGTAGATTTTAAAGAACCGACTCATACGAGTCATTCGTTCAAGAATTGGACTACACTGGTAACACTGTATGTTTCGCACTGTAGATTCTAAAGAACCGACTCATACGAGTCATTCGTTCAAGAATTGGACTACACTGGTAACACTGTATGTTTCGCACTGTAGATTCTAAAGAACCGACTCATATGAGTCATTCATTCAAGAATTGGACTACACTGGTAAAACTGTACGTTAAACTCTGTACTATTACACTGGTCATGCTGTATGTTTTGCACTGTAGATTTTAAAGAACCGACTAATGAGTCATTCCTTCAGGAATCGGACTACACCGGTAGCACTGTATGTTGCTTGCTGTACATTAAAAAGAAAAAAGTGCACATTCAGGAATCGTTAACAGAAACAAGTCATAAAGCTCATACAATTCCGGTATTTATTTATTTAATTAAATAATCAACCACAGTTTTGATAGTAGTCATAGTTTTAACAGTAATGATAAAGAAGAGTACATGCTCCCAAACTTTTGACTAAGCTTAGATAAAATATTTAGACAGGGTACTCACGTTTGAGGCTGGGTGGGATCATCTCCAAGGGATACATTCTCGCCCTGGATTTCATTGAAGCACTTCTCACAGAAGTGGTACCTGTCAGCAAGAAGCCCATATTTGGGTGAACTACAGCGTTCGCCAAGAGCACAGCCAATCACAGTGAGGGCACGTAGAAGCAGCCACCAATCAGGGCAGGGCAGGCCAGGAGACAGGCACACAGGAGAAGGCAGGTTCGTCGCCAGGAGCAGCCAATCATGAAGCAGGGTTTTTGTGTGGGCAGTTTGATTGATTGGATGCGTGTAAATTTCGGAGCGGATGATTGGTCACATCAAAGCAGGCCAATGCAGACATCACAAGCGTTAAAAAACGAGGGAGAGAAAGGGAAGAGGGAGGGGGGAGGGCAGAATGAATATTTTAAAAAGTGAGAAAAACAAAACTGTTATGAGGGAAAAGAGCTACATGATGGAAAGCTGGAGGGGTGGATCAGATGTAGAAGAAAAAGAAACCAAAAGAGAAAGAGCAGGAAGCTGAGGCTAAGCACAGACAGTCTCCCTCACATCCACTGAGCTTTGGAGTGAGGGATACACGAGTTGATGTGAAGAAACGAGAACAGGAGCAACAGAGACCCATCATCCTTTCAGGACATTTTAAAGAGGGTCACACCTACATTTATGGCAAAACAACAGTTAGTAAGCTCTGAAGTTGGCAGCATGAATTTTTGTGAAAGGAGGTCTTTGCCAACTGTGGTTTTAGAATTTAAACGTTTCCAAACTTTTGGGTGAATATTTGAAGGTGCACTCATTTTTTCTCCTAAGTTCAACTCCTAAAGACATGAACTGTAATTTTGCAATAAATGTATGAAATCATGCCCACACATTAAAATAAAGACTCCAGTCATATCAGTAACCTTATAAAAACTGTTTTATTCTACATGGAGAGGGTCCGCACATGGGGGCTACCATGTTTGAATCACATGACCAGCCGAATACTACTTGCTTAATCTCAGTAAGCGTCCTGTTATTGGACACTTTCACTCATTGATTAAATGAATCATGGCCGACTGTGAATACTACATTTCTACAATGGCATCCGAAACTGAAAACTATTGATTTTAAATGATGCGGCATCCAAGCCACTAGGTGTCAGTGTAAGTTCAAGACGACAGTCAAAAAAATGACAATGCACCTATAAGAATTATTTAGTTATATTTTACGTAATATATTCATTGCTTAATATTTTTATTTATATTTTATTTATTTTTATTTTTGATTTAGTGGTGAAAAGAAACCCTTAACATTTCTATAACATGGAAGAATAATGTTCAGAATGATTCAGTCAAATGTTTAAGAAATTATGCTGGGCAGTAGCACTAGCCAGTGTTTATCAATGGAAAAATTCAGCCAAAACATAACAGCAGCAAAATTTACATAGGCTATAAAATGCATAATTTAACAGGGGAATTTTTTAATGCTTTTCACCAACACATTAGAGGAAGAGCAAATAAATTTCTTCAGTACTTAGTTTGTATTAGAACTTTGCTAGAACTTTAGTGTTCATTGCTACCAACTGGCATCACAAACACTCCAGCGAATCCATCTGCCAATGAAAAGTTAAGAAATAGTTCACTCAAAAATGAAAATTCTCATAATTTACTCACCATCATGCCCAGTTGTCTATGACTTTCTTCAGCTGATTTTTCGAAGAATATTTCAGCTTTGTTGGCCCTCACAATGCAAATGAATGGTGACCAAAAGCTCCAAAAGCATATAAAGGTCACAAAGGTAATCCATAAAAATCTGCCTTCAGAAGAGATAGGGGTGGGTGAGGAACAGATCAATATTTAAGTTATTTTTACTTTCAATCTCTATTTTCACATTCTTCATCGTATGATTGTGGCTATTTGCGTTCTTAGTGTATATCGCCAGCTACTTATAGTAAAAAAGGACATAAATATTGATCTGTTTCTCACCTACACTTATCATATTGCTTCTGAAGATACACATTGTTACCACTGGAGTCATATGATTACATTTATGCTGCCTTGGTGTTTTTTAAGGCTTCAAAGTTTTGGTCATTTTCACTTGCATTGTATGGAGGGGTTTGTGTTCAGCAGAGGAAAGAAAGTCATACACATCTGGGATGGCATGAGGGTGAGTAAATGATAATAACATTTTAATTTTTGGATGAACTATCCCTGCAATTGTAAGAACATGAATGTAAACATCAAAACAGGACAGATGTTGCGACATTCATTTAAAGCAGACCCTCTTTAAAATGGCCGTTTGAAAATCAGAAAGAAAGCAGAAGTGTGAAAGGTGGACTATTGTGCCACGGAAAGTCAAATCAACAGGCCTGAAATTCAACAACACCCTGAGGTGGGAAATATGTGCTCATAGCAGAACGGCATTCCCATTTTTACAAAGCATATGAAAGAAATCTTATCACATTGAATAACTTTTAAAATACTTACCTGGATCTTTTAACATACAAATACACAATGTACGATGAGAGGGTGTGTGGGTGTGTGTGTGTGTGTGTGTTAAACCATCTTCAAACTGAGTAGTTTAAAGATGGTTTCTCTCAAAATAAGTTTTGAGAAAGATTGTTTTTTGGGTGGGGGGGTATACTAGGTTTTATTAAGGGTGTATCTTATATCGACAGTGTTAATAATAGTGTACTGACCTGTTCTGGTAGCTGTAGTATGCAGCATCTCGAGGGATAGTACACAGCTGTTTGCCATAGCAGCAGAGAGTCTGGGGAGAAAACTCCAACTGAGAGACAAAGAAAGAGAATGAGAGTGAAAGAGAGACACATATTACAAGAAAGAAAGAGAGAGAGAGAACCAATTCATATTTCAGTCATATTAAAAACACTCCATGTTCAATACATAATGACATTTGTTAGTAATAATAGTCACAATAGGGCTGTGCTGATACAGTATTGATATATTGCAATACGTTATTGACAATACAATATTGTAGAAGTATCTAAAGCAGCGCTCACAAATTAGCGGACCGCTGTCCGAGTCTGGACCCCGGCTTGGTTCCATCCCGGACCACAAGATCTTAATGTTTCTACAGTTTTAGTGAGCAGTGGATCAAAACAACGGAGCTATACACAGCACAGACACTCAGGGGCGATCAGCGCTATATTATTTTTTTTCTCAAGCACCAAAGACACTTCATTTCCTGCTCTTTGCATGCTGCCTCTCTCCCTAGAGATACACAAAAGGCGTCGCATAAGCCTGATTAGGCTACGTAGAGTTCCAGGCATGGTTATTTTAATAACAGCAGCGGAGACATGGTGAGCAGCAATGTAGACGGAGACTGGCATCTTACACTAAAACACACTGCAGAAAATGAGAATAAAGCAAAGTGAAACCATCTCATCTGTCTGATAAATGACTCGGACGGTTCAGCAAAAGCAGGTTTGAAACAGGAAAAGTTCATGTGCCACCTTTTTTAGACTAACATCTTTTTCCATCTAAATTGAGCTTTATTACTCAGCATGTTACGTGACTTTCAAGACAGTTTTTTTTTATTTATTTAGTGAAAATGTATGTCATCATCTCTGATTATTAGTTATAATTAATAGAAATTATTAGTTAGCCTTCCTAGTAGAGTTCTCTACTTCTGATGAGAGCATTCCCATTACTTCATAGTCAGCCCATTTATACTTAAGCAAACAGTATTTTTAAGATGTAAATTGTTAGTTTATTGTTATTAGATTCAAATATAAAAATGGTCCATTCAGACTTTAACATTATCTACATTTACTCCCAGGTGTTACCCTGAACCCCAATACAGTAACCTATATTATCTCAATCAAAAGTATTCCCATACATGGGTATCTGAATGTAAAAATAATTACAAATATTCAGAATCTTAAAATATTCAAAACACGCAAAAAAAAAAAAAAATATTAAAAAATATTATCTTGTAATATTAATATCCAAGTGACCTTGACTAATGAACTCTATGAACTATATGAAATATATTAGCCTAAACTTTAGGTAGAAAAGACCCCTCACACCCCACTGCTTTGGCTTGGTCTCTGGGCGAGTGTCCTCATCACTGCTTTGTAAAAGGAAAAACAAATTAAACAGTCAAAATTATCTCTTCAAAAGTACTATTGCTGCCAACATAGAAAGTTATAATAACTATTCCAAAAAAAGACAAAAAAGGAAGCAATTTCAATGCCATACTGACTACTGACACCATGCAAGTTGGGAAGGAAATGTAGAGACCGGACCTCTTGAAACCTTAATTAAATACCCCTGATCTAAAGCATCATCTCTTTAGGTATTAATATCATGTTCTACAGTTCAACAATGAAGACCACCACTTTTGTTTTTATGATGTTGGGTTCCGTTAACAGTTCTCAAAAATGAATTTTTCAGCCGATGTGGATGGAACACTGTATTTATATACTCTTGTGTTGTCCGTTTCCCGAACAAATGACTCTTATGAGCTGGTTCTTTTGAATCTGCAGTGAGAAACATTCAGTGCTACCTTCCGAATGAATAACTCTTATGAGCAGATTCTTTAGTGAATAAAAAACTTAGCGAACAGAGAGTTTTTCATTTGGTCATGCCTGATTTATAACCAAGAATTGTCAATATGTTCAAAGTAATTACTGGATGATTGCTGATACATGTTATGAGCCTTTGTTTTTCCTAATCAGTGATACTTCGTCAAAAAAAAAAAAAAATTCATACAATATTTTAATTAAAAAGTCTGTGTAAACACCTTTCGCAAGAATCTTGTAATTTGGTAACAGACATAATTTGGTAACAGGGAGAAAATGCAGTAAGAATTGCATTTTTTATTTCCAAATGCTCAAAATTACTAAAAGAATAGTTCATTGAACCGTTAAGGAATGTGAATCGCTAAGAGGAATCTGAATCATTACATTCCTTGTAATTCTGCCTAAATTGCAAGAAAAAAAACTGATTCATGCTTGGATAGTTATACATATTGATCATCATATAAATGCATAATGCAGGGGGTATACAAGGGCAGATAAGGGGGTATAACCGGACACTTTGTCCTGGGCCCGGGCTTGAAGAGGGCCCGGAGTAGAGGGGGTCCACAGATGAGCCCAATGAATGCAAGAATTCCTACTGGCAGCCCTGGCATTATGTGCAAACACTTTTCTAGAATGTCCATTTTTTTGTAGGGCTGTCCTGATACGATCACATATCAATATATATTGCAATTCTTCTTCCCACAGTTTTGTATCGATATAGTCGATAACTGTCAATGACTGGGCAATATGGCTTCAAAAGTTATATCTCAATATTTTTTGGCCAGTTGACTAGATTCAATATATATCTTGATAATTATGTATTTACTCTGAATTGGCTTAAATGTAATTTGTAATGTTTTTTATTTGAAATGTTATTTTAAGAGTGATGCACTCTTTAGGAAATGCAGTGGTCAAAAAAAAGGTGCTTAGCATTATCATGATATTCACAATATAGCTTAATTTTATATTGTCAGCAAAATCATCACCCAGCCCTTGCTGTATCAAAATTTCAATAATAAAGAAGCAGGTCATCTAAATTAGCGGAAACTCTAAGATCAGTGTTTTTCAGTGCGTTTAGAACCACTTCTCTCAAGTGCAGATTGAATTTGCTTGTTTAACTCTTCTCTCGCAGACGTGCAGGATCTCTCTTATGAGTTTGGCACAGATGCAGTAACGATATAACCATGATGTCATGATGAATAGCAATACATTGAATCGTGACATGTATTGTGAGGTGGTTGCCGATACCCAGCCCTTATTTAAAAGAAACCCGATTTCTTATTAAAATCTAATGACATCTTCGAACACGACTCATTCAATCCAGTTTTCAGAGCTGGAAGTATCAATTTTCTAAAATCCATTCAAACATGCACTTTGTAACAAACAATATGCAACACACAACTCACCTTCCTTCCACAGCAATACCCCATTTGCTGCATAACAGGGTCGATTTCCTGTTCAAACACCTCTGCCAGTTTGGAGCAGTATTTATAAACCCGTGATGTCTTTCTGTTGTACAGCCAGGCATTGTTGAACATCAGCCACACATCGTCCACGTACTGCCAGGGCTCCTGGTACTGACCCGTGTCCAGCTTACGCTTGATAGTGGACAAGTCCATCGGGTTCTTCACTATGTCAAAATAGTCCTGGAGGATTGCAGGAGGAAGATCATCCATGATGTCATCAACATCATCATGGACGAGGTGGTGGCAAATTGAAGGATGAAGATCATGATCATTAGGTCAAAGGAAGATGTTCAAGTTGGATGTAGCATTGGATGTTTCGGAGGAGGGACCGCCCAGTGCGTTGAGAATCGGGGGGAGAGAAGAGGGTGCGGGGGGACAATGTTGAGCACTGTAGAAAAGGTTCACATGCACAGAGAAAACCGTAACAGACTCCCACTGCCTCACTCAAATCTGTACCCCATTTCTCTCTTATTCTTCCATACACAGACAAAAACAAACACATAACTCTCTGGGCCAGGAACAATGATGGCAGACTGAGGGACTGGGATGGGCAAAGATATCTGGACACAGTATGGTCAGATCCTAGGGTGAATCTCAAGGAAATTTCAGAAATGCCTGAGAAATTATATTTTTGCATTAAAATGAAGCCAATTTTTAAGACCATAAAGACGTTTTGCATTGGGACATTATTTTTATGACAACAAAGTACATTTAAACCTTAAACTATAGCATAAACAGAATCAGCTTATTTAAATTTGTTGTGTACAATTTTAGGCATCATGACATAATTGCAATATTCTTTGCATTAAAATTAAAAAGGATAGTTCACCCAAAGTTGAAAATCCTCTCATCATTTACTCACCTCATGCATCCCAGATGTGTATGACTTTCTTCTGGTGAACACAAATGACAATTTTTAGAAGACATTCTCACCTCTGTAGGTCCATACAATGCAAGTGAATAGTGGCCAGAACTTTGAAGGTCCAAAAGGCACATAAAGGCAGCATAAAAGTAATCCACAAGACTCCAGTGGTTTAATCCATGTCTTCTGAAGCAAAGCAATCACTTTGGGTGATAAATAGACTAATATTAAAATCCTTTTTTACTATAAATCTCCACTTTCACTTTCAGAATGTGTAAATGGAGATTTATAATAACAAAAAGGACTTAAATATTGATCAGATTCTCACCAACACTTGTCATTTCGCTTCTTAAAACATGGAATAACTACTGGAGTCGTATGGATTACTTTTATGCTGCCTTCATGTGCCTTTTGAACCTTTAAAGTTCTGGTCACCATTCACTTGCATTGTATAGAGATACAAAAATTGTCATTTGTGTTCAGCAGAAGAAAGTCATAAACATTTGGGATGGCATGAGGGTGAGTAAATGATAAATGTAATTTTTGGGTGAACTATCCTTTAAGTTACGCCGATTTTAACAAATTTCAAATATTGTCATTACTGCATTATTTTGCATTACAGTAAATATACTTAAGAGAAATGTGCGAACTGTCCTGAAAATAGTGTCACAACACATCAAAGTGTCTTTTAAAAGGGTTCATTTTCTTTATGCAAAAATGTATGTGTTTTATGACCCAGACATTTCTTCACCCTGTAATCATTAGGATTGTCATTCATTGCCAAGTCATTGCCAAGTTTACTAAATTTTAAACTAAGTAATTTGGGAGCAGAAAAGGAATATCCCAGGTCTGGTGGATAGGTTTAACATCTGGAAGGTGACCTGGATGCAGAAATAATTTATTTGGCCAACTAAAATTAATTTGCTTTTAAAATTGCAGTCTAATAGAGCGAGGATAGCAGGGTAAGGGTTTAGGATACAGTAAGCTGAAGTGAGTGCAAGCTGGGTGATATCATCACAGAGATGTTAAATACATAAGCATAGCTATGAACATTTACTCCACAATTTAAAGCTGGACTCAGTACTCTGTGAGTGCATGTCCAATGGCACAAGTCAACAAAACAGTAAAAATACAGCCCTGAATTCAGGCGTTGACCCCACAGTATTCAGATTGTGAGAAGCATAGATAAGAAGCATTTAAAGGCATTGATTTAATCATTATAAAAAGGTGTCAATATTGATTGACACAAATACATTTTCAACTCATCCCTCCTTTTGTTCTTTTAAAAAAAAGCAAATATCATTGTTACAGTGAGACCCTTACAATAGAAATGAATAGGGGACAATTTTTGGAGGGTTTAAAAAGGCAGAAATTTGAAGCTTATATTTTTTTAAAAGCACTTACATTAATTCTTCTGTTAAAAAACATGTATTATTGAGCTGTAAAGTCAATTTAAAAATGAGCTTTTACAGTCATATTAGGGTTTTAGGGCTTACAGCATTACGTCGTAAAAATAAGTTGTAAAACTGGCTATAAAAATGCACAGAAAATGTTAGCAAGTGATTTCATCATCACACTATGCATGTTAAATCATGTTAACATGCTAATTGTTCATGTCTTGTTCATGTCTTGTGGTTATACCTTTGAAACAGTGAGTATTTTAACATTTACAGACTGGCCCAATTCACTTCCATTGTAAGTGCCTAACTGTAAACCAGATTTTTGCTTTTTTTATTTTTATAAAAGGAGGGACAAGGGGATGAATTTAATGTTTGTGGTAGACAACCTTATGCCACAAATGCTGTCGATTGAGCTTAACTTGAATTGAACCAGGAATATTCCTAAAAGTCTCATTAAAAAACATGCCCATAGAGTTGGTTTATTCGATGCAGAACTGCTTGTTTCAGTTCAAAGCACCGATTCAATTATTCATTAGACAGATTTGCTGGTGAGATATTTTACATGCCCTTAAAAAATAAAAAAGATTAAATATTTTGTTCATTTAGTTAACACAGTGTGTAAAACATGCCTTGATCATTTTAAACTAGCATTTTTCTGCATCCATACTGTCTGATTCTACTTGGCAACAATGGCTGTTGTCAAAATAATTCATTCTTATTAAAATGAATAAGCTTTTAAAAAATTCAGAATAAATAGCTGTAAGAAATATAGAGATAAAAATGTTAGCCCAGCGCTACTTGTGATATCATATTTTGAGGTTTTAAAGAAGAGTTTGGGTCATCTTAATAGGGGTTTAGATTTTGAGACATGTCAATCAGAAAAAAAAAATCTGGACTGCAGGCATCTTATAACCACCACAATCATCTTTCAGTGCTACAAAACCATCTATAAAACCGGCCTATTAACCTATAAGGCTTTTACAAAGATGGTGACCTCATCTATGTTCACACAACCATATTATACAAATCCTACGTTGGGGAATACGCCAATGCCAGGACAGACTGAGGTGTTTCAAACAAACATTGATCTGGGATCAGTGAGGAATTATGAAATATAATAGGGAGTGACTGAATCAAGGATCAGACTGAATGAGCCACTAAATGTGATAAAAGTATGTAGCTTGGACCAAAGTGTTATTTTATATCTTGGGATTAGTCACCTGCAATCCAATGTGTGACCCAAATGGATTAGAATCTCCAAATGACCCTCTCTGTTCATTTAATTTTAGCATAAAACAACTCTTTTTGTCTGTAATGTTTGTTTGTCCCACCTCAAACGCAGCCAGAGCCTCATTCAACCAAACTGGTTTAAAGCAGCAAAATAACACGAACAGCAGGAAAGTCATTTTCATTTCTGGCACTTTTTGGAAACAGACGTTTCCAATTGATCCAATCATGCAACACTTAGTGCTGATTTGCAGCCATTTGACTAAATATTGAATGAAATTCAATTGTACTTCATACAAATGTAATACATAGATCAATAAGTATATTATAATCTGCTATGCTGGTTATATAAAATTTGGTTGGCTGTGACTCTGGGTTTGAAATAACTGGTGACAACAGATGAGCTTAAGAAGGGGCTTTTATGAGACACATTAAAATATATAAAATTGTTCAAAACTACAATGGCTAATGAATTGCAGTCACAGTCCTGAGATCAGGCAGATGAAAACAAGTGAAAGAAAGGTGAAGTAAAAAATAAAAAAAGGAGGAAAAAAAGGCAGTCGGCTATGAAACTGTTGAGAAGTTTCACTGACCGGAAATCTTGATGCCAAACAACCACAACATTTAATATTTGTTGCCAATTGATTTGCAGTTTCATACCTTCAAAAAACATTCAGTTCAGGTCAATTCCTTACATAAACAAGTTTAAGCTAATATCTTGTGGAGTCACGGTAATAGTAATTAAATGACTAGTTAAAGCAAGTCTTATGCTTTGGATTATAATTCTCCTTCTATTTGGCAGGAATTGACCGCAAGAAAAGATGTTCATTGACAGCACTGCCTTCTTTTCGAACTCAGTTGACAGAAACGCTACAGAAGCAAGCTTGCAACATCTCTCTCATATCAACACACAAACACAGACAAACCACAGCAGACAAAAGTGAGAGAGAGAGAGAGAGAGAGAGAGAGAGAGAGAGAGAAGGAATAAAAGGTAAAGAGTAATGAGACTAGAACTAAAAAGCGCTAGGTTGTTGTAGCATAATGCGCAGGCCCTTACCAGGTTAGTTTTGTTACTAGTTCGAATACGTACGGGTATTCCCAGTAACTGGGGGTCCACCGGCTGCCGGAAGGGCAGCGACTCGGGATCCTGTCTATACAGAGCTTCCAAAGTTGGCATTAATGCCTGGCGGAGCTCATCGGGCTTAAAGACTGATGTAGTGGAAGGAAAGAGGAATCAGCAGATTAGTAAATATTCACAAAAAAAAAGCATATGAATAGAACTATGGTCGTCACTAAAATTTGCAGGTATTGAATGAATGTTTAAATAAATAGACATGTGCCCGTTTCAACTATACCTTTCTTCTTGCTTTGTGTGTTTGAGGGGGTGCTGTTCGGCCCCCCTGACACCTCTTCCTCTTTGGACTCTGTTTTCACCTCCGGATTCTTGTCTTCTGTTGTTGACCCGTCTGACGTTTCCATTGGCTCAGTCTTACATTCATCGCCTGCAGACTCCTCCTCCTTTATGTGTCAGAACAATCAAAATTAAGTTAGTGATGGAAACCAGCAACTCATTCCCAATGTTGGTATCTCTCAGAATGCTATGCAGAGATGCAGTTTTTTCACATCCAGGGACACAACATCATCCGAGGACCTTACTCACCATCTTAATCTTCTCGTTGGTTAAAATCAAACTACAGTAACAATAGTACCACTTTCACAATGCCTCAAGCGCTCTCTCTACCAGTTTACAGTTTTTGTTGTGTAGGTGAGGAAATTAAAATGAACGCCCCATTCCTACTTCACTAAAGAGCAGATTTGATGACTTATAGTTTTTGCAGTTAACACAATAAATGCTCTTTCAGAGTGGATCTTGAGTTTTGAGTTCTGAAACTTACATTATGTTTTTATAGTACAATGACCTCTTGAATATCAAAATATAAAAGGACAATATGATTCCTCGTGATATGAAAACCACTTTAAATTTATTACAAAAATATATGTTTGTCTGAGACTGTCAGTCTTTTTTTGTAAATTTGAGTTTTCCCCACTCACCTCTGATTTCTCCTCTTTCTTAATCTCACTCTGCATGGCGGCCATTTTCCCTGAGGATTTTTCATCGCTCTCATTTTCATCCTCTTCTTCCTTGGCTTCAGTTTTGATGTCAAGTTGAGCAGTGGGTTCAGATGATGTCAGCTGCGAGCTAGGGTCGGCACTGCTGACTGAGGCAGGGGTCGATGCCTGACCGTCTGCAGTCAGTGCCGATTTTTGAGACAGCTAAGGAGTGGGACAGAACAGCACAGTGAGAACAGCCAATGAGAAAACAAGAGTCAGAAAGAACAGCCGATAAAATGCAGCATAAGAGTAAATCGCTAACATTAAACAGAGAGTCAGAAGGAACAGAAAAGGACTGCCTATGGAAAGCAACATCAAAAGGAACAGACAATAATAAACAGCAGAGAAAGAGAGAACAGCCAAATAGAAAAGTAATAAGAAATACAGCCAAAAACAGAACATGGGAGAACAGCCAAATAAGAAACAAAAGTTGCAAGGAACAGCCAATCCAGAACAGCAGATTATAAGAGAACAGCCAGCAAGAAATAGGTTGGAAGGAACAGCAAATAAATAACAGCAAAGAAAAAGAACATCCAAATAAGAAACAAGTCAGAAAGAACAGCTAATAAAGAGCAGAATAAGAGAATTGCCAATGATCTGTAAGAAAGGACTGCTTATAGCAAGCAAACATTAACAGGAACAGTCAGAAACAGCAGAGAAAGAGAGAAAAGAGTAAAAAAGAATAGCCAATAAAAAGCAGAGTAAGAAGAAACAGCCAATAAATGAACCGTAAAGGCAAACTACCAAAAGGCAAACTTAAGTCAAAAGGAACATCCAATAATGAAGAGCAGAGCAAGAGGGAACATACAAATAAGAAACAAGAGTCATACAGAACAGCTAATATGGGACCGAGAACGTTGCATTTCTGAGTTGTCTTGGTACTTTTATATTTTTTTTAGATTGTAAAAACATGTTCAGCACAAAATATTTCCATTACTATAAACTTCAGCTTCTCGAACTAAAAAATAACAACATATATTAATTATGAGAATTAATACATGGGAAATAAAGCCCAAAGTGTCTTCTTTCAAAAGATACTACAACTGTGTTTATACTCCAAAGGGTCCAGTAAATACAACCATTTAAGTTCAGGTATGTCATTTTCATGAACTGTGCTCAAAAAGGGGTGAGTATCAACAGGTTAAATATCCATTAACAAGTCAAATTTCTTATCATTAAATGATAATGTTAAAAAACAACCGTTTTGCAGAGACAGGCGTTCAAAGCATGGTTAATTACACTCTCATTTGATGATGTAACGATATGCATTTCAGCATCATATATCAGTTTGGTTGCTATGAGACATCTATGACAATCAATGTAACCTTCAAAATCACAACGTAATCAAACTCAAATTTAAAAAAAAAGCTCCCTCTTTGACACATTTGTGTTTAGATGTCAGGTAATTGTCACTGAATTTAGAATTAAGTGAAGTCACATCATTAATGGTAACCATCCATAACCGTTTTCATGATTGATCATTGCTGCCACATCAGAGTACTCGTGCCCATCCCTAGTACATGGTGCGATTTTCGTCTGTCGTGCTAGCTCCAGACCTAGTCTGGAGAGCTCACGTGGAAATAATTGGTGCTCCTGTGGTCACGGCTTGCATCGTGTGAGAAGAATTTAGAGCAGAGCCGAGCAGCTCACGACCTTATGGTCTATAAATTTGGCCGCTGTCAGCTTGAATTCGTGAGGGGTGTGTGGTTTAACAAGCCAATTTGGCAAACTACCGAAAGTTGACCAATCAGTAGAAGGGTGTTACAACTCACACGATCAATGAAAACTGAGTGTTCATGAAGCTTTTACACATTTGGAGAAAATGGTCATATTAAAACTGTGTTTTTACCAAATTATTCATGACCACATCACTGGGAAGGATTCTACAGAAATGCCATGCTGTTCTCTGCTCTTCAAACAAATCATTTGCCATACGGGTTGCACTAGAAAACAATCATTTCAATCTGGTGAAAAATGTTGTACAATTTCCATCATGGTCTATTTTTATTTGTCATACTTGCATTAGTTTCGGTTCTAGGGCGATATTTAGGGGGGTATAGCATCTGTTATTATTGCATTTAAAGATAGTTGATATGTGAGAGATATTTTTCAACTACCCAAGCGTGAATCTGGTGAAACCAAGAACTTATAAGTTGAAAGTTCTACCAATCAACGGCAGCGCTAAAACAAGATTTTTAAACTTTCCTACGTGTGGCTTTAAAGCACATTTACATGGACAAGACTTCTTCAGCATGTTTGCTATCAACATGCAAGCAGTGACAGTACGACACAGATGAGAAGGACGAAGCCTACATCTGAAGCTTAATAATACTTAGATTAAATCCAAGTATAACCATCAGAAATGGTGCACAATTTTGCACGCTTTATCATCATGCTGTACTGGCAGCAACACACTGTTGTTATGACTGATGTATGCAGTCAAAAATCACACAGCCTCCCTTCGAAATCTGAATCTGTCAAATGTCAGACAACGTTTGTGAGATATATATATATATATATATATATATATATATATATATATATATATATATATATATATATATATATCTCTGCAGATGACTTTTTAGCTAAAGCATATTAATTTGAGATAGATAGCACAAAAATTTGTGCAACTGCTACGGAATTCACCAGGTCATTAAGTCCTAACTAATTAACCTAATTAACTTTTACCACTGAATCTATACGATAATCAAATAAAATGACTCGTAACATGTGCAGGGGCTCACGACCTCCCGAGTGTCAGAACTCGCACTGTGTGTGCCCGGATTTAGAGAACAGCCAATGAGAAACAAGAGTCAGAAGGTACAGCTGATTAAAAACAAATAGCAAAGAGAGAACAGTCAGTGAGTATTATTATATATAATAATAATAATATATGAGTTTACATGCACTCACATTTTCCTCAATCCAAACAAATGTAATCTGATTGCAGATTCTGAATGTACCATTCATATGTACCCTAACCTTTGCAATCCGATACAAATATTAGTTTACATGTGCGTTACATGTATTTCGAACAAAACTTCTGCAAAGAAGTTGCATGCGAAGACAGTCAGGCGTCACGTTCTGAAGCGGAGAAAGACAAAGATAGCCATCGCGAACATGGCACCAAAGTCCGAAATTGGCAATTTTGCTTTGTTGACATATCTTAAAATATGCCAGAAAAGCTTTCTTCTTATGTTACTCACTTTACTCAGCAAATAAAGAGAATTAGAAGAAGCGTCTCAACATCATATCCGAGTCCCAAAACATAAAAAGGACATCTATATTAGCCCCATTCCTCCTCCAATAACCAGGCACCTCTAGATGCGAATATGAAGTAAAGACTGGTGGATGCAAGTTGTCCTTGTTGTCCTTAAAGGAGATGACAGAAGTGGGATGGAAACAAAAAAATAGGTACTTTAAGCAACAGCTGTGGACGGGACAGCTACGCAAAAAAAAAAAAACTAAACTAAAAACTAAACAATGAAAGCTGGAGGAACCGAGCATTCAATCATTAATTTAAAGGGATAGTTCACCCAAAAACAAAAATTCTGTCTTTCTTTTTCAGTACACAGGGAGACATTTTGAAAAAAATATTCTGGTCACTGACATCATACATTGGCAGCATTGGTAACAATCTATTCAAGCTTCAAAATGACGCAAAAAAAAAAAAAAAAAAAAGAATTCCGGAATCTAACAAATTATTCCATGTGACTTATGCCTTGTTCTGAATGCATACAATAAGGTTTGGTGAGAAACAAACCAAATTCTAATTAATCATTTAGTAAAAATCATCACCTACCATTTATGAAAGTGCAAGAGAGCAGCAGTTCACCCAGTAAAGGGCCGTTCAAGCAAGAACTTGCTTTGTTTTGCTTCAAACGGACCACCAGTGATATTAACAACAGAGAGGACGCAGCAAAACACAAACCAGAGAACCGAACTTACAAATTAAGTCTGAGGAGTTTGAAGTCAGAGGAGGTACGTTTTTATGCCAAGCCTTATTTGTAAAACCATAGTAGAGGCTGTAGAGACAGAGAAGGCTGATGAAGCTACAGTCACACCGTGTCCTAACCAGACACGACATATGATTTTTTTTATGATTTATGACACGACATGACATTTTAATGTTAATCAGAGTTTTTGTCCAAACCAGCCGTGACTGGACATATGTCGATCTCTTGGTTTCCATTTGCGCCGTTGCGCTGGGTAGCCCCGCCCGCTTTGAGCTGGCAATGGTCCAAAATCTCTCTCATAACAGTAAATTGAAGCCAGCATCTCATTAGCCAGTTAAAAACAACTTATTTTTGTCAGTCACACACAGGTTCAGAATGGAGAAGTAACAGACATATTCACATTTTTTCATAGATTCTTCCAATTTACTTTAGGTAAGCAAAACATCTACTGCAGAACCTCCAAAACACTGCAGCCTCCTGTACTATTTGTCCTTCTTCCATCTCTCTCCGTTCAAATTTCTGATTCATACAAATAAGTCTGGGTGTAGAAATTAATCTCCTCTTCAAATTCAAACTCTCCAAACAAGTTTTGTTAGCTCTGTTGTGATCTCTGTTGTTAATGATGTCACTGGTGGTCTGGTTGAAGCAAAACAAAGTGAGTACTTGCTTAAACGCCCCATATTGCGAGCAGAGACTGTGTGAACTGCTGCTCTCGTGCACTCTCATGAAAGTACAAAGGATACCAACAGATGGTGGTGATATTAACTAAATAAAAATAATCCGAATTTGGTTTTTCTCAGCAAACCTTATCATATCAGTCACATGGAATATTGTTAGATTTATACATTAGAGTCTTTTTGAAGCTTGAAGAGTTGGTCATCATCCACTGCCAAGGATGACATCAGAGACAAGAATATTTTTTAAAAATTTTTCCCTTTGTGTAATGAAAAAGAAATTCAAATATGGGATTAGAATAACACATGGGTGAGTAAATATTGACTGCATTTACATTTTTGGGTGAACTATACCTTTAAGAACAAATATTTTTTTGCTTGCGGTGTTAAATGATAACCTATTGTCAGAAGAAGAGTCTTTACTCTTGTACGATATTAATGTCTAAAATGTAGATGTTAAAATGAATGTTGGTTTGGTTATACAAAGTCTATTCTAATCAACTGTGGGTAATGAACTTAACAAATGAATTTTGAGAAGATGTTTAAGCTACTTACTGTGCTTATTTTGGGTCATCTCTTGAAAAACATAACATTTACTTTCATTTAGTATCGACTACAGCAAAGGAGAAAAGCTTGAGAAATTACGGTTACCACATCAGAGTGAAGTAGCGCATGCATATTGAAACACAGAATGGCGGACATGAGCTAGCTTCGATGAGTATAGTGCAATTAATAAACATACACACCTCTACAATGCGCAGGTGCACAAGGAATTTTTGTATCCAAAGTAGTTGGATTCAAAGGTTTACATGGCTGTCATGGATTCTATTTAATATTAAGATCTACATCATCCCTTTCAATCGGATATACATTTTATTTGGATAGGTCTCAATCAGACAATTTTTTCCCAACTGAGGTGTTTACATGAAGTCTTCATTACGATTGAACTATCTGTCAGATTATTTAGTTGCTTGTAAACGTAGCCAATGAGAAACAGTTTGAAAGAACACCCAAAAAAGAACAGCAAAGCAAGAACAGCCAAATGAGAAACAAAGAGTCAGAAAGAACAGCTAATAATGAACAGCAAAATAGAAAAGTTTGAGGAACAACAGAGGGAAGCAGTCACCAAAAAAAAGAACTTTTTTTTTTTTTACAGCAGATCCAAACAAAAACAGTAAATGAAAGATGAATGAAGATAGTGTAGAATTAGCCACTAAGCTGCGTCAATCTCAGTATTATTAAAAGGTAATGAGAGTGTACAACAAGCGCAGAAGCCTAAACAAACACATGCTTGATTGCAGAATACTCACAGGAGAGTGTGGGTGTGCACAAAGCCCGTGGCCATTCTGGGAAGGCACAGACGACGCTAGTCCTGTATGAGGGCCTCCAGGGGCTCCGCCCCCGTGTGGTGACTGCTGTAGCTGATTGGCTTTTTCTGAGCCCACCCCCTGTGCCACAGAGGGCAGCTGTGTAGCAGGTGGGGCCATAGTGGTCGAAGAAGTGGGGGTGTGGGGCTGGGGGGTCTGGTTACCAGGCAACTGCGGGGGCGTTTGGTGCGGGGCAGGGGTAGGGGTGCGGCTGCATGCTGGAGAAGGGGAGTTTTGACGTAGAGGAGGACAGTGTGAGTGCAAGCCTGGCTGCTGAACAGGTGGAGGGTGGTTGGAAGGAGGCCCTTGAGGGCCGACAGCAGCTCCAGGGCCCGAGACGGCTGACTGGGACTGAGCTATGGGACTACTCACTCCCAGTGATGGCGGAGTGGACATCTGATTCTGAGGCAGAAAAAGAAACAAAGAAATACTTAACTGGGTAGTAATACTTTTAGGCTGGGTAATAATTGGTAATATTTATATTTTTGCAATGATTTTGTTGGCGAAATAATGGTCATGAATACCATGGTGATCTTAAGGCGCTTATTTGGCCAGTTAAATTCACGACTTACGAGCGTTATGACAAAATTATTTTAATAGGGTCTATGGATTAAACCACATTAGCAAAACAGTTAACAGGTACATGGGAATTCTGAAATCATATCCTCCAATCAGTTATTTTGAATTGTCCTTTTCAAAGTTTCAAACACAGATTTAGCAATTAATTTGAGTCATCACATACTGTGTTAACGGATGTCCTCCAATGGCGTTTGTACTTAAATATTCCCTTTTGTACTTATTGGCACAAAAAAGGCAGTGGAAAACCATGCATTTATTATAACTAGATTTCTACTGTATTTTAGTTCTTGCATTAAACTTTTTTTATTTACTAGACAATGATGGTTTACTCCCAATGATGGTTCCCCCAATTAAAAACAACAACAACAACTCTTCAGCCATTTATCACCCAAACTTAATTAATTTGCGCTTAGCGTTATTTCTGAGTTTTCTCATAAACATTAATAAAATGTAATGTTTATGAGAAAACTCAGAAATAACGCTAAGCGCAAATTAAATACAATTCTTCTTAAAACATTTCTTTTCTTTTCTTTATTTTTTTTGACATTTTTATTGTCTTTCAATAGAAAGAGTAGGGATGCACCGATTTATCGGCTGCCGAGATTTATCGGACAATTATTAACCAAATGAAAACCATTGGCATATAAGGTTATAAGCATGAAAATGCTGATATGGAAAACCAATGTTTTTTTTTTCCTAATTAATTAGTAACACACTTTGTAAAAACTCTGTGAAAACGCACAATCCCGAAATATTAATAGCCACAGTATGTAGAAGGGTTGGCACTCCTAAGAACATATATTTATTTTTTATTCTCTCGTTCTCAAATCAACTGGACATGACAGTTATGAAAGCGGCATTTACCTATAGGCTACATGATGCAAAACCATCCAAAATGCTTTAAAACAAGAAAACTTTGACTTATGAGACATCGGTACCCTATCCATTAATGCTGCATGATTAATCGAATTAAGATTAAAATCACAATATGTCCTTTAACGGCTGCGTATTAAAATAAAGGCTTAAGGTGCCTTCCAATCGACCGATAGTGGCCTGCGAAGTGGACATCACAGGGTATTCAGCCATCATAAGCGAGATTCCAAGCTGAAGGAAGCGTACATGTTCAGTTGGAAGGGCATCAAACATGAACATCAACACATCCCTTCACATGAAGTGGAGAGGGAAATTTACCCAACAGTAATTGCGAACCATCAGATTACTGACGTAGTTTGGCTAAAATAAACTCTAAAATAAAATAAAATAAACAAAAGGTGTTTTAGACACTGCCATTTTAATTAAGCCTAATTTACCTGAGGTGTGCTTTCTACGAGTTGTGCGCAAGTGGTAAGCCATGAAAAGTGACACTTACATATCCATTTTTATAACAATAGATCATAATAGGTAAGCAAATAACATTTCATTTTGTATTTTAAACAGCAACTGTCATTTAACTTATGGGTTAAAAGTCTAAAGAAATATACTGATTTAAATATATAACAATATCAATTAACAATAATTAAAACAATTTTGTAAGAATATACATGCGTATATTATAAACATAAATTTTTATGGACGTTAGGTCATTTATATTACATTTATATGTATTTTCAAATGTGTAATCTTACTTGAAACACGAAATCTGTGCAACTCAAGCGTTGTCTGTGTTTGATGATGTTGCAGGGCATTCCAAATGAACTAATTTTGTCAAGTGAACTTCAACAGATATCCCGTGCTCAGCGAGCAGGGAGCTGTGAACACTGCTTAGGGCCCCAGCAAATTGGAACGCAGCTCTAGTCTGAATTAAGCGCTTCAGTCAGTGCTGTGTGAGCAAGCGGTGCCCTCTAGCAATCTGGACGGCACTATCCACTATGAAACTATAATCCAGAATTTAAAAGGGGGTTTTTCTTTATTTGGTTTAAAATTTGTATCTTTCCATGATGCATTTGTCACTTCCGTGGAATTGCCCAACATATGCATAGTATGAATTTGTAATGTTCCATCATATACAGTACATACATGTAAAATGTGAGTTCTGTTGTTTTGAACTGTAAAAACAGAAGTGCAAAAATGTTTTAGAAGTACAACAACATTTTTTCAAATCAATCATCATGTTATCATATACATTTTGTTTTGTATCATTCTTTAATCTTTCATTGTGCTTCTCTTTTAAATTTTGGCCTGTGTTCAACAGATCCAATTCATGCTCAATGGAAATCATTCAGTGTTAGAACAGTAAAAAGCTTTTGTATCTCTTTGTACATTTTAAACCATAATTACAAAGTAAAACATTGATCTGATTACAAAATAAGGTAAGTGGCAAAATATCGGTATCTGCTTATAGGTTTTTGTTAAAATCAGTTTTGGCCAAACATTTTCATATCAGTGCACCCATAAGAAAATGTGTTATACAACTCATAACTGCACTTACATAAGGTGTCGAGGGTAAGCATTTCAGTGTGACAAAACTAGAACTATAATCTATTACAGTGTAATCACACTGCCATTATACTGGAGACATAAAACCATGCTGAGTCATATAAATACTGTATATAAATGTGTAGTAATAGCTGACCTGTGGCATGGCTCCCTGTCCTGCAGGCTGGTTCAGGCTGACCACACCCTGGCCTAGTCCAGCACCTGTGCCTGGAAACTGGTTCTGCATGTATTGGTTTTGTGACTGGGTTACATTGGGTTGAGCCATTCGGGGTGCTCCCTGCATACCCATCTAAAAATACAGAAGAAATTAAATGAATTGAAAATTGAATTCAGAAATTAAATGCTGATTCTAATAACCAAGAATCTTCACAAACTAGGAAAGTTCACATTTACACTTGGGTTAAAGATTTTGGAAGACGCAAAAGTATTTTAAATTGATTAAAAGTATCTATATTATACAGTAGTGTTATCACTAACGAATTTGCCCTCAATGTCTCACACAGGTCACGCATAAGTTTACCTGATTGAGATTTGCTCCCATTGGCAGAGGCGGTGTTGCCCTTTGAACCATTTGCTGCTGCATCCCCACCTGAGAAAACTGATTCATTCCTGCATAGGTGAGAAAGAGAGTTTGACACCGAGACAAACAGCCAACTATTTATTCATTTACAGATTGTCTGTATGTTTGCTTTAACTACAAGCAATTATGTGAGAAGTGTCTCATACCAGCAGGATTCTGCATTCTGTTGACCATCTGGTTTGGTCCAGGGGCTTGAAGGAGGGACAGATCTGAATGGGGTCCATCTAAGAGAGATTTATTTACAAGACAATTCATTACAACTACTCCATGCAATAACAAACAGCAGCAACCTATTACAACTGTGTGTGAATTACAATTAAATTTTAAATGGCTTGCTTCCAACATTTTGAGGAGAATAATGAGTTACACATACAGTGGCTACAAAAGTATATGGACATTTTAGACACACTGGAATTGTATGAATTTCACTGCGTGAAGACAACAAAATATCATACCAAGTGGTATCTGCAAACATATGCTAGACACTTTTCTTAGTCATTTTCAAAATTACTTTTAACCAACTAGTGTCAAGGTGATTTTAGTGGATGTATGAAGTCATTTCCCCTCATGTTCACACAAGTGTCCTAGCAAAGTAACCACAGGTGTAGTTCACAACATGAACTATGAACTTGTGCCACCAACATTTGACAACCAGGTCTCCAAACAGTATATTGGGTGTTTTATAATTTAAACTTCCACTCAGTTTTTTCTTCCTCATTAAAAATAGTTTTATACGAAGAAATGAATTGAGCACTCATATAAGACTCAAGTCATATCTGTAACCTTACAATAGCCATTTTATTATACATGCAGAGGGTCCCATAATGGGGGCTGCCATGTTAGAATCACATTACTAGCCGAATACTACTCATTTAAAGGGATAGTTCACTCAAAAATGAAAGTGCTCTCATCCTTTACTAACCCTTAATAACTGACTTTCCTACTTCTGCTAAACACAAATGAAGATTTTCAGAAGAATATCTCACCTCTGTAGTTCCACACAATAAAGTCAATGGCAAGAATTTTGAAGGTTCAAAAAGCATATAAATGTATATCCACATGACTCAAGTGGCTAAATCCATATTTTCAGAAGTGATATGATGGGTGTGGGTGCGAAACAGTTAAATATTTTTAAACAAAGTCCTTTTTACTATAAATTCTCCTCCCTGCCCAGTAGGTGGCTGAATCCACAAAGAATGCGGAAGTGAAAGGAGATTTATAGTAAAAAGGGAGTTAAATATTGATTTGTTTCTCACCCACACCTATCATATCACTGCTTTCTAAAAATCTACGTTTGTTTTCAGCAAGTCATACACATTTGGGATGGCATGAGGGTGAGTGAATGATAAGAGAATATTCATGTTTGGGTGAACTTTGTTATTACCCGTTATTGGGCACCGAATGGCATCTGTAACGGAAAACTATTGTTTTTCAATAATGCTGCATCCAAGCCCATAGGTGTCAGTCCAATATTACATAAAGCAAGTATACATACTGGGCAGCTGTGCCTGATTCATGCTGGCTTGTGCTTGAGGTAGGGCACTGTTGGGCATGTTTGGCATACCCTGCTTCTGCAGTCTGGTTTTCCTCTTCTCCTCCAGCTCCTTCTGAATCTTATAAATCTTCTCCGCTAACAAGTGGTAATACTCCGCCTGGAAGAGATGCACACACTTGAGGCAAAGACTTACGCATTCATAAAAGGAGGATGTTATGGCTCAGCCTTGTACGAGTGACATGAAGTAACATCAAATTTGTGAACCACACTTCGTCTAAGTAGGACACCTCCATATCCTAATGATATTCAAATTGACATTAAAGATATTAATCTGGGGGGGGTCTACAAGACATCTGATTTTTAAAATCGATGTTTGTCCCCTACGTCCACAAGAAGGCACAGCAAAGCAATATAAACCAATCCGCACCGTATTGCAGCGACTGTTTATTGCAAAGAGCATATCTGCCTTTTAACATGTGCGTAAAATGATGAAGTAAAAAGATTTAGCAAGTAGTCATATGCTCAAAACATTAAATGGAAAATGTGTGGAAACTTAGTGTTTCACATTAGCCTTTACCCTTGCCATAGTACTACCACAAACTCAAACTTCATAATATCGGCAGTACCAGTATTTTTCATTTAACACAGTTGCATGCACGTACCAAATGTTTAAGCAGCGAGACGCTGATTACAGAGCAAGGCAAGATCAAGTCGCAACCGTTAAATCCAAACACTTCCATCTTTTCGTACATAAGCAAGGCGCTAGAAGGACATCGTTAACCATTGCATCATGTCTTCTTGTTTTTTTCAGCATCTCATGCAATCACGTGCATTTTTTAGACGCTTTGTCAATTTTAAATGTAAATTCAACCTTCAAAACGTGTCGAGACACCCTTGTTGTTTTATTCATTGCAATGTGTCGTTTTAAATTGGTAATATGAAAGCTGTTTTGCAGACTGAGGAGAAGACTGTGGTACCGAACACGAGACTACCTGTCAGAGCTGGTCTGAACTCGGTTGCAATGGAACTGTGGCACGGTTCGCATGAGAGAAAGCAACCTGTCCTCGGGTCCACACTTGTTCAGGAAGTAAAATAACTGGCACATGCTTTTTTTAAAGATTTAACCATGACAACATCACCAGTTGCACAAAAACAGATATGCATGTCTCCTGCACATGTGTATCTGCTGAATTACAGCATGCAACACAAAGAGATGCAAGTGTCACTCTGGTGTGCATAATGCCACCAAATTAATACATAACATAGAAATACATTGACCCGCATTGCGTTCTCCATCATGTGGTCGTTTGTGACGACGGAATAGCACCATGTTTCAACAGAATCTGAAAGAGTCTAAAACCAGACCAATGCGGTAGGGGCCGCCAGGAACAACCACACTCAGAATCAGAGAGCAGCAAATGTGAATAGTATGAAAACCACCTAAAGGCCCAGATATACATCATAGGAAATTGGAGAACGAACAGGTATAACATAATTTAGAACTAAATCTAGCCAAAAGAATGTGTTTTTGAGTTAATTTCAGTGGTTCGTAACAGTTCGCCTGGGTAAACTTTAATAAACTTCTAACCGACTGCTACCATTGGTCCACGTCATCTGTAGGCGTGACCTGAAGCTTCACCTACAACTTTGTTCACATTTTCAGTCAGTATTGAATATGAACACCACAGCGTGCAAGACAGTGTCATGAGATTTTTTTGTTTAATTAGTCTACAAAAGGAATCAAATCTACTCAAATACTCAGGATCCTGTTCACTCTCCCCTGCACAATGTTCATTTTAGCGACAAGAAAACAAATTCCATGTCAGATTAGAATGATATCTTAGTTTTACCGGCAATATGTCTCATCTCAGTGTTTGTGATCAGATTTTCAAAAGATATAGCCAGACGAGCAGTCCACCAATAAATTAGAGTGACAGCAGGAATGCCCACTAGCAACTTACAGTACAAAAACTAGTGACATCAAGCAATAATGTTGCTGCAAGTGTGAATGGGGCATCCAGAAGACTAGGAATATGATGCACAAGCGGCATGGACTACATTTATGAACCTTTTGAGTACTTTAAGCTTTAAAGTGATGCACTATCCACTGCCATTGTGCTGAAAGACGGACCGTGATTTTAGGATGCTTTTTAAAATGGTTTTTATATTTCCACAGATTATGACTGAAACATAAAAACATGAAAGGGTGCACAAATGTGTTCTTACCCTGCTGTTGGCAGATTCGTACATGTCGCCCTCCACCTTGCGTGCATAAGCTACAAGATTCTCCATCCGCCGATCCTTCAGTGCTGCAAGGTCTGGAGTGGGAAAGATAGCCTGCACACTACTCGCACACATACACAAACAGGACACATGTGAATGACAGAGCAAACAAACATGGTTTGGAATAAACAACAGACATCATCACAGTTCCTACATAAACCTGCACTCACAGTTTGTGTACAAGATGATTGCGAAGGTCTTGTGTGATGTCTTCATGCCAACTCTTCCTCATTCCTGCAGAAGGGGGAGTGGCTGTCGCTCCAGAAGCCATATTACCAACACCTGAGCTATCATTCATCAGACTGACAGAGAGAGAGAGAGAGAGATCAGTGTGTTAAAAAAAGTTGGTCTGACTCCAGACAGAACAATTATGGCTGCAGTGTTGGTCCACCAAGAGCCAGTGATGTTCAGTACCTCTGTGCCGTCATGTTTCGGTGCATCATGCCATCTGGCAGCATTCCGGGATGCTGGTTTGACATTGTACCAACACCACCATTCACTCCCATTGGATTCCCACCTGCTGGGACACAGAGTATAAGACTTTACATACTGCAAGTAGTCATTTAGCAGGCACTTTTAACCAAAGCAACCTATAATACACTCATTACAGGACAAATCATTCAATCTGAAGTGTCTTGAATGTCCCTTGCAGGGTCTGAACCTAAAACGTTTTGGTCACCATTACCATATTTAACCACTATGCAACTCCAACAACTATAAAGCATGGAAGATGTTTTTTTTATTATTATTATTATTGATCTGGTGTTTCAATGAACATGTGCATTTCTTATTTTACACAAGATACACAATTATGTATAAATATGGTTTTCAAATTACTGTCAGTGGAGACTTTTATTCCCCCCAAAAGATCAGTATTGGAGACTTGAAATTTGCAGAATATCTCACCCATGTTGTTGAGTGTTCTCATGCCAGGTTGAGTGGGCACAGAGCTCTGCTGATTCTGATTGGCTGCCTGGTTGCCCTGGTAGGTGAGTCCGAGTGCAGCGTACGCCCTTTCGATAGAGCTTGGGTCGATCTGACTGGGCGGGTTCAAATTTGGAGCTGAAGGCTGGCCACCGGGCAACGACCCCCCTATTGGACCACCTATACTCATACCAGCACCGGCCAAAAGGGCTAGAGAAAGAGAGAGGCTTAAAAAAAGGATATTATCCAACAACCCTATTTAAATCCAATGAAAATAAGTCTGAGAACAGTGTTAGCTAATGGCCAGGAGTGATATTCTGTGAAATCTGTCAACTCCAACTGGCCCAAAACCTGCAAACTGGAGGAGACGGGCACTGACTTTGCCTGTTTTGCAAATCTGGGGCTCAAATCTGTGTTCAAGTTGTGTGGTGTAATCTAGCTTTAAAGGAATATTATGAGTTCAATACATGTTAATTTCAGTCGACAGCATATGTGGTATAATGTTGATTACCACAATATACCAGTATATGTTTTACCGAACATTAACTACAGTGTCTGAAGAAACTGATCCGATCCCATTACTTACATAATAACAGTTCGAACAGTTTCAGAAAGAACAAAGATCGGATGTGAAAAACAATTTTGGATTGCATGGATTTATGTGCAATGTGAACAAAGCCCTTAAGTGTTTGTGTATGAACTCACATTGCTGGTTCCTTTTGTCCCCGGCACTCTTGAGTGGCAAGCAGACGGGACAGTCGTGTCGCGTGCAGTTCTTCCAGTGAGAGATGATCTGCCTGGAGGAGGCACAGTGAGCCACTGCAGGAGGACACACACACACACACACACACACTAGTAAGATAAAATATGAACAGTATAAAAAGGCTACTGTTTTGTTTTTTGTACGCAACTTGAATATATACAGTATGTAATGATAACTGATTCAAACAACATTTTCAGTGTTGTCACATGACCTCACTACATTACATACATAATTCAGAAAGTGGTGAGTACCTCTATCTAGCACTTAAATACCATTTGAATACAATTCTGTGCATTTAAAAATGTTACTTCTAAATCAAATATGGAGTCAAGGAGGATGATATCGTTGTCATTTGTTACAATGGACACTGAAAATGACATTAGTCGCGTTCACACCTACAGCCTTTTCCAGAAAATGACCAACAATTCCCAGTTTAGAGGTCATGTGTGAACAAGACCCATTTGATAATACTGGTCAATTTTCCAAAATGCGAAGTTGTATCATAAATTTCCTTGATGGGTATGTGTGAACAGCACATTTGGTACATTTTCAAGTTAAGGCAACTCAGCAATTTTCCTGTTATTCACCTGGTTGTATGTGTGAACGGGGCTATTGAGAGCATTGTATTATGGGATATAGCATCCCATGGGGTGTGCTCTGGTAAATGTAGGAGGCAAGCTATTCAGAAAATTTGCATAATGTGCACAGTATTCAGTATCAGTATGAGTAGTAATGTAGTATGCCATTCTGAAATGGTATTTAATGGCCACACTCACCCTGACATGATTTGCCAGCCTGACAGTGTGTCATGTGATTGAGGACGTTCTTCATGGTTCTGCAGTGGGGCAGGTTGCACTGTCGAACCTCCCCGTTGGTCTGCTCCCTGCGATGGCACTTGTGCGCGTGCAGTAACAGCACCAGCTGCTGCTGGATTAGTTTACGTTTCTCTGGGTCTGCTGCAGGGGGCGCTGCCGCCCCACCCGGCCCCGATACACCACCCACCACACCTGAGCTCTGCTATAGAGACAAAATTCATGATTTTGCAGTAGTTTTACAGAGATTCCACTCTAACGACGATTAAATCTTTTTAAGATGTAAGCCCAAAGTATACTTTGATTTTGTCGCAAACGCAGTCGAACGTGAGCCTGTCAAATTATACTCCGTATGACGATACGCGCGTATACAGGCGTTTGGCGCATGCGCGATACGACTGCTATGAGACGCCCGGACAATTTCTCTTCAGGAGAAAGGGTCTTTTAGACCCATAAAGATGTCGAATTGTACAAATGCAGGTATCTTCTCACCTCCACACACACGCGCTCCTGACGTGCATGTATGTACTGTTGTTGTTTTTACCTTCGTCTCCTGTTATTTACCGGAGATTATGTCTTCTAACGTTTCTTCGTGACAGCAACAGCTCAAATGTGAGTATTGATACCTTGTGGATACACTAATTCGTGAAAATATTTCCAAGCGCATGCGCAGACTGCACTTTCAGTGCCGCTCGAGCACTCTGTTGATGACGCGATTTGAGTCATGTGTCCTGAACGTTCACGTCTGACCAAAGCATACTTTCTTTGGGCTTAATATTACAAGAAAAACTTATTTTCATAACTTGACTTTAGTGTGATGTTTACCTCTTTTGGATATTCCTTTGAGGTGTATTTTACAAGTCGAAATTATGTTTGTGGTAATCAACAATATGGCACAAATGTTGTTGATTGATCTTAAAGGGACAGTTCACCCAAAAATGAAAATTCTCTCATCATTTACTCACCCTCATGCCATCTTATGTGTGTATGACTTTCTTTCTTCTGCTGAACACAAACAAAGATTTCAAAAAGAACATCTCAGCCCTGTATGTCAATTCAATGCAAGTGAATGATGACCAGCACTTTGAAGCTCCAAAAAGCACAAAAACAGCATAAAAGTAATCCATAGATACTCCAGTGGTTTAATCCATGGCTGTTTGCCAAATGGCAGATTTGCACCCTTGAAGGGCACTGTGGGTAGAGGAAACCACTTGAAAGTTTGTTCCAAACAAAATAAAACTTTTATTAATGAAGAGCTCTTCTGCATAACTATTAGTGAAGGGTACATTCATATAGTACTTTCATGCTCCCTTTAGAGTGCCCACATCAAGAGATCTGTCCTTTGAAGGGAGTAGGGTATAGAGATGATCACATAGGGATGATCACTTTCAATTGGAATTCACCCTATGTCTTCTTGACTCCTTGGCGATCATGATTTCAAGCTTGATTTCACTTCCTAGAGCTTGACACATACACAGAGCACTAGATGGTGCTAGGAAGTGTTCTCACCTAAAACCAATTGGATCACTTCAGAAGACACTGATTAAACCACTGAAGTTTTATGGACTGCTTTTATGCTGCCTTTGTTCTTTTTGGAGCTTGAAAATATTGGTTTTATATCTTTGTTTTTGTTCAGCAGAGGACAGAAAGTCACACACATCTGGGATGACATGAGGGCGAGTAATTGATGAGAGAATTATGGTGAACTATTTCTTTAACTTTTATTGGATCTGGAACATTTCTATCAAGATTTTACACATTTCAATTACTTTTCCAGGCCTTAAATACAAAAATGTTGAATTCTCTGATATTCAAAGGTCTTCTCTGACCATGGGAACCCTTGGTGATTTATACCCACCCATGGGTGCACACATAATGTGAACATTTAAGATTTTCTGTATTGATTGTGGGAGAATATATACAGAATTAATTAAAACATGTGAACAGAATGAAACTGAGCTGAGAGTATTACCTACACTCTTATTTGTAATTGAAAATTATCAAAGTAGCCAAAACATTTACATTTGAGCTTTTTCTTATTCTGCATTTATTCTAAACTCATTGAAAACACTATGGGTGGGGGAAGTGTACAACTCTGTGAACGATGTTATTCATGTTTTGCAGTCAAAAATTCTCTGTGGGAAAACTTATAACCAATCGATCAACCCAAAAAAAAAGGTGCAGTTGAAGGAAGAAAGATTTAGAGAGCAAGCATGGGTGTGGTTTTCTATGATGTTTTCCCTGTAGTTCTCTCACCATGCCCCCCATGTTCTGCCCGTGCTGAGGTTTCTTGTCCATGTTGAACTGGTTAATGCTGTTGGGTTGAGCTGCTTTATTTTGGAGCTGGGGTCCCAGAGACTGACCCCCACACTGACCATATGAACTGCTGTAGGGGCTCGGAGTCCCCATCATTCCCATCTGAGAAAGAGAGAAGTAAGAAATCCATTTGATCACATAGAGGGTCAAGTTTGCAATGTGATTCAAAGACTGAGTTTAAAATATGACAGAATGAGGGTTGTAAAGACCCAAAGAATTCAATTGGGAGTTTTGTGGCTTTTAGCCCATATCTATTAGCGGTGTAGCCATCGATTTTCTAGTTTACTCCTAAAAAGTATGGATGTCGTGGTACCATTTTTTTGAGAACGAGTACGTGACTGGTACCTGGTTTAATTTTTTTTCGGAATTCCATATGAACAGGTTATTCCAATTTTATTCATCAAAATAGGGGTACTCACTGGAACGCCAGCAACGGCGAGAGAGAAGTAGACTATTTTATTTAAATAAATTCCACACTTGCAAAGGGAGGATCACTTATGAATGGAAAACTCCCCTAAAGTTAACATTAAACTGCAAAAGGCTGCTTTTTTAATTAAATAAATATGTAGTCTGCAGCAAACAGAGAGTGAGATGCTAATGATGGTGTGTTCAGTGTATGCAGGGACGGGAGGGTTACTTTTTAAACGTATTCCACTATTGATTACAGAATACATGCTGTAAAATGTCATTTGTAATGTATTGCGTTACATATTCTAAATACTTTGGATTACTTCATCAGCACTGGTGGATTTTTTCACTTGTTTGGCTATAAAAACTCTCCCAGTACAGTCAGACAAAATATACATGTTAAAAATACATTCTCTGAAAAACCTAAATTTCTTATGCAGTGTTGTTTCTAAAACAAGATAAATCAAATTGATCTCGTTTTAAGGATTTGTTTATATTTTTAAGGAAAACAATACAAAAATTATCATCAAGAATACGATTTTTGCCCTAATATCAAAGGTCTTACTTGAAAAAAGAAATTATGATCCAACGTGATATCATTTTCTTGATAAAAAATATGATCGTGTCTGGTAACATGTGCATGTAAAATGGCTAGAAAGAGCATTTTAGCTTAGCGTAAAGCTAACAATTTACACAAGGTTTATTTCTATTTCTTCTACTCCAAACTTCTCTGTCTGCTCGTATGAATGTAACGCATCATAAGTGTTTCACCGCTGTTCAAATGCACTTTGGATCGCATCATTTATATGTATAAATGTTTTCCATCTGAAAGGACTAAATATTAAATTAAACAAATGACAATAAAATGTAATCTCTTCAGTAATCAAAATACTTTTTGAATGTAACTACTCTAAATACCAATTATTTCAATTGTAACTGTAGTGGAATACAGTTACTTATATTTTGTATTCTAAACGCGTAATCCCGTTACATGTAATCCATTACTCCCCAACCCTGCGCGTATGAGTCAAGGAGCTCTAAAACGCATGAGTACTTTGTGTCAGCACAACACCACCTCCACGCATTCACTCTCATTTGAAGTGCGCAGCACATGCAAACTATATTTTTATCTCATTAAAATCACACAACATTTGCGGTTTAATAATAACACTAGGACATAACGTGATTTTAATATTTGCGCACATCAGACTGTCTAATTTTTGGTCTCTATCATTTTTACAAGCGCAAGTACATGAGCGTGGTATCGGACCCGATTCCAAAACTAGGATCGGTATCGAGACAGCCCTATCAAATATATTACAATTTCTGGGATCAGACCAAACATATTGATGGCTCATCTTGCACTATACAGATTTTGTCCAATCTGATACTCTAGAAAGAGAATGTCCTTCCGCTAATACCACCTGCAACCGATTAGAAAGTAGTTGTAGCCTAAATGGAGGTTCATGGCGTAAACTAATGGCTACAAAAAACAATAAAAAAAAAAACAAGACAGTAAACATCAGTAGCCTAACTACAGACAAAATTATTGGTCATCAAGCAATCCATAATTTAATTTCTGGAAATGTAAGAGGTGCTAAAAGGAATAAACATCAATCATTCAACTGTTTGACATTCATGTTACTATTTTGAATTCATCTTATATAGGCCTATACATTATTATTGGCACTGTGGTATCACAGCAAAGTATCTATTCCTCAAAAACACAAACAACTGCAAAACAGCGCTGTCAAGAAGGACCCAGCAAAAAAAAAAAAAAAAAAAAAAATCTCATTCCCTCTTTATTCTGCCCATTTCCTGCTGTCCAGGTTGTGCAATCGCCTTTGAATCAACAAAATGGTGTGCACAGTTCCTCGTAAGAGAGAGAATGGTTTTTCAAATGGAGATCAGTTTCAACATAAACACATTTTGCATCAGAACAACCACAGAAAAAACAAAGTTCACTCAGATTTTTATGTATTCACATTAATGGTCTATTTCCCCTTATTAGTCAACTTCACTAATTTATTTCTACAACAGCCCTACGAAGAAAAGAAAAACAGGACATCAAAGAATTGTATTTCTAATACAGTGGAATTTAATGCCGTCACACAAAAACGGATTCATGCATCAGGATAGTGACACCCTAAATGTCCTTATGGTATGTAAAAATCTCACAAAAAAAGTCAAATTCTGAGAACTTTCACTAAAGTTCCCTCCAAAGCAGCTAAACCATTAAGTCTGGGTCCACGCAACTGACAGGTTTATGAAAGCCTCACGACAGCAACACTTTGTTCTATGCTCTTAAGACGCCATTTAAACCTGGAATAAAGATATCTGGTGATTTGATCACAAGTGGCCAGTATTAAATACAGGTGTGAATGGGGTTAAAAATGTTTTGTAATCAGACCACAAAAACCTCATATGGAAGATAGTCAAAAACGCATGTGACTTCACAACAAATGAGTGTTGTATAAACTCTGATCTGTCTCTATCTGTGATGCTTCCCGGACAGCAGACTGAATATCAAATGCATCTGGTAGAAACAGCGCGCTGGTTTTATTCTTTTGCTTTCGTTGTCTTTCGTGACTTTTTTTGCGGTTTATCATCATGCAGTAGCACATATTTGACTTTTGACTTTAATAAAAACGAGACTGTGAAGGATAGACGTAAAGTCTCTTCACTGGGTTGTACTGTTGTTTAAAGTGTTTTGGATCATTGCGCTGACAAAAAAAAAGATTTCCAAGAAATTTCAAACTCCAAAAAACACTAATTGAGGAAAACGAGATGTGATCTACGAGTTTTGAAATTTGGGGAGTTCACAGGATGCATGAAAGCCAACGTCTGCCATACACAATTATGTTGACAGTTATTTTAATGTTCAAAATGCCAAGTGAGCCCAGTCAGTAAAAATGTTAAAATATAATCACAAACAGGCACGAAACAGCAAACAAGCGAGTGGATTATCTACTGGGTGGTTTTTTTGGGGGGGGCGAAGTATTCCTCATACGAACACACAGAATCACTTTCATTGTTATTATACTGATACTGTCTGATATGTAACAGGATCATTTTATGCATTACCTTGTTCACTGCTCCTGGTTGCTGAGGTCTCATTGCCACCTGTGCCATCTGCTGCCCCGCATTCTGTTGCTGCAGGGAATCCGGCAGCATGTTCCCATTACCAGCCATGCCCGTGTTCATGTTCACATTAGCATAGCCCATTCTGGGCGCACCGTTCATCACTTGCCCACCCATCATGCTTTGAGGCTGTCCGTTTCCTTTCTGGGCTCCCATCATGACCCGGCTCATGCTCACCATGCCAGGCTGTGGCATCATGCCAGGCTGCTGCTGCTGTTGGCCACCCAGTCCTTGGTTGACAGGGCTGCCACCCAGACCTCCCATCATCCCCAGGGAGGGTGCATTTCCGGGGGTGACCGTAGAGGTGGACGGAGGGCCGCCAGGGCGGAGGAGCTCAGAGAGGTGCTTGTGTTTGGCCGCAGTGTCCTGGCCTGAGCCGCCCAGGGGTCCCGACATCCCTCCACCCAGACTGGTGTGCAACTGGTCCATGCCATTAGGAAGGCCCAGGTCGGAGGAGTTAATGAGCTCGTCAGGGAGATCCTGCTCCAGCTCAAACAGAGAGCCAAAATCTATGACAGAGAAAAAGAGACTTAAATTAGAGTGTGACTGAAAACAAATGACACATAATTAGCTGTATAACAGAATAATGATGAACTGCCCAAGATGACCCAACACACCATCCACAAAGCAAAAACAAAAAGAGACAGACCACCCCCAAACACCACTAGTGGTAGACCGATATGGGTTTTTCAATGGCTGATGCGATATCTAAAGTAAAGAGTAATGTTGCTGATGTAACGAAAATGTAACGTCGAATACACTTCACCATTTCCTGCGCCGCTATTCTAAATATATACAATAGCAGGGCAAAATAAATTCTATTTTAGAGAATCTGTGAGTTTACAGTCATTCCATATAAATAGTCTAGTCAAAATGATACAAAACAAGATGATAAATAGAAACACCTTTCTATTACGTTGTCATAACTTGCTGCACTCAAGCAAAAACATGCATCGCAATCAGTGTAGTCCAATTTGTAAACAAATTATTCTTTTAACCAGTTCTTTTAATGAATCAGTCAAATAGTTCAAAAGTTATAGCTTTGAAATAGTCTAATGAATTTTCTCACTGAATCTGTCAGATCCATCCAAATCTGTACACATTCACCAAGTTTAGTTGCAATAAATGGTATAATAAAAAAATAAACACTTCCACACGGCAAAAAAAAAATATTCTGAAGGAAATGTACAGAAATATTTATAATATATACACAATATTTACTCCAAATGCACAAAAATTATGTGAAAATGCTAATTTTTTTATTGACAAGGCTGTCTGCAGGTTTTGGAACAGACACAAGCAGGTATAGCTACCTATGCCGATAATCTCAAAATGGCTAAATATCTGCCAATTTGCTGGTCAGATCGATATATCAGTCTTTCACTAGCCTCTACGGCACTACACTGACCAAAGTGAAATTGGGCAATCATCACCTCTACTACAGAACTTTACACCTGATGTGCACATTTCTCATAACGAGAGACACTGAGATTATCAGTTAATGCAGAAGTTTACAGGAGAGCTATATGCAGTAGAACCGGTGTGTGTCCAATGGTTCTTACTAATAAAAAACACATGCCACATGTTAACAATGGACAAATGGTGGGACAAAATGGGGGCCTTTACGATGCAATGACAGGTCCTTATAAATGCAACATCTCTAAATATGAACCAAGAAAGCAAACTTTTAAGTGTGGTCTACATATTAGTGATAAACCGATATATCGGCCAGTTAATCATCTGATATTTGGCTATTTTGAGATTATCTGCATTAGTTGATAACTGTGCCCTCTTGACTGATTAAGGGTGACCATGATGCCAGTGTCAGTTACAAAATCCAAAATGACCACCTTGACAATGGAGAGAGCATATTATCGGTTTTCAAATATTTTTTCCCCTTAATATAGAGTAAATATTGTACAAAATAATTATTTATTTAGATTTAGTGATCTTATGTGCATTTTTTTGCTATCATTAAGCATTATACAGGCCATTGGTCACTCTGCTCTCTAGATATCGGTATCAACCAAACAGATATCGGTTATGCGCAAGCGCCACTTAATTTATGTGGCAGTATCACCATATTCTGCTTACTAGGCACTAAAAATAGCTAGATAGCAGAGTTAAAGAGACAAAATAAAGACCACTTGTTTGTCTACTGTTTAGTGCTAAACTAGTACACATTTTGCATGCTTAAAAGTATCAAAATGTTCCAGACTTCATTCTCAACCATGTCAGCAAAGCGACGTGATTTATAACGTGTGCATATCGAGTTTTCCTTGTATGCACCAACTCCTGACAGTAACGCAAGCTCACGAGATCTCACAACGACGCACTAAACAAGACAAAAGTTTTTGTCACACACACCCGGAAAACGACGCAAATCAAAATGCCATCGCACAATAAGTATTGTAAAACACATAGACCTCATCAACTTCAAATGAAAACAAGGAGCTAATTAGCCAGCTAGCTATCTTGCTAAGTTAATACAATGCCGGGTAATGATGCAAACAAAACAAATAAACAAAAGAACGGTCTAAAACGCAAGTCGAATGTTTTTGTTGTTGTTGTTGTTTTTGTCATGCATGCACGCGAACGGCAGCAGTGTGCCGCAGGCGCGACACTCGCCGCACACCGTAGCGCGTGAACATTGTTATTTACCGTTTCCATCGCTCGCGGAGACCGACAGAGCCGGGGAAGACAATTTAGGCCTCTTAGCTGTAGGAGGACCGATGCCCATCAAATTATCGGCCATAGTTTTCCTCCAATGTTAATGTTCAACCATATATCCCGCGTATGATAGCCCTTCCTGTGGAGTCTCGAGCCGATGTGTATACGTTCACGAGCTCCGGACGGATTCCCGTTTCCTTTTCATGGGACGATGCGTGCAATGCAATGCCAGATTCGTCCACAAAAATTCACTCGTTTCGATTTTCTGCCCTCCTTTCTTTCTGTCTTTTCGGGGGTTTTTTTCTTCGCTTCAGTTCCTCAAAGTAGCCTATATTTCAGAATGTAGGAGGCTAAAGGGAGGGACAGGCGGTCATGCAAGCTCGCCGCAAACTCACGTAGACTCCTCGGCGACTGAGCAATATTCCCGAGATTTATCCTCGTTGCTTGCATCCGTCTTTTCCGCCATTGTCGGCGGCGAACTGAAGAGTTGGGCTTTTTTTTAAGGCGTTGTGTACAAGACGATGAGGAACTCTCTTCGGTGTGACTTCATGCAATGTTTATGAGAAAACACTACGATTCAGCAGTCTATATTTGCTTTATAGTATGTGCAATTGTCACCGTGCATCACTTTTACTTATAGGAAGGAAGATCAGACTCCTTAAAATGTATGAATCTCCTTCATCAATGTCTTTATTTCCTCGCAACTAATGAAAATGGGGTAGATAGCAATAAATACTTGAAGAATGGTCAATTGCAAAGCACTTTTAAACGTAAGCAATCGTATGCATGTAAGCGTTAGTGTATTCTTTCATCCTTGAAATAGCCAAAAATAAGTCGTGTGCACAAACTCGTAGCAGAATAAATAACATAGGTGCAAACTCTTGAGAGAAAATGTGCACAAAAGAGACTGAAACGAGTTTGCAAGCGCGAGTTAATAATTTAGGTTATCAAAAAGAATTTGCATATTTCCTCAATGGTGTCCAATGTTTTTTTTTTTTTTTCCAAAGTGAAAGGTGACCATTTAATTTGTTTATTGCGTTTGTGCACGCGTGCATTCACATCTGAATATGGCTCGTGCGCCCTTCTGCGTGAATTTGTCCAGTGCACGAGCTCAGGGGGGTTAAAACTGTTTGCAGAAAATCTCTGACCATTGCTTCGAGAGAGCACGACCACTATGCACTGCGCACACGGTATAGTCCATATTTTCGATAGGTTTGTGCATGCAAAGAAAATATTTCAAAAGTGGGTGTCTAATGGGTGATGTTTTCTTGCAATCGTGCAGTTTGTGTGCGCACAAAATGAGAATTAAGTAAAGTTGTAGATTTTCTGCTCAATGCATATGCATGTACTGAAATGCACTGACAAATCAAGCAAATATAAGTATGTGTCACTGCATCAAAATCCAGCGAGGCTTGCAAAGCATTACAAATCCACTAGCAGTGGAGTCGAAAATGGATTAAACCGAATCGAGGTGGGCTTCAGTAATATTTCGGGTGTGAAGCATCTGCCGATCCGGGTGATATTGCCAGCTGCACCCCCCAAAATCTGGGGGTCCTCAGACCCCTTTCACAGGCTTTGTGATGCTGTGAACCCCCCTGCGCGTTCATCCCTTTTAAATTTCTCTCTTTGCCTGCACAGTTCCTGCTATTTTCTCCACTTTCGTGTCGTCCACCGGCAACCGGCGATGCAATTTCACCGTTTTCCCCCACTTCGTCTCGAGGATGTTTTTACCGATGTTATTTCCCTTTTACCCTGATGGGCTTCCCTTCGTTTAAATGTATTGCCCTCTTCCGCCTCTCCGCCTCGTTTAAAAAAAAAGAAAGGAAAACTAGTCCGTTCTTTGATTTTTACACGGGAGAATCCATAATCTCCCTCCGTCTTCTTTCGTTAATCGTCTGGTCTGTTTTCTCCGGTATGGTTCCGTAAAAACGAAGCCACAACGCTGCCGGCGGCGCTCAGAGTCGCAGTGGTCGGCGCTCGAGTGGCTTTTTTCGGTCGCTCGTGCCTCCTTCACTCTCTCCGCACAAACAAAATGGCGGCTTGTTGTTTCTACTCTTCTGGCTTGGGGGAGGGAAGGTTGGAGGTGCAGTAACATTAGTAAAGGGGGGTGGAGGGAGAGATGGCGATCGGGATTTCCCGGACAGTGCCGTTTCCGTACTCTTTCGGAATTGCGACTCGTCTGGGCGGATACGAGTGGCTCCGACATAATCTGATGATGGAGTCGTTAGTTAAATGACGCTCTCAGAGTAGGACTGTCAGTTCATTAGGAAAATGTTGCTTGGCATCTCATTTAAAGGGACTTGGATTCCCCTTTGAGAGACCTGCGGGTCAAGTGCCTTGTTCAAGGGCTCATTAGTTATAGAAGCAATAACAAGCAGTGGCTGTGCCTCAAAACCTAGTGAGCTTCCTACATAGATAGCATTTTTGGGGGCATCATAGGTATGTTCCTAGTCAGGAACAGCAAGCTAACCACCTAGATAGCATTTTTAGGCATCATAAGCACATTCAGCGCTAGCTCATGTCCCTGTACTAAGACGCAATCTTTGGTGGGGCAAAATCTTTTGAGTAAAATCTAGGAGGGCAGTGACCCGGCCAAAAACCTAGCTGCCTAAATAGACATCATTTTTGCACTTCATAGGCATGTTCTGAATCAGTTCAACTCAATTCAGTTCCGTTGAGCCAACATGTTTTAGCTGGAAAGGGTCAAATTAATGTACTTAAGTATTATTTACTCATCTTTATTAGGTTCGTCGAACTCAACTAATTAAGGTTTATATGATATATGTTCTTACGTTGGCCCAATATTTTACGAATCATTAGGAAATGGAAATCCCATTTCATCAATGCTACATTAACACCGCAAGTAGTGTGTATGTAGTCCCAACTGAAATGGATTAAGTAAACTTTCATTTTGCCAATTTAAACGCATAGAACGCAACAAAATCAAGTTGTGACTAAATGTTCTAGAATTGTGTTGCTTTAGTTTATTTTAATTAAGTACATTGAACAAGCAGCAAAAATCCTTGTTTGAGTGTAGCTGCCTACATAGACAATATTTTTGGGTCAGTTCAACTCAGAAACCTCAAAACCTAGTTAGCTGCCTGCCTACCTTTTTGGGCATCATATATGCATACAAAACGTCCGACCTGGATAGCTAGACCGCATTTTTGGGTATCATAGGCATCAAAACCTAGTGAGTTGCCAAAATAGACAGAATTTTGGGGATGTTCTAAGTTCATTCAGCTTTTTATATATATATGAACTCACCCATGATGCCTAGATTGGCAGCTGCTATTTGTCTGTCTATTATCAGTTTGAATTGTGATTATAACTTTTAATCTGTAATATTTTCACCTGTAAAAATTCACCATGTGACCAAACTAGCTAAAAGGAATATTCCGGGTTCAATGTAAGTTAAGAGCAATTGGCAGCATTTTTGGCATAATATTGATGAGCACAAAAATGTATTTAAACTTGTTCCTTCTTTTCTTAAAAAGAGAAAAGAAAGCAATAATCTGGGTCACAGTGAGGCACTTACAATGAAAGTGAACGTTAAAATACTGTTTTAAAAGTATAGCCACAAGACGAAAACAATATGTGTGTTAATATGATTTTAGTGTGATAAAATCACGTACTAACTTTTCCTGTGTAAAGTAATAGCCAATTTTACAACTTCGCTACCATTGCGACATTGTGCCGTAAACCTAAAACGACCATAAAATTGCAGATTTAACCCTTAAACGCATACCTTGGGGTTTTAGTGACCAGGGACTTCCCCCTGTACCCATCCATTGGAGTTGTGCCCACACCTTTTTAGTATTCCTCAATCAAGAGTTCGGAATGGCATACTACCATACTAGTCTTACTATTTCTGCCATAGATAGATATGGTTGTAGTAGTAGTAGTATGGGTAATATGCCACTCAGAACTCAGCCTCTCTCTTATAAATAGTGTATCACACAAAAAGTAAAAATTGCAACACAAAATTTCTTAAGTATCAAATGTTTAAAGGGTCATTAGATACCCTAGGTATGTTTTAGTGTCATGTGGTTTTTTTTTTTGCATCTATCTTTGTTTATTACAAGATGAATTAGTACTATATTAATTCAAATTAATACTATATCTCGTTGATTTTCTGTGCAACAATGAATTATAAACAATGGTGAATTATCTGCATCCCATATGCGTGTACACGTGCATATTTTACATGCTATTTTGAACTTAAGGTGGTGCAGTTGTTTCAGTGATTGACATTATTTACTTTTGACGAAGAAGCAACATGAAAGTAAACTATAGCAAGTGTAACACATGAACAGTATGATTTGGCTATTGTAAGTTGTGCACCTATTCAGACTCAATAAGTGCCTGAGAAAATGTGTAGCTTATGTTTAACTTATGTGTAGTTTATATCTATCTTATGTGTTATGTATCGCTCAATATGTGTTTGACAGGCAGTTGCGTCTCATGAAATTTCATCGTGAAAGTAATGAATCCTGTTCTAGGGTTGTCCTGATTTGTTGCATCATTATCTAAAGACCCGAATATGTGTTTGGTAAAATTCCCATGCATTTAAGAGTTAAACAACTTTACAGCTTTAATAATGCACAAGATTTAACAGAAAAATTTGTGTTTTCATCCAATTATAAGCTTCAAATTTCTGTCATTAAACTCTCCATTGTAAGTGCCTCACTGTAACCTTGATTTTTGCTCACTTTTCTGTTTTATTTAAAAAAAAAAAAAGTACGAGTCGAACAAATTTTTTGTGGTAATCAATATTATACCACAAATGCTGTCGATTGAGCTTAAAGGGATAGTTCACTCAAAAAATGAAAATTCTCATAATTTACCCTCATGCCATCAAAGATGTGTACGACTTTCTATCTTCTGCTGAACACAAATTAAGATTTTGAGAAGAATATTTCAGCTATGTAGGTCCATACAATGCAAGTGAATGGTGGCCAGAACTTTGAAGATTCAAAAAACACATAAATGCAGCATAAAAGTAATCCATAACACTCCAGTAATTAAATCCATGTTGACATCAGCGGTCTCCTTGGTGATCACGATTTCAAGCTTTATTACACTTCCTAGTGCTCTGTGCATGTGTCAAACACTAGGAAGTGTAATCTAGCTTGAAATGGGGGCGGCTGTGGCTCAGGTGGTAGAGCGGGTCGGCTGCTAATCGCAGGGTTGGCGGTTCGATTGCCGGCCAACATGACTCCACATGTCCTTGGGCAAGACACTGAACCCCAAGTTGCTCCCAATGGCAGGCTAGCGCCTTGCATGGCAGCACTGCTGCCATTGGTGTGTGAATGTGTGTGTGAATGGGACACAGTGTCCTCTAAGTTTAAAAAAAAGGTGGTTTTGGTCTGTTCTCACATGAAACCAATTGGATCGCTTCAGAAGACATTGATTAAACCACTGGAGTTTGATGGATTACATTTATACAGACTTTATGTTTGTTGGAGCTTAAAATTTCTGGCCTCCATTCACTTGAATTGAATGGACCTACAGAGCTGAAATATTCTTCTAAAAATCTCTATTTTTAGTATTTTAATTTCTGGGTGAAACATTCCATTAACTTTTATTGAACCCGGAATATTTCAAATGATTTGTTACAGTACACCAGACTCCATTTATGTGTCATGGATGTATTAAAGTCAGTTTAGAAAAAATCCTGCATTGCAAGCATTGCTCTATCAGAGATAGTGTGTTCCAGAAATAGAAATTTATTTTGACAGTAGTAATAAAAAAAAAAAAACGAACATCCACACATATGACAATAAAAACATTAGTAGACAAACATACTCAAGTCACACTCAAGCACAAGTAAAGCTTCAAACTGTGAAACAACATAATTGTTTACCATTAGATCATTGTCTCCTTATCCCAGTGTCTGACCTAATTTAAAGTCTCCTATAAACCCGTATCGTAGATCTTATGAGTGCAGGTTAAACACATAACATTATCCAACAAAACTAGACCCTCCAATTTCCTGGCATAGGAGTGAACTGGCTATCAGGGAGACGGTGCAATCTGCCCAGACTTGTCCAGCTCTTAATCCTCTAGATTTAATGCTTTACTGGAGCAATTTCTGTAAAATGTAGACCTCCCAAGTTTAGCTGGTTCACCCTGAGGTATTTAAATAAAACCGTATGAGAGGAGCCGAGACTCAATCTGGAAGGATTTGCTGTCTGTTCTCTCCTCAGATGCCTTCAGTCTTCTACCAGTGCACAAGCTCGCTCTACATCAGCAACGGTTTTTGGGGTGTATGCAGAAAGGATAAGGGGTCCCCCCTGATTTTGGATCACCACATCATCCTCGATTCGCACTCCAAGACCTCGGAAACGCTCTGGGCTTGATTTGTCGTCCTCACTGATGTATAACCCTGTGTGATGGGAGGAATAGATGAGAATTGAATTTATTTCCAGATTAAAAAAACGTTAAACTTAGTCGACAGAATTTGTGGCATAATGTTTATTACCAAAAAAAATAAATACAAATTATTGAATCGTCCCTTGTTTATTAAAAAAATGAATAAAAAAGGCACTTACAGTACAATGGATGAGAATGGCACTAATCAATAAATGTTAAAATACACACCGTTTCAAAAGTATATTGTAACTACAAGATGCAAAAATCAGGGATTTTAAGGCGTTACATGATCATGAGTCAAAATTATTTTTTGTGGAAATCAACATTAAGCCAAAAATGCTGTTAATTGAGCTTAACTTGTACTGAACCCAAACTTCTTTAGGCCAAATAGAAGAAACATTCAAGACCACTTTCGCAATAATAATAATAATAATAATAATAATAATAAAAACACATTAAATAATTCATTAGCTGGTTAATACAAAACCACCGAGACTATTTGGATGTCTCTGGACATGTTTTTTATATTTTATTGTGCATTTATGTTTTTCCCTTTTTAAAACAAGTTAATACAACATTAAAACTCTAAATATTTAAGAATGCATTTAAAGCATGTAGCCTATATTGTGACCCTTCTCTTTAGTCACTTGCTTTCTAGCAAGATATGACGCATTAGACCAATGCTTTGGCAACGTCACCGCTTAAGTCAAACACGCAAGTGGTGGCAAAAACCATCCGTAAAAAGTCAACTTTTATCAGCTTGCGTTGTTAAAAAATTATTCTGAGGGCTCTAATTCACAGCTGTGGCTTCAAGAACATCAAACAGAGCTGACTGAACTCTCATTTCAACTCACAACTTTGCAGCATAAATGTATAGCGATCATGTTTACATGTGTGTTATTAACTCATATCATTATAGTAATTGCATCGCTAAGAATATGCTTGTATTTATGATGGTTTTGTGTCATACATTCGTTTAATCCTCTAATCTGTCAAATCTAACAACAATCAGCGGGCTTTCTGCCACAATTTACTGCACATATGCTGACATTTTTGTAAACAAGAGGATTGGTATATAGACCTTATTCACGGTACCACCATGTTTGATTTTGAATGAAAACGAGGCTGTGAGGGATAGACTTACCATTTCTTCAATAGCATGCACGGTGTAAATCTGTAAAAAGCTCCAATATCCCATCTGATTTTTCACAACTCATGTTGTCTGGAGTTTTTTGTCTACTGAGTGTCCTTGAAAATAATTTTTTTTGTTCAATGTTTTGTACACAGAACGATCCAAAAACACTGTCCAGTATATCTCCAGCCTTGTTGTTATTGTCATTAAAAGTACATCAAATGTGAATAAGGTCTAGCATGTGCTGAATAACATTTATATATTTTTATATTTTATTAATACTTTAACAGGTAGTTAAAGGGCAGTTCATTTAAAAATGAAATTTCTGTCATCACTGGCCACCCTTAAGTCTGAATGAATTTTTCTCTGCTGTGGAACAAAAAAAAGAGATGTTAAGCAAAACGTCTCAGTCACCATTCACTGTCACTGCATCTTGTTTTTCATCCAATGTAAGTGAATGGTGACTGAAACTCCCAACATCTCCATTTTATATCCACTGAAATAAGAAAGTCATACAGGTTTGCAACAGCATGAATGCAAGTAAGTGACGACAGTTTTCATTTTTGTGTGAAATATCTCTAGTAAAAATTAAATTAGTTATGATGTATATTGAAAACAGATTATATACTAAATATTAAATATAGATCATATATTTTCATATTATGTATATTATTAATATTATAGAATTTTATTATTATTTATTTGTATATAATTCAAAACATTTTGAAATGGACTGATTGAGATGGCAGAGAAAATCCCTGTATATGTCAGATGGAGCTCAAGAGAGGTGGAGATGAGAGATATAACAGGTGTATCTCTGCAGCTGAGTAGTTCTGTTAGCTTTACAATTCTTGTCAAAGTTGATGTAAAATAAGGAAGTGGCAAGATTTAAAAGGCGTCAAAAGATGCTCCAACCTCGCGCGCTTGCAAATTGTAATGTTGACTGCTTTGTCGACAATAAACAGGAGCGATAGTGTTAGCGCATCACTCGCTTACAGACATTTGCATTTCTGATTAAAGGGTTTATGAAGGTTTATACATGCGTAACATCGGAAGTTCAGTAAAAATGCGCTTCCCTGCACAAGCTCTCACTAAAATGAAGAGTCAGCTGCTAAATGCCAGATGCACGAGAGAGAGAGAGAGAGAGAGGTGATTTTGTCTCACAAAGATTCTGCTGTTTTAAGCATCTTCTCTATTCACGCCCCAAAATTTAAGACCTCAGCAAACAAAATGTAAGACTTCTTGTCAATTATTTAAGATATTTAAGACTTTTGACGGCCTTACATTTAAAAAAAGTAAATGCAAGTCTTTTTAAGGACCTGCAGACACCCTGAGTATACATGAACTTGATGTTGCTCTGCCAGCTGAGCAACAACTGACTACGAGTCATTTTAAGGCCAGTTATGAGTATTTGCTCAATGATATATTTGTTTGTGATTTCCACCTGGTTCTATAGTGATCACCATGCCAGGCTGCAGCGGTTGTGAACGGGACAGCTCAGGTGTGTCATGAACATCCATGCCCAGGTAGTGGCCCACATGATGGGGGCAAAACTGCCGAGCAGCCTGAGGGAGAGAAAAGACAAAGTCAGACAAACAGCTATTTTCTAGTTGTTCATCTATGTACGCATTGCACCAAACAAATGCATTTCGACATGCAGCGCAGCAGAAAAATATCAGTTTTAAATAGGGCCGTCGATTTAATGTGTTAATTCAGTGCAATTAACTCAGCGACAGTCTTAATTTTAAGGATAAGGAAATAAACAGTATACTGCCTAATAAAGACACTTTTTGTATTGTCTTATCAATGCGAACACCCTTACATCCCAACTGCCACAAGGGGCTTAACAGACCAACATGTTGGTCTGACTGCCTTATAAACGCACTGCATTAAGTAGACTTATAGAAAGGTGTTTTTGTGGCAGTATGGTGCTTCACAGACATTATCAGTGGGTTAGGAAAAAAAACCTATTTTAATTTCCTGACTGCAGAATTTTTGGGAAGTCAAATTTAATAACTAAAGTGTGTCTATGATTCCTGGCAGTCCGGATGTTTCAGATTGAACTTTCCCTTTAAATATATCTGCAGAAACAGTGTGACTTTTTTGCTTAATCAACATGCAGCATACCTTTAATGTATCTGTATCACTGGTGGATTGTGGGACAATACCAAGCTCTTTGAGTTGTCGGGCCAGCAGAGAGAGCATAGTGGAGTATATGAAGTCTTGACTGACCCCAGGATTGCATTGAGACAGACATGCTAACTGCACTTCCAGCACAGCCTCATACAACTCTCTCTGAGCGGGACTGAACCTGCAGACAGGCATATTGAGTGCCAACTCACTTGGAATGCTAATTAATGACTTTCTAATAGCATTAAATTAAAGCTACATTATGTCTGAGACAATGAGAGTTTTGTTTAGAACAGCAGACTCACTTTCCGTTTACAGGCCAAGTGCGTGTGACGTCACTGACATAACCAAAATATTCACAACCCCCATCCAACAGTACCATTTCACCATCCTGAGAAAGAAAGAAAATAAATGAACACACATGCACACAAAAAAATAAATAAAAAATAAATAAATAAATCACACGTGTGCTTTTGAAACAGAAAAAATACGCTTTTAGCTCTCAATATCATCCTTGTTTACCTTTTCCAGACTCTCCCTCCAAGAAAAAATTATTCCCAATAAGTGATGATGAGTGTGTTTGGTGCTTTACCTTCACTATTTGATTGTTGTTGATGTAATGAAGTGTGTTGGCTCGGTTTCCACCGGCAACCACTGGAGGATATGCCAGAAAATTAGCACCGTGAGCACGACATTCAAAATCAAACTATATAAAAAAAAAGAGACAGAAAGAGACACAGTATATTAGTCAGCATGGGTGCTTCCGGGGTTGATGACCCAAATGTTTTCAGTAAAGCCGGAATGTTTTCATCATCTTGTTGTGATGTCAAAAATATCAGTGCTTCATTAACAAATTCATCCTACATTTAAATATAATTAAATATTAAGAGTTAATAATAATAATAATAATAATAATAATGGTCTTTCTACAGCATCAATAATAACAAATACAGACTCAATTCAGCACTCATGTATGTGCGTAAATAGCAAACTATGGCAAATCTAGCAACAATGGTCTCTTAAAATCATCTATTTTACGCCTATTTACAGCCTGCTGTCTTCTAAACTTACTTGAAACACCAGACGAATTAATAATAGCAGGTGTGTGTAAAAATATTGATTTTCCGATGCATCATGATCTTCATTTGAACAATCTCAATCTCATTCTTAAATCCAAAGATCAATATTTTACTCTATACGCAACCATCTAATACAATGAGAGGAAATCAATTTTGCACTACTCGAATAAAATGTAGATATTTGGCAACTGGTTGGAAATGTGTGCATTTCACTCACCAGTAAATGAGTTGTATAGTATATTGGTGCTCAGCAGTGAGATCCTTTCACCGCAAAGTCAAATTTGTCCAAAGACGAGATTCACGCGACCCATTTGTCATTAAATAATGTCCCTTTTACTACAGTTTCTGTTCTTTACAGTCATTTGTTGATTAAAAACAACAAAAAAATAAACATTTCACTCTAATCCCTTTTTTCATTTTTAAAATTTAGTAAAAAATATTACCTAGTTAGAAGGTTCCCTGTATAATTAAAACCATTAGCTGGGAGTGAATTTTTATTCATACTGTAAGCAAAAGGGATATTATAACTGAAATATCCCCATATCAAAAAATACTGAATCGAATCGAATTGAGAGGCTGTGAATCGGAATCGAATAGAAAAATTAGTATCAATACCCAGTCATATTTAATAGGCTATTAACCTGTCAATTGCACATTAAACTACGGAAAGCCAAAAAGGACAAAATTTTGTTTTTTAAGCACCTTTTCAAGTATATATTGTTAAAAGCAAACCACTTCTGATATTTGAGCGTATCTGAGGCTGAGACAAATGATCTGATGGCCTCATACGTATCCACAAAAGGTCTGGGCTAAGCCACGAATATCCATTAAACCTAGAACCGCCCCTTGTCCTTCTTTTTTATTTATTATTTTATTTTATTGAACCTTTATTTAACCAGGAAGTAAAAACTCTTGAGATTTAAAATCTCTTTTGCAAGAGGGTCCTTGCCAAGACAGGCAGCACACTTAGTTAAAACAAAAACATTTAAACATAAAACAAATACGTCAATTACATATACAAAATGTACACATATCACTTAAAACAACTACAATCAGATAAATCCGAGACCAAAACATTTAAGATATCCTTAAATTAATTTAGAGAGACCAACTCTTTAAAACATAATTTATCTTGTAACTGGTTCCAATCCAGTGGAGCAGCATAACTAAACGCCCTTTTACCCATATTTGTGCGGACTTTCGGGATATTTAAAAGATAATAATCTTATGAACGAAGACCATAATTCTTTACACCTTTTTGAAAGATGTACAGCTGTAGATACGAAGGAAGCAAACCCAAAATAGTTTTAGATAAAAAATATGTACCAGTGCTTATGTCTATGCTATGTCAACGTGGGACATCCAACCCAAGAGTACAGCAAACAATGATGGGTAAGGGCATTTGAATTAGTAATAAACCTTAGTGCTCCATGATAAATTGAATCCAATGCCTGTAAACAATGCGTAGGTGCCTGCATATAAATAATATCACAATAATCCAACACTGACATGAAAGTAGAAACTACCAATCTCCTCCTTGCTTCAGAAGACAGGACTTATCTCTAAAGAAAAAGCCCAATTTCAACTTTAGTTTCTTCACAAGATGCTGAACATAAGGCCCAAAAGAGAGGGAATCATCAATTAAAAATCCCAAATATTTGTATTCAGAAACTATTTCGATCACCAAACCTTGAAGAGTAGTAATTGAGCATGAATTTGAGAGAATAAACTTTGTATTTGAAAACATCATAAATTTTGATTTATCTGCATTCAAAACAAGTTTTAAATCCCTCAATGTATGCTGAACTATATTACAATCAAACTGAAGATGACTCAGTAGCAGAGGAGTAAATTATCATGTCGTCAGCGTATAGATGAAAATAAGAATGAATGATATTTATCCCAATATTATTAATATATAAAATAAATAATAATGGCCCAAGGACTGATCCCTGTGGTACGCCTTTAATTACATTCAAAGTACTAGAAGAGATACCACCAATATTTATACACTTCTTTCTATATTTTTTCAACGTTCCTTGGCTGGTGCAAATTCCTGAACCGTTCTGCACATTTAGACCACAGAAAAACTGGTTCTTGCTGGTCTTTAGGAAGAAACAGATTACATCAGGGGGCGGATGGCGGAGTAATGCCTAGGTACTAGGTTAACAACAGTTTGGCTAGTTGCCGTCTACAGCGAGTAGTGCTTATCTGTTTAATGACAACAAAAATGATGGACATCAAAAGAGTTCCGCAGAGTTTCACAGAGGAAATCAGCACTCTACATATGATATGGTCTTCTATGGAGATCCAAAATAAAATTAGAGTGCTAGCAAAAGAAAAAAAAAAGAGTGTACAAGGAGATACGTCAAGAAATGACGAACACCGTCTTCAAATTGGATGATTGACCAAATCACAAACAAATTCATAAAACTTAAAAAGGAGTACAGGGACAAGAAGAAAGACCTAAGCAAAAGCAGCAGTAGATAGCACAATAAAACGATTCACCATGACGTCTTGGGACTGTGTACTCGGACATGGCATTGAATTCAGCGACAGTCCCACATTTTTGTCCTGCTACTCACTTAGCTAGGAAGATCACGGCTATCTGTTAATTAAACCAGTGAAATTGGCAATCAAATTGTAAGCATAATATTATATGCAATGGCAAAAATCGAAATACAACCAACTGCTACACCAATGTTTATAACAATTCTACTGTTACAGTTTATAGTTTTTAGCTAGTTAAGCCACATTAAGGCTCAAACAGAATAATGTTATTTTGTTAACTGTTGTTTGAGCATAGATGTTCACAAGCCAATGGAAAAATTAGCCGATTTGCGATAGGCTCCAGATTCCCTGGCCAAGAACCAGCCGAGCAAGGCTTGGCATGAGAATCAGCGCCATTTTGGTGGAAAAGGGCAATTAGTCAACTTGTGAAGAGACTGTTTCTGTGTTTCATTTCCAAAATAGTTCATTACTACTGCATCGCCCAAGAGCAAAACAATGCCAAATTTACAGACCCAAACAGACCAATTTCACAGCCAATATCAACTTTAAAAATTTATTTTTCTCAAGATTGTTCCACAGAAGAATAAATATGGTTGGAAACAACTGTTTTAATGAGATTGAACAACTCCAAATAAAGGATGTGTAAAACTACTTATTTTCAAAATCGAATAATCGGTTGGTTGCCTAAATGACTAACCGACTAATCTGTGTTAAAAAAGCCCTGTACATTTAAGCTGGTTCACCTGAACTTAATCAAACGAGTTTCTTAACACAAGACTCTCTCTTCCATTCAAAAATGGCTAAATAGAGTGCAATGGAATGGATCAGGGTTTTTTCAAGACACGTTTTAAAAGTTCACCCGATGATGTCTGCCTGAATTTGTAATTAAAGCACAACTGTTAAAAGTAATCAAAATTAAAAAATATGATAAAAAAAAAAAAAAAAAAGAGATATGCTAGTTGACCTCACCTATCAAGTTTTTGTAAGCAAGCATAGTACAGCCCACATAACGCGTTTGTGAGTGTAAGTGTGCGCATGTAACCTTACATGCGCACACTTACCTTCAAATGCCTTCACCTTTGCATAGAGAAGTGCCTCATCAATGTCTCCTCTTGACATGGCCATCGTCTTCTTAAATGCCTGAAAATAAACACACGGATAAATATATGCAGTGTTTGTATGCAGAGCTCCTGGCTGTCTTCCAGATCCTAAAAACCCTCATTCCAAAAAAATCTATTTTTCACACAAATCAATATCAACAGTGACTTGAAGGCAAAATTCACTAGAACTCTTCATGATTATTTTACAGTTCACGTCATTGTTTTTACACTCAGTACTGAGTGATACACTGATGAGCCAAAACATTATGATCACTCGGTGAAGCGAATAATGTTGATCATCTCCTAACAAGGCCAAAGGGTCAGGGTAGATAAGATGCTAAGTGAATAATCAGTTCTATTAGTTAACATGGTGAATGCAGAAGAAATGGGCAGGAGTAAAGACCTGAGTGACTTTAACAGAGGGACAAATTTTTATGACCAGACAACTGGGTCAGAGCATCTCTGAAACGACAAGGTTTGTGGGGTCCGAGGAGGGACATTAGATTAGATTATTTTATTTAATGCCATGTCAGCATTCAAAGCTATATTCATGGCAAAAATTAAATTACAAAAATACAAATATCATATAAATACAATAAAAACAAAACAAATATAAACAGCAAGTCATATTATACAATATTTTTTTTTAGATAAACATATGATAAAAAATCCAAAACCTTTTCAGGCATAATCTCATTAAATATGTCCTTCAATGAAGTAACTTCATAAAAGAGCATTCTACTTGCGTTAAGTCCAGGACAATCTAGTAAAATATGTTTGACAGATAAGGGAATATTACAAAACATATATAAGGTTGTGTCTTCACCTTTAAGCAAAAAAGCATGAGTCAAACTTGTGTGACCCATACGGCATCAGGTGTAGACCACTTGATCAAGTCTAGTTTTAAAATTGATAAAAAGTCCGTTTGTAATTTCCAGATGAATTTCATACAACTTATTATTCTTGCACATATTCCACTCTTCTTGCCACTTATTTAAAATATATCAGTTAATAATCGGTCTGATATCTGAGAGGAATTTGACATTCATTAACTTCCTGATTAAGAGCTTCCTTAGCAGCTGCATCAGCTTGTTCATTTCCTGAAACTCCAACATGTCCTGGAACCCAGCAAAAAATAATACTGAAGAACTGATTTAGTAGATAATCCACTTTGGTTAAGATGCAGTTCACTAAAGGATGATCAATTTTTAAAGTGTCCATTGCTTGAAGGCAAGATTTAGAGTCTGTAAAAAAATGTTGTAGTGTATTTTTAATATGCTCCAAAGCTAAAAGTAAAGCACGTGCCTCAGCAGAGAAAATTGAGCACTGTTTTGAGTGTGATGTTCTGGACAATGTTCTGTTGGGAACCCTGGGTCCGGCCATTCATGTAGATGTCAATTTAACACTTGCCACCAACCTAAACATAGTTGCAGACTAGGTACACCCCTTCATGGCAATGGTATACCCTGATGGCAGTGGACACTTTCAGCAGGATATTATGCCCTGCCACACTGCACACATTGTTCGGGAATGGTTTGAGAAACATGATGAAGAGTTCAAGGTGTTTCCCTTGCCTCCAAATTCCCCAGATCTCAATCCAATTGAGCATCTGTGGGATGTGCTTGACCAACAAGTCTGATCCACAATGGCTCCACCTCACAACTTACAGGACTTAAAGGATCTTCTGCTAATGTCTTGGTGCCAGATACCACAGGACAACTTCAGAGGTCTTGTAGATTTTATGCCTTTGCGGGTTGACGCTGTTTTGGTGGCACATGGAGGACCAACAGCATATTAGGCTATAGGCATATTAGCATATTGGTCATAATGTTTTGGCTCATCTGTATATTACCATTAATAGGGGTTTGTTACCTGGGCAGTGATCCATCCCGCCTCCTTCATTAGCTCAACCTCTGCTGGACTCTTAATGGCTCTAAGGGAGTGAGTGAGAGGTCGAAGAGACCGCGTCATGGGTCCTCCCTCCAATAGGGGGCGCACATGAGTCTGATGTAACTGCGGGTGGCAAGGCTGAGAGCCATCATACCATATCGTTCTGCCTAAAAGGTTTAAATATAGAGACAGAAAGAGAAATTATTAACATCATCACTAGGATGTTTTTTTTTACATACCTGAAGCTCAACAAGTAGAGCACTAACAAAACTGATCTCATTGGTTTGATTCCCAGGAAACACACATACTGATAAAATGCATACCTTGAAAACTACATATTTACAAAAACAGCTAGCCAGTGGGTTGTCTGAATGACTAGTTGGTTTTAAGGAAGCCCTACATAATTAGCCTCGTTTTGGGTTCACCTGACCCCGATAGGATGCATTTTTTTTAAAGAGATAGTTCATCCAAAAAGAAAAATTCTCTCATCATTTACTTGATTAGTACGAATTAAAATGAAACAAACTGAGGGATTAGTTAAATGTACTTTGACAACATGACAAATTTTAGGGCACAAATTTATTAAAGGGAAAGTTTAAACAAAAATTAAATTTCTCTTATCATTTACTCACCCTCATGCCATCCCAGATGTGTATGACTTTCTTTCTTCTGCTTAACACAAACGAAGATTTTTAGAAGGATATCTGAGCTTTGTAAGTTCATACATAAAATCTTTGTTTGGGTTCAGCAGAAAACAAAAGTCATACACATCTGGGATGAGGGTGAGTAAATGATGAGAGAATTGAAGTATCCATTTAAGTCATTTTGTATAAAAGTTTCTGCAACATAAATATACTGTATGTTTGTTTGCTTTTTTACCTTTCAAGCTCTTTAATACTATGCCAAGTTCCTCTGTGCTGTGAACTCTCTCTAGACCTGTGAGGGCAGCTGCACCGTCTTTCCCTGAACGTGGTCCATCCCAAAGCTCTCGCGCTGGGTCTCGCTGAGGGACAAACAACACAGCCTGGTCTGGCTTACCCGATCCATACATCACCAGCGCACTGTCTGGTTCCATTATTCCTGTCAGGTACAGGAAGTCCTGGTTCTGATGGAACGGGTAAGGGATGTCATTGGTCATGTAGCGAACAGGATGTGATAGGACGATGACAATGTGGGAGGAGTTTGAGGAGGTTCCAGAACCCATCAGTTGCTCTGCCTTCATCTCGATCAGAGATGCCAAGCGCTGTCGACGCAACTCAAACTCCATCTGGGTGAGACCTGGGGTCACCTCACCTGTGAGAGGAAAAAGATTTTAAAAATAGGCAACAGCAGGTTTGAGAGGAAGACAAAGGCAAGTTGAGTCATTAACACATTACTTTCATTAAAGACCACAAGAAATCAAAATTTTGTGGCTTTTAATCAAACATTTTGATGACTAATCTTGCACTCAGACTTCTGTCCAATCAAATGTTCTCTTGAAGGAGTTACTGTATCCAAACATGTCCTCCAAACAGAAAAGTTCTTGCCAATCTCAGTTTCTCTCACCATATACGATGAGGTGAGGGTGTGTGTACGGGCTCGGCTGGCCCAAATATCGCTGAGGAACTTTCTTGGTTTTCCGTTCACCTGCTTCCACGAACACATTCCTGCATGGACACCATATAGACCCTGTAGAAGAGAATGAAGCGTTTAACACACAGATGAAAAAATAAAAACCTCAGAGATCAGCTCAATAGCTTCTGTTAAAGTTGTAAGTGCATTTAATATATCAACTTAGAACACATATAAGTTATAATTCTGACTAGAGGTAAACCGATATATCGGTTTTACCGATTAATCAATTATTGGTTATTGGCAGATAGTTGCCAAAAAAAAAAAAAAAAAAAAAAAAAAAAGTTTTCTTCATGATTCTCTAACAATATATAAGCGACTAATAGAGGTGAAATAAAAACTATCCAAAAATTGGGGTATTGCTGCATACTACATCTTTCAACATTGATAATATTCATCATTATTCTTGTCCACACTTCAATGCATATTTTGTTATTTTTTATTAGATAATCAAATGTTCTAAATTGAAGCGGGGCATGCAAATAAAAAAGTGACCATGTCGAAATGTGCCCCATCTCCAACTTAATTCATTGTAAATAATAAAACCTCATCTGGTGCAGTGCAATGCATAAAATCATGCAGATACAGGTCAGGAGCTTCAGTTCATGTTCGCCATCAGATTGGGGAAACCATCAGATAAACCATATTCCTCATTAAACTTCATCTGGTACAGTGCAATTCATAAAATCATGCAGATACAGGTCAGGAGCTTCAGTTCATGTTGTACCATCAGATTGGGGAAAAATTTTTATCTCAGTGATTTCGACCATGGCATGATTTAGGAATCAATGGCATGATTTAGGCACCAATGTATCGGCTGCCAATATTTATCGGCCAATTATTGACAAAATTAAAAAAATCTGCATATTGGTAATAAGTATGAAAGTACCGATATGAAACACAGATGGTTTATTTATAATTAATTAGTAAAACACTTCATAAAAACACTGAATTCAAAAGCACATTCCAGAAATAATAATAGACACACTATGTAGAAGGATTGGCACTCCTAAGAGCATGTAATATTTAATTTCTATTCTGCCTCGTTCTCATGTAATGCTGAAAAAACGCCATGTGACAGCGGGTTGTTGTGTGAAAAGCGGCACTTATCTATAGGCTACATAATGAGGGAAACCATCCAAAATGCTTTTAACATGCGGAGTTTGACTTCTGAGATATCGGAATGATATCCATTAATGCTGCATGATTGATTGAAATAAGATTGAAATTGCAATATGTCCTGTACAATAACTAAACCTTAAAGCCCGCATTTTAAACTGCAAAAACAGAAGTGCAGAAAATGTTTTTAAGTACAAAACAACATTTTTTCATATCAATCATCATGTTTTCATATTTAGTAATTTTTTGTATCTTTTTATCTTGTATTAATCTTTCACTGTGGCTCTCTTTAAAATTGTGGCCTGTCATATGTCAACAGATCCAATGTCCAATGGAAATTATTTATTGCTAGAAAAGCTTTAAAAGCATTCCTAAGTAAAACAGTGATCTGATGAAAAAAGAGACAGACAATCATTTCAAAATGAGTGCCCCTCCTGTGTTTTTGGGCTTGTTTATAGTTAAAAGCCCAGCTTAATTGTGATTTTTGTTGAACAATAAACTTCTGGTATTTTATTCATTTTGGACTCGTGTAGTATCTGTTTCTGTGCTAGTTAAATAAAGACAAATATTTTTTTTTTACCTTCTATAAATCGATTTTAAAAACTATCGCCAATTAATCGGTTATCGGTATCGGCAAAATCCACTATCGATCGTCCTCTAATACTGATTAATAACAGGCATCGAAACTAACCAATGCACTTGAAATTATACTCAATGTCTGAGAACAACTCAAAGATCAATAAGGTCAGAACAGTGATAGGTAATTTATTTAAATGTTATTCTTTATGGTCTTCTAATAAGAAAAACATATTAGAATTAATTCTGGTTTACGCTGTGGACAAAGAAATGAATTAATACACAAAAACAGAAAATGTTTCAGTATCATCTCAGAAGTTGCTTAGAAGCACTCTGACATTATTGTGTAATTTACCTAGCAATGAAGTAAAAGAAAGAAAACTATTACCTGGACTCCAATGAGACCGAGTAACAAACTGAAAGGCGGATCTCAGTAGACTGGTAGGGGAATGCAACATCTTTGCAAGTTCACGTAATTCCTAGTGAAGTGAACCGATGTAACAACTTTTACCATGAGGTAGATTAAATTCACACAACTGTGCATTAAAAAAAATTGACAAAATAATTAAACGAGTGCTAACCTAAAGGTAACATACTGTAGTAAATAATTCACATGCTTAATCATACAGTTCAAAGCAGGGTCGCATAGAAAGGTGACAAATGTCATCGTCCACATGTAAGACCCTAAACGCCTATTGGCTGATCGAGGAGGGTTTCCAGCGCTCTGATTGGCCAGCTCTGTTGTGACACTAACACGCTGCGACACTGATTGACGGAGGCCCCCTCTAGTGTGTGTTTGTGTGTGTGTGTGTGTGTGTGTGTGTGTGTGTGTGTGTGTGTGTGTGTGTGTGTGTGTGTGTGTGTGTGTGAGTGAGTGTGAGTGTGAGTGTGTGTATCCTACCTCTTCTGCACATTACATTCCCTTTCACTATCAGTATATAACAGATTGTGTTTGTAAATAAGTGTATTTTTGTATAAACTTTACATTTTATTCATTATTTTTATTATTTATATTATTATCTCTGTCTTGTTGTTGGATTGTTTGTGCACTTTGAAAGCTTCTGCAACAATTAAAATTCCTTGCTTCATATTCTGATATATATATAATTTATAAAAGTGTAATAATAATAATAATAATAATATAAAAATTGTTTATATAAAAATTAACATACAGGCTATATATATATATATATATGTGTGTGTGTGTCAATGTAAAAAAAACATATAAACAATTTTATTATGTATTATTGTTATATTTTTATAAATTATATAATGTATAGACGTATGATAATAATTATATATATATATATATATATATATATATATATATATATATATATATGCATATGCAATTTATAAATAATAATTAATATTACAATTATTTCAATTATTTATTAACATTCATTATGATTCCATTTATTATTATTACAAACATAACATAGCCTACAAAGGAAACCCAGAACAGGTTATTTAGTTTTAAAAACACAGAAATAATGCTTTACTCTGCCCAAGTGAAGCAATTTAAACAAACTATACTAATTGCCTTGCTTCATAATTATAAAGAAAGCTAAACATCTGACATAAGATGTTTGTCAATAAATGAGTAGCATTCTGACCTAAATAAATATAATATAACCACATGAATGAAAATTCAAGAATAAATGAAAAACTGTTTCTGGATGTGAATAATAAAATGATACAATATATCAGAAAAATTATTTTAGCCCAGGTAAAAGTTAAAGGGATAATATGTACTGAAGACTATTAATGTTTGTTTATTTATTTATAGGGACAAAAATGTAGACACAAAATCTTTCTGGAAAAAGAAGACATCCTTCCTGGCTTTCTTGCTTTTATACAATTCGATAAACTCTAGAAATTAATTAAATAGGGCTGTTTAGAAACTAATTAAATTGAAAAATAACAAGTCCAAAACAATGAAGCAGTACAACTGATAAATTGTGAAAAAACATTCACTTGTTTTTTCATAAACCTACATGGTCGCTCTTGTTTTGTTTTCTGTGAGTAGTTCAATCACCGCCTGCGCAGAATTTGCAGTCTCGCGTTCACTTTACTTGCGCGTGCAGAGCGAGTTCAATCTCGCGAACCTCGTTTAGAACCTTCGCTTCAGGTACTTTATTGATGTTTCATTTGTTGAATTTGCACGTATAGAGACAACTATGCAAATGCATTTTTTTGTTCTACTCTTGATTTTACAATTGGCGCTTCCTCGCGCATTATTTCCAGAAGCTTCTATGCAGCGCGTGCATTAATCCTTTGCACCACTAATTACGGATAATTTAGTGCACTGTTGCACATCTTTCGTGTCTGTTGAAAGCACTGTCATGCAACGCAAGATATGTGTTGCTGTGCAGTGATCGGACCCGTTCTACGGTGGGAATAATAATGTATGCTTCCTTATTTTTCCAGCGCGCGCGTGTTTCCTCTGGTTGAGTTTGATCCAGCGCATGTAGGGGAAGATGGACCCGCAGAAAGTGACAGAGTTAAAGGCCTTCGTGCAGATGTGCAAAGATAATCCAGCTGTGCTGCATCTCCCAGAGATGAGCTTCTTTAAGACCTGGCTGCAGGGGTCAGTGCCATATTAATCTGGGTTGTTGTTGTTTACAGTTTTGAATCCAGTATTACTTTTCAATGTAATAGTCTACATTATCTGCTACACAATTAATATCGGATTTTATCATTATTGCAAGCCAAAGTTTAGTGTGCTGGTGTGAGCAGTCATGCCCACATACTGCAAAACACGTGCCTCCCATAATGTTCCAGTTCCATCCCAGTTTTGAATGACAAATAAAGCCGTTCATCCCTTTCTGACAGTTATGAGTTATGTTTAGTTGTAAATTGTAAACATGTGTTACTTTGTTGTAGAATGGGAGCTGCTTTACCAACACAAACAAAGAATAATGGTTCATCATGCAAGGTAAGAAGTGAAATCAGCTGTTGCATAGTCTACCGAGTCTATACATTATTGATGGAATGTTCCAGGCTCAATACAACCTAAACTTGACCATAGAAAGTAATACTGACTCATCAGTTTTAATACACTTACAGTAATGCACTTACATGGGAAGTCTATGGAACAAGGCAATGCGCTGGGATAGATGTAATGAATAATGTTCATTATCTTGCTTATTACACATCTACTAACCAAATAAATATATAAATGGACATAAAACATTGATTTGCCTTGAAATTATGTGAGAAGAAATAAATCACTGAACAGCTGAAATCCACCTCCGGTTTGCATCTGAATACTGTTGGTGTTTATTTTGTGAAAATGACCATCTGGCGGCTCATCATCTAGTCTATTACAAGACTACTTGCCAAGTGAATGGACATGATACAACGATTTGGGTTAAAATGATCGCACAGTGATCCGAGAAGCAGGAAAGATGACCAGCAATACCTGAATGACCAGTCTGATGCATCTTAATCCGCAGATGTGGCCCTTCATCGAAGGTTTAATAAACAGAATATGTAGTTGAGAAGATAAGTTTGCATTCCCTTTTGTCTCATAAATGTTCACACCCCTTTCATAATTTATACAAATATAAGACATAAGATGTTTTTATTTAGTACTGCTCTTCACAATCTACATTACAGATATTTACATAAACTATAGTATGCATATAGTAGTTTGTTGTCTTCTTGAGCATCAATTCATGTTTGTACCTTGTGTAATAGTTGTGTACAAGTCCCTCAATTGTCCTATGTGTCAAAAGCTTGATCTCATATATACACCCACACACACACACACACACACACACACACACACATAGTATATAAATTGTTTACAATATTGCCTCAGTCTTTTACTTTAACCAGATGGCCCAGACACAGAGACTACAAGAGTGCAAATTGAATGAAATCTCAGATGCAGTTTATTGTGCTACTCTAATCCCAATCAATAATTACCAGGAGAAAAAAAACTGTACATAATACGGGACTTTTAATTATAAAGAAGCCCAAAAAACACATAGGACTCTTATTTTGAAATGTCTGCACTCCCTGTTGTGCGTTCACTGACGACTGATTCGCTGAGAAAGTGAATCTGATTCAAACTGCTAACCTGAGCTCCTGAGATCAAATCCTCAGGTCTTTTCAGGTGATTCATGAAAAAGATCCGGTTCAAAAGAGTCATTTGGTCACGAGACTCACGACTCTCTTGCACTGGATTTTTTGTTGTGTTCTGTGCCGCAAGCTTGTCACAACAGAACGGGTAAAAGAGGCGTGAGACACACTGGTACAGTATAGTTGTATTCAATAACTCATAAGATGATATCGGAGTAAACCGCACACAGAGTCGCAATAAATTATATCTGGCCGCATTTGCAACCAATTTAGTTGCTGTCTGGAACCATGGAAATTAAGATTTTTATAAGCACATTTCAGCTCTGTATGTCCATACAATGCAAGTAAATGGGTGCCATCAGGCTGCTGACTGTCTGACAGAAGACATTTAAGTGATCGACTGGAGTCGTGTGGATTACTTTTATGTTGCCTAAATATGCCTTTTGGACTGTCAGACAGCCAGCAGCCTGATGGCACCCATTCACCTGCATTGCATGGACATACAGAGCTGAAATGTGTTCATAAAAATCTTCATTTTGGTTCTACTAAAGAGGGAAAGACACGCATCTGGGATGGATTAAAGGTAAGTAAATCATGAGAGAATTAAAATTTTTGGGTGAACTATTCCTTTAACATAACACACTTTTCCAAAGTATGGCCACATGACTGAAACATACATGTTAACATGAGACTAGTGTGATAAATCACTTACTAACCTTATCTGTGCAAAGTTATAATCCAGTATTTCAGCTCCTGACATAATCATGCCTTCGACGATGCCAGGATACCAAAAATGGACTCCAATAGAAAATATGCACCTCATCAGTAACACAGAACTACAAAATAGAAAAGTAGTGCCAACTTTGCAGCTCAAGTAACACATTTTTTTGGACCACAGAATAATTATAAGCACTTTAACTAAAACATGAGCTTCACGTCTCTCCCTTTAAACCTTCGGGAATGCTTTATAGAATAACATTGTGCACTGTAAATAGGAATAGAGAGATTAGTCAAATTTATTTTCCATGTAATCAACAGCATGACAACATTTAGAGCACAATTCTCATCATTTGCTCACCCTCATGCCATCCCAGATGTGTGTGACATCTGCTGAACACAAATTAAGATTTTAAGACGAATATCTGATCTCTGTTGGTCTATACAATGCAAGTGAATGGTGGCCAGAAATGTGAAGTTCCAAAACTTACATAAAGGAAACGTAATCATAAGACTCAGTGGTTTAATCAATGTCTTCTGAAGCAATATGATAGGTGTGGGTGATAAACAGATACATTTTTAAATCACCATCACTTCCACATTTGTCTTTTGTTTCATGTGTATCACCACCTACTGGGCAAGGAGGAGAATTTTGAGCATAATAGGAATTGAAGTTGGATCTGTTTCTCACCCACACCTATCATATCGCTTCTGAAGATATGGATTTAACCACTTGAGTTTGGATTACCTTTATGCTGCGTTTATGTGCTTTTTGGCGCTTCGAAGTTCTGGTCACCATTCACTTGCATTGTATGGACCAACAGGGCTGAGGTATTCTTCTAAAAATCTTTGTTTGGTTCAGCAGAAGGAAGAAAGTCACATCTGGGATGGCATGAGGTTGTGCAAATGATGAAAGAATGAATATTTTTGGGTGATCTGTCCCTTTAAAAGATTGGTGCTAATCAGTTTTAATATGATATCATGATATTGTCCAAATTAAGTCTGTCGATTTTACATGTTTTCATTTGCTTACAGGGAAGCTGTCCATGTGATGGAGCTCGCAAACCAGCGCCAGAACCCGAACCAGCCCCTCTGTCTGAGAGTGAAGAGAGTGAAGTAGGTGTGTGTCTTTTGTTGACTCTAATATCTCCTTTAGTATCTATTGTTTGCTCCACATATGCGACCTTGAAAAAGGCACATTGCTATGCCCGTTTATGGACTGATAAAAGCTCTGAACTTTCTCTTCAGTTATTGCTGCTATCATCGGTCTCGTCGTTTCCCACTTTACAGCAGCGTGCCACAATAGCCATTTCGAAGCTCTTCCTGAAATCAGTCCATTTACTCTCATTGATTGTTTTTTTTTCTTCTTTATATTCATATCCTAGCTTGAGTGAAGGACATTTCCCTTTCCATTATTCTGTTAAAGATGTAAATGACAGTGGCCTCATTAAGTATTTGGATTACGTTTTTTTTTTTTTGTAAGTCACTTAAATGTAGAAATGTTATTGTGTCATGTAACATTGTGTCATTGTGGTATTATGTTATTGTGTCAGCAAGTGGAATTTATTCTAAAGTTACCACAATTTTTTTTAAGCAAAAAATGTTTCCAAAGGTAGTTTGTTGGGGCTGAAACATACTCTACGCAAGCACGTGAACGCTGATGCAATCGATTGGCCACTGCTGTATTTACTTGCTCAGCAGTATTCTATTTAAACTGTTGCTCCACCATGACACCAAGTCAGACTTAAAAGAGAAAACTTGTTATAGAAGTGTACAGTTCACAGTAATCTAGCTAAAGCACCTCTTACGGCAATGCATGCTTGTGTTGGGTTAATAATTGCAGTCTGACACATTTCAGAACGCAACGACGTGTGAAACAGAGCTTGCGTTCTGCATTCATGTACTTGGTAGAGTATGTTTTGGCCCTTAGGCTTGAAATTGTGAAGCATAATGCAGTCATGTAAACATTATATGAATTTGATGGAATTAATTTAAACAGAAATCGACATGGAAGGTGTGATTGAGCCCGAAACAGATGATCCTCAGGAGATGGGCGATTACGAGAACCTGGAGGTAAATTCAGTGCACGGACAATGTGCAGTTTTCCACTTAAAAGATACAGCCTTGCCATTCCTGCTCAGTTTTATGTTAGTTATTATAAGACTTTTAAAAAAAAAAACTATTCCAGTAATTGACAGATGACAATGTATCTGCTTGTGATTTCTATTTACAAATATGTTATAATGCATTAAGTGTGATCCAGTTATACAAACAGGATGATGAAATAGTTTTCTTTGTGTCAGGTTACTGATGAGATGATGGACCAGGCCAATGAGAAAAAGACTGAGGCCATTGGAATGTTAGGAGATGGTAAATCACAACTTGAAATTCTGAAATCTGACATTGTTGTGTCCATCATGAGGTTTAAGTGGAAACTTAAACTCTTCTGGTCTTTTCAGGTGACCTACAGAAAGCTCTCGACCTCTTCACAGAGGCCATCAAACTCAACCCAAAACTGGCCATTCTTTATGCCAAAAGAGCCAGGTATCAACCAATCCCAGCCTTGATTTTTTAGCTGCATGATTTCTGATTGGTTATGGTGTTGATCATGACCGGTATGTGTGTGTGTGTGTGTTTTCTTTCAGTGTGTTTGTAAAAATGCAGAAACCCAATGCTGCAATCAGAGACTGTGACAGGGCCATTGACATCAACCCAGACTCAGCCCAGCCTTATAAATGGAGGGGGAAAGCACACAGGTAACAGGTTTAACTCATTTTCACTGTTATAGAAGAGAAACTGCTCTTTCAATGTGGAACAAATACCAGACCTTTTTCATCTTACACTGTGTCCTAACTAGACAAATTCCCAGCAATAATGTTTCTGTTCTTATTGAACGCTTATCCCACAATGAACATAAAGTGCTGTTGAGCAATATGTTGGACCAATGAGATTTCACCATGGGTGGAGCTACCAGCACAACATGGCAGAAATAGAAACCAAGTGATCAACAAAATGTGTTTGTATTAGTGCTGTCAGTTGATTATATTTTCTAATCACGATTAATCGCATAATTTTTTTTTTAGATAATCGCGATTAATTACCGATTTTGAAAGTGCTGAAATTTTACTCTATATTCATTTTCCTGTCAAAATCAATTTATTTCCTTCTTAGGAAAGAAAACGAAACAATATGTAACAATGAATGCATTACTAGCATTTTTCAGACAACTTCCACAGTATAAAGAGAGTGCACTAAATGTAAAATGCTGTAAAATAGCAGTGGGAAGTTTGACAAATTGAAAGAACTAGTCCCCACATATGCTGCATATTCATTGCAATGGGCATTAAATCTCTTAAACTCTCATCCTTCACCATATTAATCAGCTGGCTATATGCTTTTTTGTCATGAACAATTATTTATTAATTCCAATCATAAAACATACAAACACAACATAAAATATGGATTAAATTATTCACATTAAACCTCTCCCCCCGAACATCCCACCCCCCACTCGTCACAAACACACACTACTGTGGTCACCAACAACTAGAACATAAGAATAAATACAATAAAAAAACATTAAAAAAACAAGATCTACTTTCAAACAACATCAATAATAAAGCCAACAAAAAGCCAAATAACCCCCCTACTTCCTGACAAACAAATCCCATTTCCCCAGCCTTCTAAAAATCTCCTCAAACGCCGCCACCCCTCCTATCTCCTCGCACCAGTACCTAAACGAGGGTGCCCCAGCCAGCTTCAATCCCTTGAGGATGACTTTTCTGCCAATCATGACTCAGGCTAGGACCCAACTTTTTTAAGTTCTAGCCCCAATGTTAACAACCGTCCCATCACCCAGGATACAGAGTCTGAGGCAAAATTAAAATTGAGTGTCCGATACCTCACACATAAAACTCTGAACCCTCCACCAAAATACTTGGATCTTAACACAGCCCCAAAAAACATGTGTTCTGATTGGCACCACCAGCAAGTGGGTGTCTTTAAGACCCAACCTATACAATCTAGAGTGGGTCCAATAGAAATGATGCAAAATCTTAAATTGCATCAGACGGACCCTTGCATCTCTAGATGCAGACTTGATGCTTTTAGAGTCCTAGCCCACACTCCCTCCTCCAATACCTAGTTTATATCTTCCTCCCATAGTCTCTTGATAGAAGTTGAAGCTCCATCTCCCAGACTCTGAATTAACAGGGAGTAAATCACCGATGCCTCATGATCTTTTCCAAAAGCAGTAATCACTACTTCCAGAGTATCTTCCGGTTTAAGGGGGGTGTATACTACTCCCAAAAATAGTACAGAACAGGTGGCGCAGCTGTAAATACCTAAAGAACTGAGATCTGGGAATCCCAAAATGCTGAACCAAATTTTAAATTTGAAAAAATCTCAACACTTAACTCGCATATACAGTGAGGAAAATAAGTATTTGAACACCCTGCTATTTTGCAAGTTCTCCCACTTAGAAATCATGGAGGGGTCTGAAATTGTCATCGTAGGTGCATGTCCACTGTGAGAGACATAATCTAAAAAAAAAAATCCAGAAATCACAATGTATGATTTTTTAACTATTTATTTGTATGATACAGCTGCAAATAAGTATTTGAACACCTGAGAAAATCAATGTTAATATTTGGTACAGTAGCCTTTGTTTGCAATTACAGAGGTCAAACGTTTCCTGTAGTTTTTCACCAGGTTTGCACACACTGCAGGAGGGATTTTGGCCCACTCCTCCACACAGATCTTCTCTAGATCAGTCAGGTTTCTGGGCTGTCGCTGAGAAACACGGAGTTTGAGCTCCCTCCAAAGATTCTCTATTGGGTTTAGGTCTGGAGACTGGCTAGGCCACGCCAGAACCTTGATATGCTTCTTACAGAGCCACTCCTTGGTTATCCTGGCTGTGTGCTTCGGGTCATTGTCATGTTGGAAGACCCAGCCTCGACCCATCTTCAATGCTCTAACTGAGGGAAGGAGGTTGTTCCCCAAAATCTCGCAATACATGGCCCCGGTCATCCTCTCCTTAATACAGTGCAGTCGCCCTGTCCCATGTGCAGAAAAACACCCCCAAAGCATGATGCTACCACCCCCATGCTTCACAGTAGGGATGGTGTTCTTGGGATGGTACTCATCATTCTTCTTCCTCCAAACACGGTTAGTGGAATTATGACCAAAAAGTTCTATTTTGGTCTCATCTGACCACATGACTTTCTCCCATGACTCCTCTGGATCATCCAAATGGTCATTGGCAAACTTAAGACGGGCCTTGACATGTGCTGGTTTAAGCAGGGGAACCTTCCGTGCCATGCATGATTTCAAACCATGACGTCTTAGTGTATTACCAACAGTAACCTTGGAAACGGTGGTCCCAGCTCTTTTCAGGTCATTGACCAGCTCCTCCCGTGTAGTTCTGGGCTGATTTCTCACCTTTCTTAGGATCATTGAGACCCCACGAGGTGAGATCTTGCATGGAACCCCAGTCCGAGGGAGATTGACAGTCATGTTTAGCTTCTTCCATTTTCTAATGATTGCTCCAACAGTGGACCTTTTTTCACCAAGCTGCTTGGCAATTTCCCCGTAGCCCTTTCCAGCCTTGTGGAGGTGTACAATTTTGTCTCTAGTGTCTTTGGACAGCTCTTTGGTCTTGGCCATGTTAGTAGTTGGATTCTTACTGATTGTATGGGGTGGACAGGTGTCTTTATGCAGCTAACGACCTCAAACAGGTGCATCTAATTTAGGATAATAAATGGAGTGGAGGTGGACATTTTAAAGGCAGACTAACAGGTCTTTGAGGGTCAGAATTCTAGCTGATAGACAGGTGTTCAAATACTTATTTGCAGCTGTATCATACAAATAAATAGTTAAAAAATCATACATTGTGATTTCTGGATTTTTTTTTTTAGATTATGTCTCTCACAGTGGACATGCACCTACGATGACAATTTCAGACCCCTCCATGATTTCTAAGTGGGAGAACTTGCAAAATAGCAGGGTGTTCAAATACTTATTTTCCTCACTGTAGATCACCGAGTGTAGTAACCCCCCTCACAATCCACTCTGACCAGCAGAAAGGGGATTTATTAATAGGTCATTTAGGGTTCAGCCATATGTTACGAGGCAACATTTAAATAAATGTCAGAATTAAACACACTGGACACATTTGTCCAAACCGCATGCAAATGAGAGATAACGGGGTGTGACTTAACTTCTCCGGTTAGTTTAAAATAAATACTTTGCAATGGTGAAATAGGGACTTCCTGTTCAATACAAAACCAGGGAGGGGCTCTCTCAGGAGGAAGCGACCAATGAGCCAAATGTCTGAGACTGAATGCATAATACTAAAACTAAATCTTGTGTAGGCCTAGCCCACCTTTGTCATTCGGCCTGTGTAACTTACTGAAGTGAATCCAACTACTCCCTACAAGCAACAGTCAAAACATACAGCGAAAAAATTGACTTGGTCATAAAAGAAAACAAAACAATGAAAGAAACCATATTGGACATATAATATAAACACAGAAGAAATGATCAAGAGATTTTATGGAATCTCAACTCAAACTCCCACCGGACACTGTAAACCAAATCACCTTTCACAGAGTCCATCGCTTCGGATTACGTTCAAATAAAACTTCCCATCCCATCATAGCTAAACTGGAACATTACAAACACAAAGAGGTTATCAAGAGTAAAGGCAAAGAATTAAAAGGCACGAACTATGGACTGAATGACCAGTTTCCACTTGAAATAAACGACTGGCGCAAAGTCATTTACCCCATCATGAAACGACACAGACAAAACAATAAACGTGAATATATAATTGTGGATAAGCTGTACATCGAATGACAGCTCTACCATGATGCCAGCGTCACTCCATGGCTCTATTAATTCACCATGCTACATCAAACAATCAGTGACTATTAGATTATACATTAAAACAAAACACTCTCACCCCTCTTTAAACAAATTCCTGTCATCGATATTATCCCATATGGTGATCCTCAATCAATCCCTAATATATGTTTTGTCTTACTGTATTGTGTCTATTTTATATATGTGTCTAACTTTATACCCCACACATGGTCACACATTGGCACACATTGGCACATGGGCTACACACACACCATATCTATCCAGACGACACGTACTTCTCTAAACATCTATGTAAGACAATTAATATATACGAATGCAGAAGCTTAAATTGGTATCATGGAACGTGCGTGGCTTCCGGACCCAGGAAAAAAGGATTACAATAATTAACCACCTGATGAAATTGGGGGCAGATATATTCTTCTTACAGGAAACACACATCTCAAACGCAGAACTTGAACATTTAAAATTTAAACAATTCCACCTTATATTCTCTTAAATGTACAACAGCAAACAAAGAGGAGTTTCAATATTAATAAATAAATAAAAAGATTCCACTGATTATTAACACGACCATCACTGATCCAGATGGAAGATTCATTATTATCAATGTATCCATTAACCACACAATATACACACTAGCTAATATTTATGGGCCAAACAATGATGATCCATCCTTTTTCTTAATTGTTTTTCATTACTACACGACACACATAATATTATTATAGCTGGAGACTTCAATACTATGATTAACCCACAAATGGACTGATCAAATGTATCCAGTTCTTCAAGAAATTGTCATTCTACAGAAATAATAAAACAATACATGATTCATTATGGACTCTGCGATTGTTGGAGAGTGAATAACCTGTCACTTAGAGAATATACTTACTTCTCTTTTCTCGATTTGACCTTTTTCTCATCAGTAAATGTATCCGAGACTACAATTCACCCAATCATAATCAGCGATCATGCTCCCATCTCTCTCACACTTAACACTCAACCTTATGTTAAGCTCCACAACAGATGGTGCTTCAGTAATTCATTACGACACGGACTTTGACAGTTTCATTAAGAAAGAGTGGGCATTCTTTCTGGAGATGAATGACTCCACAGAAGTTTCACCATCACTATTATGGGAAACAGGCAAAGCAGTAATTACAGGAAAGATAATATCATACTCATAATACAGGAAAAAACAGGAAAATAAAGAATTAAACACCTCACAAATATTAATTCCTCTAACCCCAGCGAACAAATGCAAAGCGAACTGAACCATCTCAAAATACAACTTGACAGCATCATACACCAAAAAACACAATTCATTATCCAACAATTTAAATATTAACATTATCAATATAGCAACAAAACAAGTAAATACCTAGTAAATCAATTAAAGTGTAAAAAAGAAAAAGCAATCATTCAATCCATACTCAATCAATCAGACGAAATAGTTCAGAATCCACAAGAAATTAATAATATATTCCAAACAAACCTAATCAAACAGAAATAGAAACTTTTTTAAAAGAAGTAAAATTACCAACTATAGCAAAAGAACAGGCAAATGCATTGGATGGATTTGAGGTTGGTGTCTAGGTCAGGCAGGTCTGTTGGATGTGCTCGCTGGCGGTAGTGGAGCGGCTCCCAGACTTGGAGAGTTTCGTATATCGGCAATCCTTTTATTGACTGGTATAAAATCTCATTAAGATGAGATGATATTATTATTATTATCACTACTACTACTGCTATTAGTGTTTTTATTATTATTATTGTTATTATTATTATTATTATAACTGATTGTTCCATATCTATCTGTCACTCAGCTAGTTTAAATCTATATCTTTCTTTTACTATTATATGACACTAAATTAACCTATTCCTTAAACTTATCACAGTACCTGAAGACACTACTATATCTCTACACCTATAATTGTGGTTTGTGTGTGTGTGTGTGTGTGTGTGTGTGTGTGTGTGTCTGTCACTGGTCCCTTACTTGTATAAGCTGCTATGCCTTGTTAATTTGTGTTTTGTTCAATAATAAAAAAAAAAAGTGTGATCTGAGACATTTACCATTTCAAATGAAGGACTTCGCTATGCTCTCAAATGGCTTGAAATAGGAGAGGGGGACATCTACAGGGAGAGATTGTAACAGGTAGTTAAATTTTGCAATACAGTTCATTTTAATAACATTAACCTTCCCAAACATAGATAAATGTAATGAAGCCCACCTACTCTCATCTCTCAAACCTTTTAATTAAAGGGTTAAAATGACCTAAATCACACAAATTTGCTGGGAATAAAATGTCCAAATACTTAATGCCCTATTTGGGCAACTGGAAGGCTTCCAGTTGAAAAGCCATAACTGGGCAGGATGCTGTCAGAGACAAAGCTTCGGATTTAGACCAGTTGACTCTGTAACCTGAGAATTTAGAGAAAGAATGAATAATCCTGTGGAGGCAAGGCAAATATATAATGGGGTCAGAGGCATTTAATAAAATATAATCTGCATAAAGCAAAAGCTTGTATGCCACATCTCCCGCCATCACCACTGTAAAATCATCCTCCTTTCTTATCGCGGCTGCTAATGGTTCCAGGGCAAGACAGAACAATAATGGGGAAAGAGGGCAACCCTGCCGGGTGCCCCTATCTAGGGTAAAATAATCTGAAATTAGTACATTTGTTTGTACCGCCACTACCGTGTGTCTATAAAGTAACTTAATCCATTCAATAAAAGTATTTCCAAACCCGTATATTTCCAAAACCTGAAAAACATAATCCCATCTACCATATCAAATGCCTTTTCGGTGTCAAGTGAGATGGCAGCGACCGGAGTCTGATCATTCGCCACTGACCACATGCTATTGATGAAACGCCTAATGTAATCAGAAGAGCTATGGCCTCAAATGAATCCCATCTGATCTACAGTGAGGGAAAAAAGTATTTGATCTCCTGCTGATTTTGTATGTTTGCCCACTGACAAAGAAATGAGCAGTCTATAATTTTAATGGTAGGTTAATTTGAACAGTGAGAGACAGAATAACAACCAAAAAATCCAGAAAAACGCATGTCAAAAATTTTTGCATTTGCATTTTAATGAGGGAAATAAGTATTCGACCCCCCCCCTCACAATCAGAGATTTCTGGCTCCCAGGTGTCTTTTATACAGGTAACGAGCTGCGATTAGGAACACACTCTTAAAGGGAGTGCTCCTAATCTCATTTTGTTACCTGTATAAAAGACACATGTTCACAGAAGCAATCAATCAATCAGATTCCAAACTCTCCACCATGGCCAAGACCAAAGAGCTGTCCAAGGATGTCAGGGACAAGATTGTAGATCTACACAAGGCTGGAATGGGCTACAAGACCATCGCCAAGCAGCTTGGTGAGGTGGTGTCAACAGTTGGTGCGATTATTCGCAAATGGAAGAAACACAAAAGAACTGTCGATCTCCCTCGGTCTGGGGCTCCATGCAAGATCTCACCACGTGGAGTTGCAATGATCATGAGAACGGTGAGGAATCGGCCCAGAACTATACGGGAGGATCTTGTCAATGATCTCAAGGCAGCTGGGACCATAGTCACCAAGAAAAAAATTGGTAACATACTACGCCATGAAGGACTGAAATCTGTACTTCAGCTCTGCTTCGGCACTTTTAATATTCCCTTCCAATTACAAAAGTTCTCGTGCTTTGGATTTTTTTGATGAATGAGGCGTACTGAATGATCCGACCCCTAAGAACCGCCTTAAGTGCCTCCCAAGCCATGCCCACAGAGGATACTGAGGACCAGTTGTTCTCCATATAAACATTGATTTCAGCCTTTAACATTTGTTGAAATTCAGGATTTTGCAAAAGGGATACATTAAAACGGCAACTATATGATTTCTTTTTCTCCATGGCAACACCTCTAAACTCACCACGGCGTGATCTGAGACTAAGATGTTTCCAATTGAGCAATCAACAACAGATGGAAAAAAATATATTCTAGAATAAATCTTATGGACTGATAAAAAAAAATAAAATTATAGTCCCTAACAAATAGGTTCAAAAGTCTTCAAAACCAAGGAAGACCAAGATTTTTACACATCCTGTGAAGCGCCAATGTTGCTCTAGAGGGCTTACACACTTTTGTTTCACTATGATCAAGGATTGAGTGCATCAAAAGATTAAAGTCTCCTCCCAATATCATATCATGAGGGGTGCCAGCGGCTTGCAACCCTGATCATCAACGTTAGTTGCGTAAATATAAGCCAAAATCAACCTTTGTCCCTGAATTTCTGCTAAAACAATAATTGACTCTTCCTAATTTATCATTAATCTGTTTGAGACATTTGAATTGTAGATGTTTACTTAGTGTAATGCTCCTCTGCGCTTGAGCCAGCACTAAAGAAAACATGTCCACCCCATATCCTCCCAAATTTTTCAGCTTCCTGTGGAGAAAGATGCATTTCTTGAAGAAACACTATCATATTTCTTACTTATAAAAAAAGAGATTACCTTCCTTCCTTCCTTTTTATAGGGTTACCCAACCCAGTCTGCTCATATTAACAATTGACATTGACACTTAAAAAAATATATATTTTGTGTCAAAAATAACATTTATAAAGACCACATTCCAACATTAGTGCAACAATCAAACCCGAACTTCCCCCCCTGAACCAAACAAACAGCAAAAAGAAAACCGTGAGTCCCTCTAAACTCCAGTCCATTTCTTTGCACACTACAAATGTGCTCACACTGCTCAAGTCCGGTGCTTCTATAAAATTTTGTGAGACAGAATTACACAACAGAAAATTATCGATAAATCAAACTCCTGCCAATAGGCAGAATAAACACAAAGATTTTTAGATTCATCCACCTAAGTGTTATGACACAAAAAGTGATACAAACTAGCAAAGTGCGCAGAGTTCGCTTTTCACACGTCCAACCCTTGCTTGGCGCCACATGACTCCAGGCTCTATGCTTTTTACAGCAATCGTGAAGCTGTGTTCATGATTCACATCAGGGTGTCAGTGCCAGCATTAAGTGCCGCTTTTGAACTTTGTGTTCATCAACTTTGAACATGTTAATTAACATGTCCCTTAAATAGGCTGAAAAATACTTTTTTCTGTCACAAGTTCCATTACATCTTGTTTTGTACATCAGATAGTGTTGCATATGGGACACTTCTTGCAGGCACACCTTTTTAGGACATAAAAATCCTTAACATTTAAGAGATTACCTAATGATGCTTTGTTTACATTGCATTTATTTCACATTTAGCTCTGATTTGCTGTGATTTAGAGTCTCTCTCTCACACACACACAGGTTGCTTGGGCATTGGGAGGAGGCAGCTCGAGACTTGGTGATGGCCTGCAAACTAGACTACGATGATGAAGCCAGTGCAATGCTGAAAGAAGTCCAGCCCAAGGTATTTATTCTAAACTCTTACACTGTTATGTGACTTTTAGGGGGCTTTCACACTGGCAGTTTATTCCGAAACAGAGCATGGTTCCCATAACAAAAATGGTACCTGTAGTAGATGGTATGTGCTCTGTTGCAATGGAACTGTAGCACAGTTTGCATGAGTGAGAAAGCAACCTGTACTGGTGTCTGTACTTGATCAGGAAGTAAAATAACTTACGCTTGAGTTTTTGCCAGGTTAAGCATGGCGATTCTGATGTGTATGATGACACCAAAAATATAGCGACTCGGCCGTTCGCTGCAGTGCTTTTCATTGAAGTTCAAACTTTAAAGCTGCACTTGATGCCCTGACACAAATCATGTGAATTTTACATCATGTTTAATGTTACTTGAATTGGTACTATTTTAGTACATTTCTGTCTTTATACTGTAGAAAGTTTTGTCTGGAAAATCTTGATAAACATTATTTTAAATGCATTATATATTACAGAATTACATGCTGTTTTCTTTTCTAAGAAGGAACTAAATTTAAAGTAAAAGAAGTATATATGTTGAGTCAAATTTCAGCTCTCAAAATCAGCGATTAACTATTATTTATTCGAAAAAACAAAATAATGTACTCCATTCATCTCATCTGACCTCACCTGTCCATCATAGGCCAACAAAATCATAGAGCACCGGCGCAAATATGAACGCAAGCATGAAGAACGGGAGCTTAGATCAAGACAAGAACGAGTGAAGAAAGCGAGGGAGGAGCATGAGAGAGCACAAAAGGTAAGAAAGGGATGCATGGAAGAATAAGTGTCTTGATTCAGAGTCAGTCCTGTTAATATGTTTCTGTGTGTGTGTAGGAAGAGGAGGCCAGACAACAAGCTGGAGGTGCATATGGAGGGTTCCCAGGATTCCCAGGTATCTCTGTAAAAATACTATTAATCCTTGATCCAGATGGGTGTTTGAAGTCAACTTTTATTTTAAGTATAATGTTCATAACACATCAACAAGATTATTGAGAGTAACATGAAACCTCAGATCTCTTGAAGCATGAGTTTAAACACTTCATTGTCACATAATTTGAAATCGTATTGTATAAATTGTTGTTAACATTTCCTCTTGACTCTTTAGGAGGTGCTGGTTTCCCTGGTGGAGCTCCTCCATTTGGAATGCCTGGACTTAATGAGATATTTAATGACCCAGAGGTTCTCATGGCTATGCAGGTACAATTATACCACTGAGCACCAGAATGATTGATTTGAAATGTTAACGATCATAAGTTAGATGAGCTTTCTTCAAGCCCAACTGTGAGCCCAGCAGTTCATCATAACTTTAACATTCAACCAGACTTGTCAAAAATATCACCATCCTGTACAGCCCCGAAATCTTAATGTTGTGCTTGACGATCAGTTTATAATTATTGACCACATCGCAAGAACAGTCCGATCATGCAGATTTGCTCTGTATAGCATTAGGAAGATCAGACCTTTCCTTGTCCAGGCTCTTATATTTCGACTGGACTACTGCAATGCACTACCTGCATGCACAGGTAAACCTCTGCAATTGATCCAGAATGTTGCAGCACGATTGTTTTTCAACAAGCCCAAGAGAGCATATCTCACACCTGTCTTCATCAAACTGTGGACTGGTTGCCAACTGGTTGCCTATAGCTCCTTTTTCCACCATCTGGCCAGTGCGAGCCAAGGCTATGAACTGGTCAGCAGGGGCCAATATCCTCTGACCTCCAGCAGCGAGACCAAAATCAATCTGCATTCCCAACATTGGACCAGCAGCCCTGCAGCATTGCCCTAAACTCCACCCATAATACGTTGTTGCCCTGGTGCCAACATCACACACACACTGCCCATTTCACAAGCAAGAGGAAAGATCAAGCTGAGGTATCAGACTCTGGAGACTAGCTAGCCCTCGAAATGAACACTGATTTGTAGTGTGCCCGCAATTTGTATTACATTTTTTCAAATTTATATAGGGGTGAATATGCAAGTTCTGTGACAATAAGCGTAATCACGTCTTCGTTCGGTAGATGGCACATCAATCTGATGTTAAACGTTTTCATCAGTCCAAATATTCAGAAGAGCCCAGATTGCTTCGAATGATCAGTACTGATGATTTTCTATTCTCCGTTGAGGTAAACTGGAAGCTAGATATGAAAAATTGTGAAATTAGAGTCTTGGTACTGAAACCTCTTACATGGCTTAGCAAAACTCCGTCTTTAACATTAACCCACCTTAATCCCCAGTTGGCCGCCTTTGACCGATGGCTCAGAGGAAGCCCCGTGGAGGCACGATGAAGCCTCAGAAGTGATAGTGAGAACGTATCTGGCCATGGCACGCACTAGTACGCCCTCATTTGGCCCAATAGTGGAAACATGGCTAATGGTTACACTCGCTACTTCAAGTTCATTTACCCTCAAGAAGCTTAAGATCAGCGTGTGAGGGGTACATTGTGGTGGCATCTCTCAGGCACAAATTCACTGTCCTGGACATTCACTTCAACTGTTTCTCGCTGGTGAAACGACCTGCCAAACTCCACCTGAGCAGCTAATTCTCTAGCCATATTCAAGAAACCACTAAAGATGCATCTACTGTATTTCGTGAGCATTCGACCCAATCCTTCTAATGCAATAACTGTATTAAAAAAATCAATCTCAATCCATTCTTTTACCAGTGTATCTCACCTTCCTCTCTACTTGTGGTTCTCTGAGCAATTAGCAACTTTGTATTACAGCTCTTCTTGTTTTACTACCTCCTTAGGATGAATTTTCAGTCGTGTTCCTCATTTTTAAGTCGCCTTAGATAAAGTGTCTGCTAAATGAATACATTTAAATGTTGTACAACCTGACAGATATATCAGCTGTCTGAAAAATCTATGTGCACGTTTTCTTCATCAAATGTAAAATTTGTTGTATATTTTTGGCCCTGATTTATAACATGTAAATTCTGAGAATCTATTGAACTTCTGCAATTATTGTCTAGGATTCTGAGGTGATGGCAGCATTCCAGGATGTGGCACAAAACCCCGCCAACATCTCCAAGTACCAGAGCAACCCCAAGGTCATGGCCCTAATCAACAAACTCAGCTCCAAGTTTGGTGGCCAGCAGCCCTAAAGGGCAGCATGTATTAATGTGAGTTGGGGGGGGGGGGGGGTGGGGGGGTCACTGATGTTGGCCCTGAATTGCAAGAAGTTTTTTTGTTGGGGGGGGGGGTAACTACTTTGTGGGCTTCACTGATCTCAACAGTTAGAACTATAAGGAATAGTTTACCCAAAAATACAAATTCTGTCATCATTTACTCACCCTCATGTTTTTTCTGAATCTGTGTAACTTCTGTTTTTCTGGCAGTATGTTAATCTAAGTCACCATTCATTTTCATTGTATGGAGAAGAGATGCAATTAAAGTGAATGGTGACATAATATAGTGTATAACCCTAACATATTCCTAATGTGTTCCATTGAAGGAAGTCATCCGGGTCACCTGGACTTTTCATTTTTTGGGTGAGCTATCCCTTTAAGACCATGATCTTAATCTCCTCACATTTGAAAATGTATAACGCAGATGTCTGAATGCTGAATTTGATCAGCACTGCTCTAGGTGCTACATAGACTAAATGGAATGAACTAAAGTGTGCATTTAACCGCCAACCATTCATGAAGATTTAGTATAATTTTAATGATCAATGTCATCTATTCAGTTATTAGAACTGCAATAGGAGTTAAGGTATATAGCATATGGTTGTGGTGACGTTTTCTCTCAAATCCTCCTTGATTCGATTCAGTCAAACATTGTGAACTTCTACAAGATTGATTTGATCTAGTGGGAAACTCAAATGTGGCTTTATCATTCTCTAGATCAAGATGGTGTAACATGTTTACATATTTCCTGTCTAAAGCAAGCAGTCAATCACTTTCTGTTGGACTTCATAGGTGTTCTTTATAAAGGTTTATGATTATTACATTTGTTGTTGTTTTTTTTATCCTTGCCCTCAATGTAACCTAACATTTTCTTCTGTCTCTTGTCAATTGCACAAAAATAAGTGTAAATTCAATTGTGAAACGCACCCTTTCCTTTTGTGACATTTTGCATCTAACATTGAATTTCATCTTGATTTAACTCAATAAACATCTTGTTTGTTGCAAACTTAAGTCATCTGTTCATTTACCTGCTTGAAATTTAAGATAGTTTAAAAGGGATGCAATGCAAACTGACACCGTAAATTATTCAATTTCAATTCAACATTATCTACATCACTTTTTACAATACATATTGTTCCAAAGAAGCCTTATGGAAAATACAGAAACAGTTCTCTCATCAAAATGTCTCTCGTCAATGCAAAAAAGAGAATATTCAGTTATGAAATGCACTTTCTTATCTAATATGGAATTTCATGATGATATAATGCCAACATTTTGGCTTTTGCAAACGTACAAACTCTGGTTATTTTCTAGCTTGATAGGTTAGTTGGTTTAAAGGGGATGCAATGCAAACACCCTAAATTATTTAATTTCAGTTTATTTTATTTTGTTTAGTGTTTTTTCCTATATTGTTCCAAAGAAGTTTTACAAAAAAGAAAAAATATTAGGGCCTTATAAACCCCCAGTGAGCACGACAAAGGCACTGGTGGCATGGTAAAACCTTCTAAGATGTAACCAACACTCAGCTAGGGAAGCCCTCCTTTAAGAACATTGATGGATGACTCAAGGATATTTGCCTTAATTTGGACAATACAAATTATTGGTTGCTGTGTTTTAGACCAATTACATTTAAAATGTTGACCAATAATATAAAAGAACAAAATCTATATTTGATGTTTGAACAGAATTTTGCCATTAGGTTCAGATTTGGCTGCTCCTGTTGTAAAAATTAACTAACAATCATTACAATTTTAAGTTAATCCTTGAGTCTGTTCAAACACCCAATCCTAAATATGAACTATAATAGTAGGCTAATGATTTTTCTTAAATATACATAGCACATTTACTAGTCAGATCCAGTCTGTGATTAAATCTATGAAGGACAGAAACTGGCAGTGTATTTGGCACTTATTTCCATTTATGCACTTATTTTCAATCTTCCTCTTCATGAGCATAAGTTCCTTTTTACTGTCTATAAGATCAAACAGTATGGTTGGATTCTCCTTTGAACAAACAAAAATGAAGACAAAAGAGCATTCGAACAAGTAAGGGATATACACTCACCTGAAGGATTATTAGGAACACCTGTTCAATTTCTCATTAATGAAATTATCTAATCAACCAATCACATGGCAGTTGCTTCAATGCATGTAGGGGTGTGGTCCTGGTCAAGACAATCTCCTGAACTCCAAACTGAATGTCAGAATGGGAAAGAAAGGTGATTTAAGCAATTTTGAGCGTGGCATGGTTGTTGGTGCCAGACGGGCCGGTCTGAGTATTTCACAATCTGCTCAGTTACTGGGATTTTCACGCACAACCATTTCTAGGGTTTACAAAGAATGGTGTGAAAAGGGAAAAACATCCAGTATGCGGCAGTCCTGTGGGCGAAAATGCCTTGTTGATGCTAGAGGTCAGAGGAGAATGGGCCGACTGATTCAAGCTGATAGAAGAGCAACTTTGACTGAAATAACCACTCGTTACAACCGAGGTATGCAGCAAAGCATTTGTGAAGCCACAACATGCACAACCTTGAGGCGGATGGGCTACAACAGCAGAAGACCCCACCGGGTACCACTCACCTCCACTACAAATAGGAAAAAGAGGCTACAATTTGCAAGAGCTCACCAAAATTGGACAGTTGAAGACTGAAAAATGTTGCCTGGTCTGATGAGTCTCGATTTCTGTTGAGACATTCAGATGGTAGAGTCAGAATTTGGCATAAACAGAATGAGAACATGGATCCATCATGCCTTGTTACCACTGTGCAGGCTGGTGGTGGTGGTGTAATGGTGTGGGGGATGTTTTCTTGGCACACTTTAGGCCCCTTAGTGCCAATTGGGCATCGTTTAAATGCCACGGCCTACCTGAGCATTGTTTCTGACCATGTCCATCCCTTTATGGCCACCATGTACCCATCCTCTGATGGCTACTTCCAGCAGGATAATGCACCATGTCACAAAGCTCGAATCATTTCAAATTGGTTTCTTGAACATGACAATGAGTTCACTGTACTAAAATGGCCCCCACAGTCACCAGATCTCAACCCAATAGAGCATCTTTGGGATGTGGTGGAACGGGAGCTTCGTGCCCTGGATGTGCATCCCACAAATCTCCATCAACTGCAAGATGCTATCCTATCAATATGGGCCAACATTTCTAAAGAATGCTTTCAGCACCTTGTTGAATCAATGCCACGTAGAATTAAGGCAGTTCTGAAGGCGAAAGGGGGTCAAACACAGTATTAGTATGGTGTTCCTAATAATCATTTAGGTGAGTGTAATTGCGGAGAAGCACAAATCAGGGAAAAGATACAAGGCCACTTCAAAGGCATTGAACATGCCTCAGAGCTCAGTGCTGTCCCATCATACAGAAGTGGAAGAAATATGCAACTACAGCCACTCTGCCTAGGGAAGGTTGAGTGGGACATGGGATAAATTAATGAGATGTTTACTTCTGTAACCAGACTGTTGCGCTCTATTGCACAAAATGGGGCAGTACGGGAGAGTTGCTAGGAAAAAGCCTTTGCTGAGGAAAAAAAAAGCACATTTGCGAGTCTTTGCAATTTTGCAATTCGTCACTTGGAAGATATGACAGAAGGTCTTCTGGTCTGATTAGACTAGAGTGAAACTTTTGGGTGTAAACAGTATATGTGGTACAAATACAACACTGCATTTCAGCCAAATAACACCATCCCTACAGTGAGACACACTAGTGGTAGCATCGTGTTATGGGGGTGCTTTTCAGCAGCAAGGCTGGCAATCATGTGAAGATTGATGTGATAATGAATATTGGTGTAAGTTGGCAGGGTCGTTTGAGGCATGAATTGTTAGTAGGTTTTGTTCTTATGAATCTAATGAATCAAGAGCTGCCCCAACTGCTGCTGGACCCTCAAGTATGGAATTGTTCTGATACAGAAGAAAAATATGGAGCTAAGAATGTGCATAGATTATCGGCAACTCAACATTAAAATGCGAAAGGATGCCTATCCATTTCCCCGTATTGAAAAATCATTGGATGCCTTGGCAGGTGCACAATGGTTTTCTATGCTCAACTTGGCAAGTGGCAATAATCAGGTCCTAGTAGCTGAAAGTGATAAAGCAAAGACTGCTTTTTGTACTCCTTTTGGCATTTTTGAATTTGAAAGGATGCCGTTTGGATTATGTAATGCCCCTGGGACTTTTCATCAGCTTATGTAAAAGATATTTGGTGACCAGATCTTGCATTTGGTCTTGCATCTTGATGATGTCATCGTTTTTTCATCTTCCGTAGAACAGCATTTACAGAGATTGGAGATGCATCTTAGCAGACTCCAAAAGAAGGGATTAAAAGCCAAGTTAAGTAAATGGCATTTCTTCAGATCGGAGGTGCAATATTTGTGACATAGTGTGTCCAGAAAAGATGTGGCGACCGATCCAGACAAAAATTCTGCTGTGGCAAATTTAAGGCAGCCCTGTGACGTTATAGAAGTTAAGTCCTCTCTGGGGTTTTGCAGCTATTACCGCCGTTTTGTAAAGGGGATTTGCCAGTTAGCAGCCCCTCTCCATCAGCTGGTTGCTGACATCATCAAAGCAGGCAAAATTAGTAGAACCAAACCCGGTGTGGTATGGCCTAAAATGTGGGCTGATGAAAGGGAATTGAAGAGAAAGCTTACTATTGCCCCTTTATTGGCTTTTGCTGATTTCATCAAGCCATTTGTTTCATAAGTTGATGCTAGCTAACAGCAATCCTGTCACAAGAGCATCAAGCCAAATTAAAGCCAGTTACATATGCTAGTCGATCGCTATGGGGAGCGGAGCAAAACATGGAGAATTATAGCTCCAATACACTGGAGTTTTTGGCACTGAAGTGGGCTATATCTGAGAAAATGTTCTATATACAGTATCTGTGTATATGGATAACAACCCCCTTAGCCATTTTCAGTCCATTAAACTAGGGGCTACTGAACAAAGGTGGGTAACTCAATTAGCAGCTTTTGATTTCACACCGCAGTATCATCAAGAACAGATCAAAGGAAATGCTGATTCCCTTTCACGCCAGTACAGTTGTCAGGCAGGAAAAGATGATGCGGGGGTCGACCATCAGGATAGTAATACTTCACGCATATCCTGAGAATCTGATGTGGCAACACTACAGCAGATTGGGGTGTTCCCTAGTCGATCAAGGGCTGACTTGACAACCCTACAATTCGCTGACCCCATTCTGGGTTCATCACTGTCTTCTGGAGGAGGGGCGGCCACCAAGTAAAGAAGAGTGTTAAAAACTCCCAGGGGATCTTCGGTGTTTGCTGCGGTAGTGGGAACGAATTCTGGGGGAAAATGACCTACTCTGTAGACGGGCAAGGACATCTCATGTTGAAGAGTATCTTGATCTGCTTCTGCCTTCCTGTCTTCATAAAGAAATTCTGAGCAGCCTTTATGGCCAACATGGGCACCAGGGAGTGCGACGGACCACTGATCTGTTTAGGCAAAGTTGTGGCCAAGGATGAGAGTAGAGATAGGGAAGTACTGCAAAAATTGTCAGTGCTGTGTACTCTCTAAAGCGGTCCAGCCCAAGGTGAAGACTTACCATGGTGCCCTCCTTGCAAGTAAGCCACTAGAGGTCCTCGCAATAGACTTCACACTGCTTGAACCTCCAACAGACCGGAGGGAGAATGTGTTGATCATGACTGATGTCTTCTCCAAATATACACAGGCTGTACCCACCAAGGATCAAATTGCATTACAGTAGCAAGAGTTCTTGTCGATAGCTGGTTTAACTGGTTTGAAGTTCCCAAACGGATGCAATAGGATCAGGGGAGAAACTGTGAAAGCTCTGATCAAACAGCTTTGTGATCTTTATGGTAATGAGAAATCAAGGACTACATCATACTATCTACAAGGAAATGGCCAATGTGAGAGATTCAACCAGACACTCCATGATTTACTCTAAACCCTTCCTCCAGAGAAGGCGGTGTGGCCCAAGTATATCTCTCAATTGGTTTGGGCATATAATACTACAACCCATCGCTCTACAGCCCATTCAACTTATTTTATTTTTTTTTCCTCCACTTTTTCTCCCCAATATGGAATGCCCAATTCCCAATGCGCTATAAGTCCTCGTGGTGGCATAGTGAATCGTCTCAATCCGGGTGGCAGAGGACAATGATTAATGATGAGTCCCAGGTATGTGGAGTTAGCCACACAATTAAGAATCGGTTGCCATGACCAATAGAGATGTGATTGTCGCTGAAAAAGCTGTATTGGTCACTGCGCTTTCTCTTCAGCCTCTCATACAGGTATGCAAAATGTGTTGATTTTAATAGCGTTGTGATGCTGCAATTCCTCATTTATTCTGACTTTTTTTAAGGCGATTTTTGGGCTAAGTTTCCACCCTCTGCAAAATCAAAATCAGTTTGTGTTTCAGCAGGACAATGACCCAAAGCACAAAGCAACACTGGAGTGGCATAAAATGAAGAAAATGGATGTCCTTGAGTGGCCCTGTCAGAGTTCTGAATGGGCCACTATCTTTAGGCTAAAATTAGCTCCTTGTGTGGAAATTTAGGAGCAACTCTTAAAAGTTATTAATTTTAGGACTGGTAAAATTTTCATCTAAGAGTAATTCATTAAGCATTCATTAAGCATTTTAATGCTAAAAGTAGCTCCTAAACCCAGGACAGCTTAGAAGTCATCCTGAGGAAGAGTGACACACGATCCGAAGCATGACAGCTGTCGTCAATCCACATTATATAGAATTTTATTGTGACATTGACTATTTAAAATGGGATCACCTGAATCACAATTGAGTCAATGTATTTTATAAATATTATAATGTTGACATTGACCATTAAAAATGGTATTGCCTGCAGAGAAAAAAGGGGGCATTCATGGTGAATCATGGCATCTATCTATCTATCTATCTATCTATCTATCTATCTATCTATCTACAGTATATACAGAAAAAGTATTTGCCCACTTCCTGATTTCTTCTATTTTTGTATATGTTTCATATATATATATATATATAATTGTTTTTTTTTTTTTTTTTTTTTTTTTTTGATTGAAGCAAAAAAGTTATCCAACACCTATATCACCCATGTAAAAACTAACTGCCACCATAAACTTAATAGCAGTTTGTGCCACCTTTAGCAGCAGCAAATACAACCAATGCTTCCGATAACTGGAGATCTGTCTTTCACAACTCTGTGGTGGAGTTTTGGCCCACTCTTCTTTGAAGAACTGCTTTAGTTCAGCCACATTGAAGGGTTTCAAGCATAAACTACCTGTTTAAAATCCTGCCACAGCATCTCAATCAGGTTCAAGTCAGGATTTTGACTAGGCCACTCCAAAACTTTAATTCTACATCTTTTGAGCCATTCATAGGTGGATTTACTCCTATGCTTTGGATCACTGTCTTGCTGCATAATCCAGTTGTGCTTAAACTTCAACTCACGGACTGATGGATGGACGTTCTCCTTTAGGATTTTCTGGTAGGGAGCAGAGTTTCCTTCAAATCATCCCCACACCATTACACTACCACCACCATGGAATTCTGTGTTGGATTTACGCAAGATGTAATGGGACAGCTGTCTTACAAACAGTTCCATTTTCAACTCATCAGTCCACAGAACATTCTCCCTAAAGGTTTGAGGATCATCAAGGTGTGTTTTGGCAAAATTCAGATGAGCCTTAATGCGCTTCTGGGTTAGCAGTGGTTTTTGCCTTGCCACTCTTCCATGGATGGCATTTTTGGCCAGTGTCTTTCTGATAGTGGAGTAATGAAAAGTGACATGAAGTGACATTGATCCTTGGATATTGTCCTTGGCTTTTTTGTGACTTCCTGGATGACCCGTCGCTGTGCTCTTGGAGGAATTTTGGGAGGTCAACCACTTCTGGGAAGGTTCTCTACTGTGCCAAGTTTTCTCCTTTTGGAGATAATGGCTCTCACTGTGGTTCTTTGGAGTCCTTGAAATAGCTTTGTAACCCTTCCTGGACTGAAGATTTGAAGATTTAAATCACCCTTTCCCTCATCATTTCTGGAATTTCTTTCGACCTTGGCATAGTGTGCTACTGGGTGAGACCTTTTAGCCAATTTCATGCTGATGAAAAGGTTCTTTTTAGGTGTTGATTTGAAGAGGGTGGCAGTAATCAGGCTCGGGTGTGTCTAGTCCAGATGAACCCTATTATAAATGTAGTTTAATAGATTTGGGGATTTAGTAACTACGGGGGCAAATACTTTTTCAAACAGGCCCAGTTGGAATTGGATAACTTTTTTTGCTTCAATAAATAACACTATCATTTAAAAAATGTATTTTTTGTTTACACAGATTGCCTTTTGTTTTATGTTAGATTTAGTTTGAATTTTTTTAATAATTTAGTCTGAGATATACACAAAAACAAAGAAATCTGTATGGGGCATACGTTTTCACAGCGCTATGTGTGTGTGTATATATATATATATATATATATTTATACACACACACACCGATCAGCCTCAACATTAAAACCACCTGCCTAATATTGTGTAGGTCCCCTCATGCTGCCAGCGAACAGCGCCAACCTGCATCTCAGAATAGCATTCTGAGATTATATTACACAATTGTACACAATTGTACAGAGTGGTTACCTTAGTTACTGTAGACTTTGTCAGTTCAAACCAGTCTGGCCATTCTAGTCTAGCAACAGTTTCCCGGGGGTCCCAGTAGTGGTTTTACTTCACCTGGACAGCTATAAGATCCATGAGATCGAGGGTGGAGCTTTCCAGGGCATGAAGGTGCTAATATACCTCTACCTGTCTGACAACCAGCTTTCCTCCCTGGACACAAAAGCCTTCGCAGGTGCCCAGGAGATAATGTACCTTCACCTAGAAAACAATAAACTCACCCAGTGTCCTTCTACAGCTACGTTGGACCACATCCCCAAACTCCTTGAGCTGCATCTGGAGAGAAACTTTATAGCTAATCTAGAACCTGCAGGGCTTCTATACCCTATCCCTCTGGTGACAGGCCTCTATCTCACCAATAACACCATTGAAATAGCGTCTAAAGCGCTGGATCCTGCCCCAAAGCTGGACATCCTTTGTCTTGGAGCCGATAAACTAATGGAAATGGTGAGTTATATAATAGGCCACACCCATTTATTACAATTTGCTGTATTGGGCCAAGAGCATTTTGGGTGGTCGCTTGGAGTTTAAAGCACCTGTATATGGGTCTTCAAAAGGTAGAGAAGATGATATTCTGTTGTACATGACAAAATATCTCACAATGTCCCAACTCTCGGTCTTTCATATTCATTCAAATATAAATGTAACATTTATTCATTCAGATGGTTGGAAAACACAAGTCTTATGGTTAAAGATGTGTGTGGTTACCCATATGAGCTGCAAGGTCAGACCGTGATGGTGGCAGGTATCTTCAAGAACTGCTCTGGAGAAAATGCTGATTCATAAAATGAGTCCTTCATCCCAATCAACACCCATAAACCCAACAAACTTAAACCCACACAGAGCACAGTTAAAGCAGGCCTGCACAAACCGAACCTCGTCCTAAACCAGCAAAGACCAAATGGACAATGGGACAGATGGAACACAAACCATATGATGGACTCAAATCAGTACATGCTGAAATCAACTAGATTAAACAAGAAAAACAAGAGAAAGAAGGCCAAGAATTGAGACAAGAGCTATAGTGCTTTCTAGGTGTATCATTTTCTAAATGTGTCAAATGTGTAAGTTTTTATTATTTTTTATCACAATGATGGTTAAGACCTTTTCTTGTATGGTAAGATAAAATAGGCCAGTACTGCTATTTTGCCAAACTTGTAATTGTAATATGCAGAACTTGAGTGAAAATATTTTGTTGAGATTTTGGTATGGCAAACAGTAGAGTATAACACATTAACGGAATAAATCATCCTAAAATTCTCTCATAATTTACTCGCCCTCATGCCATCCCAGATGTGTATGACTTTCTGAGAACAGACCAAAAATTATTTTTAATACTGCATACTTTGCCATTGTAGTCTCTAGACAATCATGATTTCAAGCTCGATTACATTTTCTAGTGCTTGAGGCATGTGCAGAGATCACCAAGGAGACTGCGGATTTATAGTACAAAATAATTTGTTGTGCTTTTTGGAGCTTCAAAGTTTGGGTCACCATTCACTTGCGGTGTATGTCCAACAGAGTTGAAATCTGCTGAGATCTTCTGAATATTCTGCAAAAATTTTAGTAATTTCTCTCTCAGGATGGATCGTGTATCGTTCACTTTTATATACTATACAATCTCCTACTCAGAATAATTGGTTCCATGGTGTAATGGTTAGCACTCTGGACTCTGAATCCAGCGATCCGAGTTCAAATCTCGGTGGAACCTGAAGTTTTATTTTTTCGAAGGCGAAGTAGCTCAATTGAATTTACTATCAATAGGTTGCTGAACAATTGTCAACAACATGCCGGCTTTTTCCCAATAAACAACTAAAACGTAGAATGGCGTTTATTACATGGTTGAAGCTGCCGTGTGCTGTAGTCTCGATCATTCTCGCGAGATCAGATCATCAGCAGTCATGGCGGCCGCGATGGATGTGGACACCCCAAGTGGAGCCAACAGTGGAGCCAGTAAGAAGCGTTTTGAAGTTAAAAAGGTAACCGGTTGTGAAATTAGTATTAAGAAATAATAATTATACATGGATTAGTCTCTTTAAAATTTAGACTCTTCTGGAAGGGTTTGTTATAATTCCTAGTTAGCATTAGCTGTGCTGCTCCTTAACATCGTTTTTTGGTTAAATTACCTGCCATTAACTTTTTTTAATAATATACACTACTTTTAATATACACTGGTAATATCTGTAATCTTAGATCTGGGAGATAATATAACCTGATTGTTTTCGTATCTTCTGGTAAATTCTGTAGCGTAATCCGAGAGATTATTAAAGCAGGCCACTTCACAGAAATTAAGTCTAGATATCTTAAAACCTGCCTAACTAGACAGCATTTTGGGCATCATATGCATAGTTTTTTATTAAAAAAATATACACTGTTCTTTTGAAGTGCACACACCGTACATTCAGCTAACTTACATAAATAACAGGAAATGTCCACATTTCACATATTCTTGCCACAAACTAGATGTGTACAGTGCCTACAATGGAAATCACCCAATAACCTGAGATATACAATATGGCAATAGCTGAAAGATTTATGTATTGTGATAGAAAAAAGAATGACACATTTCTCAAATTTTTGGTGAACTAAAAAATTGGTTGCGGTTCATGCACACTGGGTCTGATTAGAGGATTGCGGTCCAAATGTCAGAATCATTGAAAGTCATAAAGAAAATGTTTTTTAATCTATTGTCAATTATTTGCACATAATATTCTTGTTAAAAGTATTCCTATATGACACTGTCCTTGTCACAACCTAAAACACATTGGAGTCCAAGCCACGGGTTCTTACCATGTTTTATTTGCAGTTGAAGTCATAAGTCTACATACAATTAGATTGAAAACATTAACTCATTTTTTAACCACTCCACAGATTTTATATTAGTAAACTATAGTTTTTATTCGAACGTTTCAATATTTTGATAAAAAAAAAAAAACTACTTCCAATTGAACTGCCCAAAATGCGGTCTAGGTAGTTCACAAAGATTTGTGAAACAACTCGGTCATTTTGCGATTTAATTGACATGGGATGGGACCGTTAAAATGTACGCAGCACCTTATTATTTTTGGTAACTTTTGAGTGCCACAGTAGTACTTTTTGTGAGGTCATTAAATTGCCTCCCTTAATAACATTAGAAATTCTGTAACACCCAGAACCCCATTAAATACATATAGAGTGCTAATCTGTAATCGTTTTAGTTATGGGACATCTGGTGCTTGAATGGTGCTAGAACTCTCTTTCTCTTGCAGTGGAATGCCGTGGCGCTGTGGGCTTGGGACATTGTTGTAGACAACTGTGCTATTTGCAGAAATCACATTATGGACCTCTGTAAGTATCGACTCTCATTTTGTCTTCATTATCTTTTAATGTGGCCTAATCTTTTTGCACAAGTTTCACAGTTCTCTGTTTTGTAACACATCTGAATTGAATCTACCCTGAATATTTTCAGATGTTATTTTATCATTACTTTGTATGAGCTCTCGTTGTCATTTAAATCTTGGTTTGTCCATCTGAACGTTGAACTCCTTCATTTCCTTCAGGTATAGAGTGTCAGGCCAATCAGGCTTCAGCTACATCAGAAGAGTGCACAGTGGCCTGGGGAGTCTGCAATGTGAGTATGACCACACACAGTCTGAGCGCCGGGTCTGTAGAATGGTGTTTGTAACTGTGTGTTGTTTGGTTCTGCAGCATGCTTTTCATTTCCACTGCATCTCTCGCTGGTTGAAGACCAGACAGGTGTGTCCCCTGGACAACAGAGAGTGGGAGTTTCAGAAGTAAGTGGCTTGTACTGCTGATAGCTGAAGTGAATAGTTAGACCAAGAGACTGTAGGCATTTTTTTGGTTAAGAAAATGTATTATTGAAGAATCCCAATTGAATTTGAGCCATTTAGTCTAGGTCTCTTGAACTCCATTTCTGACCCATGTTATTTCAAATGGTACATTTGAATTAATGGTACATTGTTCTCACCTGTTTAATTGTTTAATTTTGTGGAATAATCTTTGAAATAAGTATTTAGCATTTTAAATCCAAGTTAAATGTGTTGACTCATTAATTGATCTTACTACCAAAGGGTTAAGAAAATGTTAAAATGATTTATTTTATTTGTTGGTTCTGATATTTGTTGCTTGTTTACCTCTGATATTGCTGATCTGATATTGCTCTGTTTTTCAGGTACGGCCATTAGCGACGTCTGGATTGCCCAGTGATTGGATTCAGGATTTTCTTTCCTGAGCTACTTTCTGTTAGATGCCACTACCCTTCCCCTGTTGAAACCAATACGATCACCATGGAATTGTGTTAGTTATAATTTTTTTTTATTTTATTGCTGTGCTGTGCAGCATTCAAAGCTGTAAATTATAAATAAAGTTCCTGTGTCCAGCTGGTTTGGATCATTTTTCAAGATTAACAGAAAGCGCATAGATTGATTTGCTCAACCTGAGATTGAGTAATTCAACTGTTTGTTATATTTGTGAATCACTCAACTGCAACAGTGCAGCCTTCTGCATTCTGAGATATAATTCTTAAATAATCAAACCAGCCCGTCTGGCAACAACAACCATGCTATAGTCAAAATCACTGAGATCACATTTTTTTCCCCATTCTGATGGTTGATGTTGACACTGAACTGAAGCTTCTGACCCTATATGAATGATTTAATGCATCGCACTGCTGCCACATGATTGGCTGATTAGATAATCACATGAATGAGTAGGTGTACAGGTGTTCCTAACAAAATGCACAGTGATTTTAAATGTCAAATTAAATATCCAAAAAATTATGATGATGATGATGAAGATAATAATAATATAAAACTAAATATGTTAAATAATATACTATCTATTTAAAAAATAGTTTGTATTTTCATATATTAATATATTCAGGAAAATTACAAATTTAATATAAAAAATTGATTGGTGTCATTATTATTATTATTATTCAAAAATAGAAGTGCAAGTAAAAGCAAAAAATAAAATAGAAAACATACTTTGAGAAATAATACAATTTAAACTTTATTATTATTAACTAACTGATGATAAAACAAACTTAAATATGTTTAATAATAATTGCAACAAACATATTAAAACAAATATATTATGTAATAAATAATATATTCAATAAAACAGAATTAAATATAAAAATGTATTAATATAATAGTTTTATTATTATAAAGTATTCAAGAATAAAATATTAAGTAAAAGTAAAACAACTAAAATAGATCACGGATCATAAAAAATGTTTTAATTATTTGTGATGAAAATTTAATTTTTTTTTAATGAAATGTATTATATTTATTGTAATGCTAACATTATATCTAATTTTCAGGGGATGTTTTTTTAAATAATTTAGGTCACAGGTGTGCAGATGACAGAACAGGATATGAACAAACAAACTAAATACTACTAAAATTGGTAAAGTTGTATTTCATGATTACCGGTCATGAGGTTAAGACTGGTGAGCTGTGTTGGCGCTGTGAGGGCCTGTATGTTAGGGTTCTGGTTATAGCTCAGATTCAGTGAGATTTGTCCACTAGACATGTCATGGGGTTAAAAGTCATGTTGAGGTGAGTCAATTCCGATAACCTGAGATAAAGCGAGAATTAGAAAGAACATTGAGGGTAGAAAGAAATGTATGCTATCTACTTTTGAAACCAAAACTAGATTAGTAGCCTGATCCTCTTTGACTCTATAAAAAGAGTCTGGAATCTTCATAGTTATTTTTTTTAAATCAAATATCAGTGATTAATTTAATACTGTTTTGGGGAGTTTTGATGTTACCAGGTCATAGCTTTGGTAGGAAAGAACTGTAGTCTATTGTGGTCCAGGTTTAAGTGAGTAAGTGCGACAAGACCAGGAAAGGCCTCGTTGCCAGATTATTCAAGGAGTTATGACTCAAACGCAACCACTGGATATTCAGCATTTCCTGAGAGACAGATTTGGGGGATTTGAGGAATATTCAAGAGGAATAAGATTCATATGTCAACATAAAAAAACATTAAAGCATATTATGCTTCCAAACCAACCAACAAAACCAGCTGAAATTTGAAAAATTATCCAAAGTGCTGGGGAATCTTCACAGGAAAGCGATGATCTGTACCTGGAATGCCGTGTTGGGAAGGTAAACACGATGTTAATGAGTGAGGGAGAGCAGATTTAAACAGTTCAATGGTGCAAACGCTCCAGGATGGATCTCTTCAATGCGTTTCCAATTCAAATATAATTTCTTCAGCAATGATAAATCATCAAATTATTCCTACGATAGGGGGAAAATGGTAAAAGAAAATAAATTATATCCTGCACAAAGTTTTAAATTGTCAGATTTGGAAAGATTTAAAAAGAATGTTGCGCTATTCATCTAAAATTAAGACAGCCATACAGAATCAGCAAGAGGATGCCTGGGACATACCTGATAGAGGACATCAATGTTATTGGTGGTGAGGTCAAGCTGGACCAAACGGGAAAGCCCCCTGAACACACCCTCCCGAAAAGAGTGGATCTTGCATCCCTGCAGGTTTAGTTTTGTCAGGTAGGGGCTGTGCTTAAATGGTAAATGGTCTGCACTTATATAGCGCTTTTATTTTAACCTTAGAGGTTACCAAAGCACTTTACACTGTGTCCCAATAACCCATTCACACACACACACACACACACACACACACACACACACTCATACACCAATGACAGCAGCCTGCCATTGGGAGCAACTTGGGGTTCAGTGTCTTGCCCAAGGACACTTCGGCATGTGGAGTCATGTGGGCCAAGAATCAAACCGCCAAACGCTACGATTAGCAGCCGACCCGCTCTACCACCTGAGCCACAGCCGCCCAGCACCTTTAAGCAGTTGCCCAAGATTGTTCCTATTGAGGTCCAATTCCAAAGTGGTCTGAGAGTCAGAAAGAAAACTGCAGATAAAGATGTATAAAGTTGTTGATCCTGATTATCATAACAACACAACCAACGAGATCATACACTGCATGCTTGCAAATTTCTTGATTGAGTCATTTCCAAAACTTACATTATCACTTAATTCAGTGTGCTGTTTGAATGGCAGCATGATATGCTAGAGATATCCCAGAGCTATCCCAGCCTAGAATGCCAAATTCTACCTTGAAGAAAACACTTTGATGCCTTTGTTTTGTGTCGTACATGTTATTGGTATATATTGTGGGGTTTTTGTCTTTCTCTCACCTTATTTATGGTAGGTGGAATATGCATGAGATTCTTCCCTATTCACGTCACAGTGAGCTTTGTATCATCACAGATGAAGGCACGCCTTACCTGCAGGCACAGAGGTAACTATGAACAGCAATACTATCAGCCTCATGGCTTTTTTTCTTAAAACACAACAGTTTGCAGAGATTTTACTTAGAACAGTGTAACGGTTGAGGACAGGCAAGGAGGAGGTGGGAACCGGCTGAGCAGTCAACAAAACATTTAATGACATAAATCAACTTAAACTCAGACACACACAGCAGCTGCATGTCTCTCTCTCTCTCTCTCTCTCTCTCTCTCTCTCTCTCTCTCTCTCTCTTACTGGTTCCACCAGCTCGTCCCCCTCCCGGCTGATTAGAACAATTCAGGGCCAGGCGTGCATCCTCATGGACCGACCATGCCCTCCTCCTCAACACATTCCTCCACAGCCTGGCCCAGGCAGCTACTCTTCCATCCCCTGGTGGACGGCGGCGGCAAGGACTCCACGACAGCACATCCTTCCAGGGTTTCGGCACCAATGTAATGAGTAAGGATGGGCAAGGAGGAGGTGGGAACCGGCTGAGCAGTCAACAAAGCTTTTAATGACATAAATCATATTAAACACACACACACACACACACACACACACAGCAACCACATGTGTCTCTTCCTCTCTCAAACTGGTGCCTCTGGGTTGTCTTTTTCCCCTCCTGGCTGATAAGAACAATTCAGGCTATGAGCATGCATCCTCACAGCCCGGCCACACCCTCTTCCTCGTCACATACAGATTTGTTAAATTCTTGCTTTTTGACCTCTGATCTCATTCAGCGCTATACAAATTAACATTGGGGTACCACATTTCACAGTGGTTCCAACTTTTGTACTTGAATGGGGAAAGACAGAGAACTTAATAATTATTTTTTTTTTTTATAATAAGCATGCTTATCCAGCAAGTTCATTGCCATTGAATGAAAAACATTCAGAAAAGAACAACAAAGTCTTGTTTTAAAACAGAAAATGATGAGATATAAGAAATTAAACAGACTCCAAAATTCAAAGTGTTATGTGTTTTATGTTTGGGTGTATTAGAGAAAATTGTTAAAAACATTATTTTCTCATTAGGCTACAACACACTTTTACATTTGACATTACGTATTGTCATATAAACAGATGTAGAAACACAAAAAAATATAACTTACCTCTAACACAACACTTCTTTTAGTGGTTTCCTCAAATCCTCACAAGTTAAGCAATCCAAAACACATAAACATTTGAGGTGCTCCATGATATACTGTCCTTTATACCTCTAGACACTTTGGTTTTGAGCTTTTTGCATAGCAAGTTTTCAAAGACGAGGAGAGACTATGACAGTCAGAACCTATGCAGAGCTCTCCATCCTCACCTCTCCAAAGCTTAATTCTAAAAGCTAAAACAGAGGAACTGAAGGATTTTAGGACAAACCTTCAGACGAAGGTCCATCAGGACTGTATGGAACAGGCAAAGTGATTTTTTTACATTTTCCAAATGCATTACATCCATTATAAGTTTCTTCAAACTGAAATCAAAGCTGTGAGTGTCAAAGGCTGTGCATCTGCCTGTAACAGTGTATCTAGGAACAGTGTACACAAATAAGTACTTTTAAACACTTTTAATCTAAGCCAAATTCAGGATTTATTAATTGCAATATTTATTTAGATTTACATAAAAAAGTGAATGGGGATTGGGGCTGTCAAGCTTCAAAGTTATAATATATATATATATATATATATACTGGCAATAAAAAGTTTGGAATAATGTACAGATTTTGCTCTTATGGAAAGAAATTGGTATATTTATTCTCCAAAGTTGCATTCAACTGATCACAATGGGTAAAGTCAGGACATTAATAACGTAAAAAAATTACTTTTACAATTTGAAAAAAAAAACTTTCAGAACTTCTTAAACTACTTAAAAGAATAATTATGAATGCATAGTTTGGGGTTTAGCCATACGCTTGATGCAATATATAGATAAATATCCAAATTAAACACTCTGGACACTTTTTTCCATACCAAGTGCAAATGCGAAAAATAACGGGGTGTGATTTAACTTCTCCAGTTAGTTTGATAGAACGGCTTTGCAGTAGCGAAATAGGGGAAAGAAATTTCTGTTCTGTTCAAATTTCTGAACTAGGGAGGGATTCTATCAGGTTTAAGCGACCAGTGTGCAAATGTCTTAGACCGAACGCATAATAATAAAACAAAATCTTGTGTAGGCCTAGCCCACCTTTGTCAATCAGCCTATGCAGCTTACTAAAATGTAATCTGTGGCACTTACGTTCCAAATGAAGGACTTCGCTATGCTCTCAAATTGCTTGAAATAAGAGAGCGACTTCTATAAGGAGTGACTGTAGCAGGTAGATTAATTTTGGAATACAGTTCCTTTTAACATTAACCTTCCCAATCATCAATAAATGTAATGAAGCTCACCTGCCCACATCATTTGAAAACCTTTTGTTAAAGGGTCAAAATTAACTCATTATCAGATAAATCTGCTGGGAACCAAATATTTAATGCCCTGTTTAGACCACTTCAAGGCACCCAGCTGAAAAGCCATTACTGGGCAGTATGCTGTCAGAGCCAAAGCTTCAGATTTATACCAACTGGCTTTGTATCCTGAGAACTTGGAAAAGGAATGAATAATCCTGTGGAGGCAAGGCAAATATCAAGTGGTGTCAGAGACGAATAATAAAATACTATATGCATAAAGCAAAAGCTTGTATGCCACATCTCCCGTCATCACCCTTGTAAAATAATCCCCCTTTCTTATTGTGGCTGCTAATGGTTCCAGGGCAAGACAGAACAATAATGGGGAAAGAGGGCAACCGTGCCAGGTGCCCCTATCCAGAGTAAAATAATCTGAAATTAATCCATTTGTTTGTACTGCCGCTACAGGGTGTCTATAAAGTAACTTCATCCATCAAATAAAAGTATTCCCGAACCCGTATTTTCCAAAATCTTAAAAAGATAATCCCATCTACCATATCAAACGCCATTTCGGCATCAAGTGAAATGGCAGCGACCGGAGTAGGATATATATATATATATATATATAAAAAAAATCTGTTCTAGAATAAATCTATGGACTGATGAAAAAAATGAATAGTCCCTCCTAGATAGGTTCAAAAGTCTCCAAATATCTGAAACCAACATTATTATACATCCTGTAAAAGGCCAATGTTGCTCTAGAGGGTTTACACACTTTTGCTTCACTATGATCAAGGACTGAGTCCATCAAAAGATTAAAGTCTCCTCCCAGTTTCATATCATGCGTTGTGCCAGTGACTTGCAACATCCCTTCAAGATCTATAAAAAAGCCCTGATCATCAGTGTTAGGTGCGTAAATATTGGCAAAATCAACCTTTGACCCTGAATTTCTGCTAAAGCTATAATGACTCTTCCTAATTTATAATTAATCTGTTTGAATTGTAGATGTTTACTTATCAGCGTAATGACCCCCCCCCCTGCTCTTACCTAGCACTAAAGAAAACATGTCCACCACATATCCTCCCAAATTTTTCAGCTTCCTGCAAGGAAAGATGAGTTTCTTGAAGAAACATAATATCATATTTCTTACGTTTAAGAAAAGAAATAACCTTCCTTCTTTTTATGAGGTGCCCCAAAACATTCACATTCCACGTGGAGAGTGATAATCCACGTATATTAACATTTAACATTTTAAAATAATAGAAAAATAATTGTGTCAAAAATAAGATTATAAAGACCACATTCCAACATTGGTGCAACAATCAAACCCCAAACCTGCAGCAGATGATGTAATCATCGCAATGTCCTGCTAAAATACTCCACAAAACAATGTCCTGTCAATAGGAGGCATAAGCACAAAGAATGAGCAGATTCATCCACAACTGACCCGAAGGAACGTTATTCCACAAAACAAACTCCAGCCGCTAGGCAGAACCAGCAAAAGAAGAAACAAAAGAGGTGTCTCAGTTCCTCTGACATTCAAGAGTGCATTGAGTGAGTCAATCTCAGTTGGAGGCACATAAAAAAAAAAAAACATCACTTCCTCAGTCCATCAACTTTATAAAAGACATTACACGCTTGTCGTGGGCATGTAAATATTTTGCGGCCATACTTTGTATCCATTCTCAATCTGGCTGGGAACTTCGGTGTAAAAGCAATCTTCCATCAATGCAAAAGTTTCTTGATGGAGTGTTATTCCTCAAAACAAACTCCAGCCTCTAGGCGGATTTAGCACAAAAAGAAACAAAATTGGCGACCCAGCTTCCTCTGACAGCCAAGAGCAAGAACTGTACAGCAAGTTACTCCACTCTGGGGCCACATGAGAAACACCAAATGGTTTACTCACTCCAAGGTTTTTATGTAGGACAGTGCTTGCTTGGGACATGTAATCACTTTGCAGCCATCCTTAGTATCTATTCTCAGTTTGGCCGGGAACATCAGAGCAAAGGAGATCTTCCGTTGATGTAAGAGTTTCTTACATTCCTTGAATCGATCACGTTTCTCTCTTGTCGAAATTGCAAAGTCTGGGAACACGAAAATGTTGTGGTTCTTCCAAGAAAGCTTTCCTTTACTCCTCACCTCATGTAATATATATACTGTGTATTAACTATAATCCAAGTCTTATGAAGCCAAATAGATTTGTGAAGTTTTTTTTATATTTTAGTCTTTATATTGTAAAAGTTGTGTATTTACAAATGTTATGATATATTTATGTGCTTTGTCATTTGGAGATCATTTACTCAATCTAATAATTCTCTCATCTGATGTGTTAAACAGCATCGTTACTCAAAGAGTTGTTCAAGACCAAAACTGAAATTGATCAAACCCTGCTAATTGTCAATAACCTGATATTCTGGACATCATGTATCCATTTAAAATGACAGGCAAAAAGTAATATGTCTCACACAGTTTCATATAGTGTTTTGAATATGTTTACCTTTCTGTAAATAATGGACTACACAAAAAGTTTTTAAAAATAATCATAATTCATGATACAATCTACTCAGAATTCCAGCAGATGTTTCCATTTCTGTGGATACAGCAACATGTGGGTACTTGGTGTAGCTAAAATACTATTTTACCCAAATATTATAATTGGTTGTGCTTAATCATTTTTTTATGATTAACATCAGTTTATTATACCTTATATGTTTGAATTTGTTCTGTGTTGAGGATATGTTGTGTTGATAATGAAAAGAAGATGGCTTTTACTAAAGATGCTCTAAAAACTGAATCCTTCATGCATCCACATGTTTTGTATCTTATTGGAGACATTTAACACTGGATTAGAGGTGATTCTTTTATTTCACCTCTAGAAGCAGCTGTTAAACTGTAGAATTAAGCCGCTCTATTTGCAGAATCCTCTAGCGCAGGCCATAGAGGAACACGAGGAATAAAAAAAAAAAAACTATCAGTGACAGATTTTTGCCGCTAACTGATAGTTCCAAAAAGCAACTAAAAACGATATATCGGTCTACCTCTGCACTGGATAGTATTTTTGAATAAAAAATTATATAAAATATACAAACACCCACCCATACTCCCCAATTCTACACAGATGAGGAAAAGACGGGAAGAGGTTAATCTTGTAGCTTGTCTATAGGGTTATAATGAAATTACACTACATTTATAATCAGCAAATACAAATAGAATTTATTCTATTATAATATAATTTATATAATTACCCCCTAACCTTATTAAAATAACTTCAATGGCTACAACTCTTGGCAAACTGGGACAGTGTCAAGGTTGCATCTAAAAATTAAAAGATGATTTTAAAATTATTTATAAAAACTCTGATTCACAATGTTATCCTACATCAAAATATATCACAATCACAAACTACCCATCTTTATAACCTTAACATAAATTGCCTCGAAGACTTCTGATCATTTTACTAAACACAGTTTTTCCCAACAGTGTTATAATGGAAGTTAATGGGGCCAATCTGTAAATGTTAAAATACACACAGTGTCAAAACTCAAAAGTATCACCACAAGACGTAAACAAAATGCGTGTTAAATAAAATGATTGTAGTGTGATATAGTTGCTTACTAACATTTTCTGTGTAAAATTACAACAACTAAACAACTTTACAGCTCAAATAAATGTTTTAATAGAAGAATTAATGTAAGAATGAATGCTTTTATAAAATTATAGGCTTCCCATTTCTGCCTTTAATTCCTTAAAATTGTCCCCATTCACATATGTTGTAAGTGCCTCTCTAGAACCTCGATTTTTGCTAGATTATTATTTTATTTTTTTTAAGAAATGGAGGGACGAGTTGAAAATATTTTTGTGGTAATCAACAAAATTGAGCATAACTTCCTCTGAACCTGGAAATTTCACATTACCTGTATTCAGGCTATATAAATAGGCTACATTAATTTGTTACTATAAACATTTTATTATAGGCCAGGCTTAAAATAGAAAATGTAAATGAGGAGGATGTTTTGTTGTGAACAGATCAGCTTAAAAGCACCATAATGTAGCTAGTATGATAGCATGAATGTTATATCGTCAGTTGTGCATTGAAAAGCAGTGCAAAGGACTCAAATGTGTGTTGTAAAATGATGATGCACAGTTTATGATCAAAACTACTGGGTGATGAAATCCTTGACAAACCTTTATGAATGACCAGCTATCACATCCTCTGATACAAAGATACAAAGTAAAAAATTCAAGCATGATTGTAATGAGACAACTTGCATTTATTAATGAATACATTCAGAAATAGTTGCACACAGAATTCGTTTTCAGCAGAGATTTATTTATTTGTTTGAGGAGGGGTTTTTTTCTCTCAAAGTTTGTGCATGTTTGAGAACATAGAATGCACAAAAAATGCATTCAGAGTTCGGGGGCAACTTTGGGTCCACGGCAGCAGGTAAATGTGCTTTTTATGGCCCTCCAGGTTCTTCTCAGGAAGATCTTTATTCCTTTCTTCTTCTTTGTTTTTGGAGGAATATTGGAGTCTTCGGGCTCATCTTCTGGAGTCCGTTTCTCATAGCTCTCTTTTTTTGACTCTGCCTTGAGGAACTCCAAGAACAGAAAGTCAGAAAAATCCCTCAGGAACATGTTGGACTGTGCACTTATCTCACTCTCCATAGTCTTGCAGTCACCGTAGAGCAACTGGAGCTTTGAAAAAATGGACAGTGCCACGTCGGACATTTCTTCAGAATCATGATGGGAATTGACTTCTTCCCACTTGTCGGTGACTCTCATCTGGAAGATTTCAGGGAGCTGTTTTAGCAGATCCTCTATGAAAGAATGATCTGCCAGGTCAGCTGTGAAATCCATCTGCAGGATAAGGCTGAGGGTGCTGCTGATTATGTCTTTCATTGTGTCTTTACGCACCACAGCAATACCTTCAGGTGAGGCGCAGGATATGGGGCTGGAAGACTCCATGTGTCTCCGCATATCTGTTATTATACCCTGCATGAGGTCTTGGTCCTCTGGAGAGATTCCCCGGTCGACCACAAGATTCCCACTGGCAATTTTACTCTGGATCCCCAGTAGTAATTCGCTAATGACTCTTTTGGCTTGTTGTGTCATTAGGTCCCGAGAACCCACACTTGAGCATTGACTCACACTTGTACAGTCTGAGGACAAAATACCCTCACTGCACAAAGCAGCGACAACTTTACTCGATGCCTCTTCTATGAGGTCATTTGCAATGGGTGTCACTCGGGGAGGGGTAATGTATATTTCTTCCACCTCATCTGCTGGTGTCGAGACCTCACTATACTTGGGCCAAGCCTCAATGATGGAGAGCCAGTCTGCCATATCAGGAATGCTCTGGATATCAGGACTTGGATATTCTCTCACAAGATTGAGTGTCTCTGCGACAATCTTCGTCACCTCTGCTTCAATTTCAGACATTGTAGATGCCATCTGAAAAGTGTAAAATATTTCTAATGGTTAATAACAGAACTGAGAGAGATAATACTATTGTTGTCCCTTTTCTTTGTAACTATTACACTCTTTTAGCCTACACATTTCAATTTCATAATACATTTGCATCAAATTGAATTGAGTAATCTTTACCTAAATAATTTTAAAAAATTACATTTAAAAAGTTTTATTCATTTAATTTTGTTTGAGATTAGGATACAAAATTCAATCGAAAGGAAATGTAATGAATGGATACGTCCATCGTCGCTAATGGGACTATTTATAATATTAGGTTAATCAAAACTTTTGATATACCAAAACTGTGTAACAGCTGTACCCATAAGAAACATGCTAACAAATGATCCTTATAGATTTTTATTAGCTTTTATTCAGTCAAAAAGATTAAATAAGTAAGCAAGACAAAGACATGAATTGATAAAGCCAAATGGACAGACATACATTAGAGATAGACAGACAGACAGACAGACGAAAGAGAGATAGACAGACAGATAGATAGACAGTTAGATGATAGACAGACAGATGATCAGACAGACAGATAGATAGATAGATAGATAGATAGATAGATAGATAGATAGATAGATAGATAGATAGATAGATAGATAGATAGATAGATGTAGGAACTATGTATGTAAGTTTTAGACATTTATTTTATTGTTGGACAATTCCCAGCTAACAATTTTATGTTCTAAGAACGTTTTCCTAACGTTAGTATTTGGTTGTGGGAACATGAAAATGTCCAGTTTTCTTAAAATTAGTAGAACGTTTTTTAAGGTTAATAACGTTATAAGGATGTTCCATTAACGTTTTATATAATTTTTTCCCCCCCAAACCTTTAAATAATGTTAGCCAAAGTTGTTGGAACGTTCCCTGTTAGGTGGGTAAAAGACATCTCATGTTGAAAATGTACATGCTTATTCTGGTCAATATTTTTGCTGAATAGCAAAATAATGTTACAACTGTACTTCTAATAAACAGTTATAAAATAAGAATAATCAAAAAGATAATGAAAAATAATAATGGATATGTTTCGTTAGTCTTCAGTGGCCTAATGCAACAGGGACCATTTAAAATATTAGAATATTTTAAGCTTTACCGAAATTACTGTCTAATGAACGGACTTGGCAAAACAGTTCGATTGTAAATTTCGTGATTTATGTTACTACAGGTTCAAATGAAATATAAATATGGCCTTTTCCCATAATTCCATATAATCTGATTATATTACCGTATATATTGTGAAAATTAGCTGCGATAAAAAGTTATAAATGTACTCACCTTTGCGAAAAGCGTGCGATCAATACACTGCAAATAAGAGTTCTGGAGCTCGCGCTGGTTTGTAGGTGGATGATGGAACTTCATCTTTATGACGTAACAATTCCAATAGGCCGGTGGCCTGACAACAGAACAAACTCTCAGCGCATTGTAACGCAATGATTGCTGAAAGACAAACAGTTTTCTTGAAGGGCCGGTGTGTTATCTCAACGAAGTTTTCAAAATTAAAATGAATGAATCTAACTCAGGCTTAAGTCCAATTTCTTTGATTTATCATTAAACAGAGTTGTTATCCAATGTTTATTTGTTATTTCTACTACTAATTTTAATTCATTTAATTAACTTGTGAAGTTTGACCTTTTTTACTCTTAAATTAACTTTTTGTGATATCTTATAAGGCTTTTGCATTTTTGGCAAATTGTTTTATTTATACGCAGTATTGATATCACAATAAACAAATGAAGGCTCATCGTAACAGTTTTTGTGGAGACCCTTAAACCATATGTGTTACAACTATAGCCCACTTAAGTTTGTGCCCCACTCTTTGAAAAAAATGAAAAAAAGAAAGTTTGCATTTTTTTGCACACAGTTTTCTAAGTAAATTTGAATGGTATAAAATTAACTAAAATCTACTTAATGACATAATTTTGATTAAAGTCAGTAAAAATGTCAATTAAGTAACTTTTACTTACAATATAGTCAAATTTAATTTTAGATTAGATCACATTCAACTGTTTTGTCATTCTGCAGAGTACAGGTACAGAGCCAATGAAATGCAGTTGGACCATTTCATTGTTTACATTCCTTGTAAATTTTCCGCCTCATCAGAGGCAGCCATTGCCCCGCTATGGGAAGTTGGCATCCACATACTCAATTACCTCGACAACTGGCTCATCCTAGCACACTCTCGAGAGTTACTGTGCGCCCACAGGGACCAGGTGCTCGCGCACCTCAGTTGTTTAGGGCTTCAGGTCAACTGGGAAAAGTAATGTAATTCCCTCTAAGCACAGGCAGACACAAGTGGTTTTCTTGCTACTGGTTTATTGAAGTCCTCGCTCCAAATCCACTGTGAAAACTAATAAACAACATTGACGAGAAAATATAGAAACAATGTTAACTTAACATAAACAATAACATGCACAGCATGTTGAATAAGATTTACCAAATTAAAATGCAGACGGACAAAGTAAATACCTCGTTGACTGCATGCTACAAAGAAAGGGAAGTCTTTAACTCTTCAGAGGTAAACTTAAAACCGCTCACATCAAGATCTGCTTTAGCCAGCATGAAATTCTTCACCAGAACACACACGTGTCCATGCTATCTGCTGCCCGCTGGTGTTGAGCAACAGTACAATTCACACGAGAGCAACCCAACGAAACTTGTGACTTCAAAATAAAAGCATAAATAACAACTGTTACTTAACAAGAAAAAGGGAAATATACAATTACAAAATGTTATTGCAACAACAATTACACTCCCACCAAATCACACAAATCTTAATGTGGGATTTCTCTAAACACAATATTTGTTGCAAGTAAACACTTTACCTTCTCAATGAAACAACTACTGTTCTTAACCATTTAACATGGAATTTCACACATTTCAAACATTTACACCTTAGTCTGCCTCAACCAGAGTAACAACTTTCTGTATAGGTCTTTCAAAGAACATCGTTTTAGTTGTGAGTTTCCCCCCTTTGCCCAATGTAGTGTCACTAAGCATTAATCTCTTTTCTCACCCTACCATCTGAACTTGGATAAACTTCTGTGATTCTGGCCAGCTTCCATTCATTGCGTGGTGCCAGATTATCATGTAGAAGGACGATGTCGTTGACCTTTAAATTCCGTCTGTTTTTGTGCCACCTTTGTCTTGGTTGTAAGTTCAATAGATATTCTTTCTTCCATCGAGTCCAAAACTCATTAGCCAAATACTGCACTCGGCGCCACCTCTTGTGAAGATAAAGATCCTCTCTGAGAAATTTGCCAGGTGGGGGCAGAATGATTGTGGACTTCATTGTAAGGATATGGTTTGGAGTTAAATGTTCAGGTCCAGATGGGTCATTCAAATATTCAGCAGTGAGTGGTCTGCTGTTAATGGTGGCCATAACTTCATACAGGAATGTCCTTAGTGAAGTGCTGTCAAGCCTTTGTGCTGAATGGTCGAGAATAGCAGTGAGAACACTTCTTATGGATCTTATTTGCCTCTCCCAGACACCACCCATGTGACTTGCTGCTGGAGGGTTCATAAGAAATTCACATCCTAGAGCCTTTACTCTTTCTTGATCCATTCCTTTCATGAGTTCTGCAAACTCTCTCCTTGCACCAACAAAATTGGTTCCTTGGTCACATCTTAGTTGACGAACATTTCCTCTTATGGCAATGAATGCTCTTAAAGAATTGATAAATGCGTCAGTTGTCATGTCATCAATCATCTCTATGTGTACGGCCCTTGAACACAGACAAGTAAGTAAAAGACCATATCTTTTGAGATCTTTCCTTCCTTCTTTAACATAGATTGGAACAAAGCAGTCTATGCCAATGTAAGTGAAAGGAGGACTTGTTTCTGTTCTCTCTTTTGGTAAGTCACCCATTATTTGTTCCTCAGTACTTCTTCTGTATTTTCTGCACTTGACACATTTGAATATGTGTGATGAGACTGCACCGCTGCATCCCAGGATCCACCATCCATTAGATCGCAGTTCATTTATTGTCATTCCACGTCCTTGATGATGTACTCTTTCGTGAAAGTGCTTGATAAGCAAAGCTGATACGTGGCTGTTCTTTGGGAGTATTGCCGGATGCTTCACGTGTGGGTGTAAAGTGGCTCGACTTAGGCGCCCTCCCACTCTTAGGATACCCTCTTCGTCCAAAAATGGACTTAACTTGTGCAGCTTCCTGTCTTTAGATTTGGTAACTAATTGGTTTAGTTTTAAGCTCCTTATCTCATCTGAGAATGCTTCTTCTTGAACTAGCTTAGTGATAAAACGTTCAGCTTCTTTCCTTTCTTCTAGGCTTGTTCTTTCTTTTGTTCTTTGTTTCACACCTTTGTACTCTTTGACTTGACGTTGCAATCTGGCAACTGCTTTTACTCCCCTTGACCAATCAGAGAATTTCTGTAGACGATCCAATAATGATCTGTCTTCCTTTGCCTTTGTGTTACACACAAGAGCCTTGTTGAGTTCGGGATCATCTTCCTTTACTTCTCCCACCTTGCGTTCTCTGTCAGGTAGTTTCTCTTGCCACAGAAACGTAGGTCCTGTGAACCAGTTTGAGGTCTTAAGTTGTTCTGCAGTCAAACCTCGAGAGGCATGATCTGCCGGATTGTCTTCAGAGGCAACATAATGCCATTGCTCTGGCTTCGTGCTTGACTTTATTCTCTGTATATGGTTGGCTGTTTATGTAGCCAAGAACAACTGTGGAGTCTGTCCAAAAGAACTCTAGTAGGTCTTGGATTTCTAGTTCTTTTCGGAGCATATCACTGGTTCGAACTGCAACAACTGCTGCTGAGAGTTCAAGTCTCGGTATAGTTGTGATTTTGGTTGATGAAACTCTTGCCTTTGCCATTACCAGACAGCAATGGACTTCGTCAGACTGGTTAATAGCTCGCATGTAAGTACATTCACCGTATCCGGACACACTTGCATCAGCGAAATGGTGAAGCTCATACCTTTTAACATTGCCAAACCTTGCAGGTAAGAAGCATCTTTTGATTTGCATTTCAGCCAGATTGGGAAGGCCTCTGATCCAGGACTCCCACTGAGGTCTTAGGTTTTCTGGAAGTTCCTCGTCCCAGCCAATCTTTTCTCTGCACATTTGCTGGAGTATTTGTTTCCCCAAAAGGATGAAGGGTGCCATGAACCCCAGGGGATCATACACAGAGGATACAGTAGAGAGCACACCTCTTCTTGTTAGTGGATTGGGTTTTACTTGAACTCTGAATTTGAATGAGTCAGATGTGATGCACCACTCTACGCCAAGAGCTCTCTCCATATGTGGTAAACCCAAGGCCATGTCTAGATCATTGATTGCAGCATGTTCTTCTTCCGGGATGGTTGCCATCACGTTCTCACTGTTAGAAACAAACTTATGAAGTCTTAATTTGCCAGTGCTGCAAAGCTCTCTTGATTCTTTGACAAGTTGGATGGCTTTCTTCTCAGTTTGAACACTTATTAGACCATCGTCTACGTAGAAATTTCCTTGAATGAAGCGTATGGCGTCTTCGCTGAACTGACCTTGCCCTTTTGCTGCCAGGTGTTTTAGGCCGAAGTTGGCACAGCCAGGAGACGAGGCTGCTCCGAACAAGTGGACCTTCATTCTGTAGATTGATGGTGTAGTTTCCAAGCTGCCGTTCTCCCACCATAAGAATCTTAAATAATCTTGATCTTCCCTTTTCACATGAAACTGGTGGAACATTCTTTCGACGTCACACATGACTGCAACAGAACCCTTTCGGAAGCGGCACAGGACACCCACCAATGTATTTGTCAGGTCAGGCCCAGTGAGCAAATGGTCATTAAGCGATGTTTCTTGAAACTTGGCAGAACAGTCAAATACTACGCGGATTTTTGCTGGTTTCTGAGGATGGTAAACTCCATGATGTGGAATGTACCAAGCAGGATTGTTATCAATTTCTTCCTCAAGGACCTTCTCTGCATCGCCACGTGAAATCATGTCCTCCATAAAGTTTATGTAGTCTTTGTAGTACCTTTGATCTTTCCTTAGTCTCCTTTCAAGACAGTTCAGGCGGTGTATTGCGCATGTCTTGTTGTTAGGTAATGTTGGTCTTTCCTCTTTGAACGGTAATGGCATTTCGTAGTGACCATTGTCTTTTTGTGTGATGTTTTCTCTTAACTTGGATAGGAACTTGAGATCTTCTTGAGACACAGGATTATCTTCACCAGCTTTTTCGGAGAAGTCAGATTCAAGGACTCTAATGATCTCTGATGGATTAAGTTCCTTTACTTTGGTTCGGCTCACATAGTGTACTTCAGTTTTGAGATTGATAGAAGGCTCCACACCAGGTGTCACTTGTCTCACTACTATGCGATGGCTGATTCCAATGGCATCACCGTAGTCTACGCAGGGATTCCCGTGGCCAACAATACTCCATCCAAGGTCTGTACATTGTGCATAAGGTTGATTTCCTTCCCCAGACACAATTTCCCTTGGTAGTAAGGCTTGTGAGCAGTTGTACCCAATGAGCAGACCTACTTCGCAGTCCTGAAGAGGTGCAATATCTTCTTGGAGGTGCTCTAAATGGGACCATGCCTTTGCAGTTTCATCTGTTGGTATGTGAGTTCTGTTGGCTGGAATAAACTCACGAGTGTAGACTGGTGGTAAGGAAATCTTCTTACCGGAGTAAAAACCTCTCACTTGTAGGTCATTTACTCTTTGAGAGCTTATTACTGTAGTTCTTGAGGTCATAGTAGAGAGCTTGACATGTTCTTTGTTTGCTTCCAAGGCTTCAGCTACTTCACTTAGAACAAAAGTTGTGTCGCTTTGAGAATCCAACAGAGCATATACAAGGACTTCTTGCGCTGGCTGAATTGTGGATGAAAGCCAGACGGGAATTATTGCAGCTGTTTGCATGTTAGCTTGATCAACTATTACTCTGTTTGAAGTAGCGGCTGTGGTTGTTTCTGCGTGTTGTGTTGATTGAGGTCTCTTTTTGTACTGTTCATGATTTGTGCTTGGATTTTCTTGACTCAGATTTTGCTTGACATATGGTGGTCTTTGTTCACCTTTGGCTCGCTCCTCGTGCAAACAGGTAGGATGCCGCTTGTGGCACATGTTACAAACACTCCTGCTGTTGCAGCTCTTTGAGTGGTGACCAGAATTGAGACAACCAAAGCATAGCCTTTCAGCTTGAACAAATTTTATTCTGTCTGAAATTGTTTTCTCCATGAACTCCCTGCATTTGTGCAAAGTAAGCCCAGTCTTGTTACAGAAAATGCATGTTATGACAATCCTTTCATTTGAACTTGTGGTCAATGTCTTTGCTCCAAAGCTTTGATGTCTTTGGCATTTTGGTTTTTCAGCCTCTCCTTGTTTCAGTGACTGCAATGATGTGACAGGGTTACAGGCAATTTTTGCTTCTTTTGTCAGAAATTTCACAAATTGGCTAAAGGAGGGGAATTGGTTACTCTCTTCCTGTACTTTGATAACTAACCGGTTCCATCTCGCCGTTAGCCAATCTGGTAACTTTGAAAGAATTTTCCTGTTTTCATTACAGTCATTCAACACTTCCAGTGTCTTGATGTGGACCATGGCAGCCTCACAACTACGAAGAAAATCGGCAAACTCTCTAAGCTCAAAGCTGTCCTTAGGTCCCATCTTCGGCCATGCTTGGAGCTTGTCCCTGTATGATTTTGCAATTGTAAATGGGTTTCCGTATCTCTCCTCCAAAATCTCCCATGCTGCAACATAGGCAGATTCGGTTCCGAGTAGGAAATAGCCTTCAAGTGCTTTCTTAGCTTGTCCACTTACGTATCTACGAAGGTAGTATATCTTCTCCTTGTCTTGAATGTTCTTCTGGTCGATCAGTGTTTCAAAAGAAAGCTTCCAGTCATTGTATCTCAATGGATCCCCACTGAATAATGAAGGTTCAGGAATTGGAATCCTGTTGGCGCTTAAAGCACCTACCAGCACCTTAACAAGCTCTGCTGTACTTTCATTTGAGGTGGTGGTCATAGCTTGTGGTCAAGAAGGCATATGCAGAGGATTTGTGGGCGCAGGTTCTTGATTATTTGCTGCCATCTCATGCTGTAGTATGCATTTCTGTTCTTCTGTGGCCTTCACTTGATCATAAACCTGCATTCTTGCTTGCGCTGCATTGAGACCTTTCACTGCCTCTAAACGCTGTATCTTTCTCCGTTTTTCCTCTAGAGTCCTTTGAAGAGTTGCATGCTCATCTTCCAGTTGAGCTTTAATTTTAGCTTCCTCTTCCTCTCTATGCATTCTTCGTTTCACGTCTTCCTCTTCTCGCTCTTAACGATGCCTAACAGCTGCTGCCTCTTGATCAGCTATTTTCCTTTTAGCTTCTGCTTCTAGGTGATTTAGTTCTGCTTGCTCTCTTTCTTGTTCTTGTAACACTTTCAGAACAGCTTGGCTTACAGCAGCATCAGCAACAGCTTCTTGTCGTTTTACAGAGGAACTGCTTGAATGCTCTGAGGTGCCTTTTAAGATAGAAGTGATAGAGCCTGATTTACAGGCGCTTGAGTCAAAGAGAGACCCTGCTTCAGGCCAATCTTGCTCTTCTCCTTCTGGAATCTTTCCATCCAGCCGACTTGAGGCTCTGGATACAATGAACCTAGAAATCTCTAAACACAAATCCACTTTTCGACGCACGTCATGGTCTGGAACTGAGACACTGCGTAGCTCATCATAAACACACTGGACATCTGCAGAAAGACTTGTGACGTCGCCAATGATATCATTAAACAAATCGTCAGATAAAGGATCTGTGGATTGTGATAATGGTTGCTTAGAAGATTTAACTTGTATTCTCCATTTGTCGTAAATGTAGTTAAACCTTTGTTGAAGCGCTTTAATTTTTTCGACTTGCATTTCTTTACCCTTCTCTGTTAAAGTTCTGATTCTTTGACTTCGTCTGGGTTGCTGAGTTTCCTCTTGCTGGACTTCAGCCGCCACTTGGCATTCTTCAGGCAGGTCTTGAGAATTTGCACTATCCCTAACACTGTCCCTTACCTCAATTGTAGCTTCATTTGGCTCTGACATTCTCAATCATTGCATTAAATTGACCCATTTTGTAACACTTGATCAAATGTAAATGTTAATTAAATGTAGATACTTTAAAGTTGAAACAGATCAAATGTTGTTAGTTCGAAAACAGTTGAAAATGCACTTAGAGAATTGGAAATGTGCAAAAATAGCTTAATTCAACTTTGATTATTACCTTCAAAATACACTCAATGTATATATAAAACACTTTAGAACACTTGACTAACTACAATATCAAATGGCAAATAGCCTTGACTTATTATTTCAATAATGCAATTGAAATATAGAAAGTTCACTGAGAAAACGAATTTACCCTTTTAACTTTGGCACCTTAATGTGGCTATAATTGCAAGCTTCAATTACATTATGTGAGCAGATAAGTAAAACATGTACCACCCACAACAGCAGCTATCACAGTAAAACTCTTTGGCAAACCTTTACAAAAGCCTTCTTCTTAGACCCTTCTTAACTTATTAGCGTTCAAGTGTCTTTGTCTTGAAAACGTTGCCCATTAAAACTGCGTGTCTTTCTTTAATTTATGTGTGTTTTTGCATCACATGTTGGTCAGTTCTTTTATGGCAGCTCCGTGCGTGCGCAAGTCGTTAGAAGTCCGCTGATCCTTTGAACTCGCTGCATCGTCACTTAATATGCCCACTCGCATCGATGAACAGTTCGAGTTTTCACTGTAATTCCCTCTAAGCACAGGCAGACACAAGTGGTTTTCTTGCTACTGGTTTATTGAAGTCCTCGCTCCAAATCCACCGTGAAAACTAATAAACAACATTGACGAGAAAATATAGAAACAATGTTAACTTGACATAAACAATAACATGCACAGCATGTTGAATAAGATTTACCAAATTAAAATGCAGACGGACAAAATAAATACCTCGTTGACTGCATGCTACAAAGAAAGGGAAGTCTTTAACTCTTCAGAGGTAAACTTAAAACCGCTCACATCAAGATCTGCTTTAGCCAGCATGAAATTCTTCACCAGAACACACACGTGTCCATGCTATCTGCTGCCCGCTGGTGTTGAGCAACAGTACAATTCACACGAGAGCAACCCAACGAAACTTCAAAATAAAAGCATAAATAACAACTGTTACTTAACAAGAAAAAGGGAAATATACAATTACAAAATGTTATTGCAACAACAATTACAAGTAAGCTCTCTCCGGTTCAGAGCATCTCTTTTCTCGGTTTGGATTTAGACTCAGTCTCAATGTCAGCGTGCACAGTCAGTGCGCACGTGCCTTGCTCGCTTCAAGCCAGGCACAGTGGTTCACTGTGTTTGTAGAGTTCCTCCCTCATCAGGTAGGACCTACAACCCGCGCCACTCCCATGTGTGGCTTGACAACCTATGTGGCGTATTGGCCACATGTCACCTCCCCCTAGCCATGGCAGGATGTGGTCTCCTTAGGGTCTTTTCCAGCTGAAAGAATAGGAACGGGAAATATCGCCTTCTCTGACACATTTCATAGCACAGCCACTTTATGCTCTATGACGAGAAACATAGAGAGAGAAAAGTCTGCAGCTAGCCGGCTTGCTCCCATGATGGTCATGTCGCCTGTCCCCCTTTAGGGGTGCTGGGAACCTAAGGTCTGTATATGACACCTTTTCTGGGGGTGTTGGGGAGGGTTACGTGCTGCCGACACAGTCACTTCTAGCATGCAGTAGCTTGCTCGCACCTGAATCAGCAGTTCACGTAACACGGTCTAGTGCATGGTGCTTTTAAATGGGACCCCTTGTGTCACTACTTTCGACACAACGTCGAGTGAGTGACAGAAGAACATTATGATTACTGTTTGTACCTCTGTTCCTTGATGGAGGGAATGAGACATTGTGTCCCCCTTGCCACAACGCTAGACCTACCACTGTAAACGGCCGTACCTTATTCTCAGCTCCTCAGTGCAAAAACCTGACTGACAGACACACGCCCGCTTCCCTTTATACCCGTATATGTCCGGGGGCGGGACATGCAAATTCTGTCTGTCAATTTCTCATTGGCCTTTTCTCAAGTTCAGAGGTACACGAGGCTCTCAAGAAAGAGCCCTTGTGTCATTACTTTCGACACAACGTCTTGTTCCCTCCATCAGGAAACAGAGCTTACAACAGTAACCGCAATGTTTTTACCACCAGTGTTATAATGGAAGTGAATGGGGCCAATCTGTAAATGTTAAAATACACAGTTTCAAAACTCAAAAGTATCGCCACAAGACGTAAACAAAATGTGTGTTAAGTAACATGACTGTAGTGTGATATAATTGCTTACTAACATTTTCTGTGTAAAATTACAACAACTAAAGAACATTACAGCTCAAATAAAAGTTTTAACAGAAGAATTAATGTAAGAATGAATGCTTTTATAAAATTATAGGCTTCCCATTTCTGCCTTTAATTCCTTAAAATTTTCCCCATTCACATATGTTGTAAGTGCCTCTCTAGAACCTCGATTTTTGCACTTTTTTTTTTAAAGAAAAGGAGAGACAAGTTGAAAATATTTTTGTGGTAATAAACCAAATTGAGCATAACTTCCTCTGAACCTGGAGATTTCACATTACCTGTATTCAGGCTATATAAATAGGCTACATTAATTTGTTACTATAAACATTTTATTATAGGCCAGGCTTAAAATAGAAAATGTAAATGAGGAGGATGTTTTGTTGTGAACAGATCAGCTTAAAAGCACCATAAAGTAGCTAGTATGATAGCATGAATGTTATATCGTCAGTTGTGCATTGAAAAGCAGTGCAAAAGACTCAAATGTGTGTTGTAAAATGATGATGCACAGTTTATGATCAAAACTACTGGGTGATGAAATCCTTGACAAACCTTTATGAATGACCAGCTATCACATCCTCTGATACAAAGATACAAAGTAAAAAATTCAAGCATGATTGGAATGAGACAACTTGCATTTATTAATTAATACATTCAGAAATAGTTGCACACAGAATTAGTTTTCAGCAGAGATTTATTTATTTGTTTGAGGAGGGGTTTTTTTCTCTCAAAGTTTGTGCATGTTTGAGAACAGAGAATGCACAAAAAATGCATTCAGAGTTCGGGGGCAACTTTGGGTCCACGGAAGCAGGTAAATGTGCTTTTTATGGCCCTCCAGGTTCTTCTCAGGAAGGTCTTTATTCCTTTCTTCTTCTTTGTTTTTGGAGGAATATTGGAGTCTTCGGGCTCATCTTCTGGAGTCCGATTCTCATAGCTCTCTTTTTTTGACTCTGCCTTGAGGAACTCCAAGAACAGAAAGTCAGAAAAGTCCCTCAGGAACATGTTGGACTGTGCACTTATCTCACTCTCCATAGTCTTGCAGTCACCGTAGAGCAACTGGAGCTTTGAAAAAATGGACAGTGCTACGTCGGACATTTCTTCAGAATCATGATGGGAATTGACTTCTTCCCACTTGTCGGTGACTCTCATCTGGAAGATTTCAGGGAGCTGTTTTAGCAGATCCTCTATGAAAGAATGATCTGCCAGGTCAGCTGTGAAATCCATCTGCAGGATAAGGCTGAGGGTGCTGCTGATGATGTCTTTCATTGTGTCTTTATGCACCACAGCAATACCTTCAGGTGAGGCGCAGGATATGGGGCTGGAAGACTCCATGTGTCTCCACATATCTGTTAATATATCCTGCATGAGGTCTTGGTCCTCTGGAGAGATTCCCCGGTCGACCACAAGATTCCCACTGGCAATTTTACTCTGGATCCCCAGTAGTAATTCGCTAATGACTCTTTTGGCTTGTTGTGTCATTAGGTCCCGAGAATCCACACTTGAGCATTGACTCACACTTGTACAGTCTGAGGACAAAATACCCTCACTGCACAAAGCAGCGACAACTTTACGCGATGCCTCTTCTATGAGGTCATTTGCAATGGGTGTCACTCGGGGAGTGGGAATGTATATTTCTTCCACCTCATCTGCTGGTGTCGAGATCTCACTATAATTGGGCCAAGCCTCAATGATGGAGAGCCAGTCTGCCATACCAGGAATGCTCTGGTTATCAGGACTTGGATATTCTCTCAAAAGATTGAGTGTCTCTGCGACAATCTTCGTCACCTCTTCTTCAATTTCAGACATTGTAGATGCCATCTGAAAAATTTAAAATATTTCTAATGGTTCATAACAGAACTGAGAGAGATAATACTATTGTTGTCCCTTTTCTTTGTAACTATTACACTCTTTTAGCCTACACATTTCAATTTCATAATACATTTACATCAAATTGAATTGAGTAATCTTTAACTAAATAATTAAAAAAAATTACATTTAAAATGTTTTATTCATTTCATTTTGTTTGAGATTAGGCTACAAAATTCAATTGAAAGTAAATGTAACGAATGGATACGTCCATCGTAGCTAATGGGACTATTTATAATATTAGGTTAATCAAAACTTTTGATATACGAAAACTGTGTAACAGCTGTACCCATAAGAAACATGCTAACAAATGATCCTTATAGATTTTTATTAGCTTTTATTCAGTCAAAACGATTAAATAAGTAAGCAAGACAAAGACATGAATTGATAAAGCCAAATGGTCATACATACATTAGAGATAGACAGACAGACAGACAGACAGACGAAAGAGAGATAGACAGACAGATAGATAGACAGTTAGATGATAGACAGACAGATGATCAGACAGACATACAAACAGATAGATAGATAGATAGATAGATAGATAGATAGATAGATAGATAGATAGATAGATAGATAGATAGATAGATAGATAGATAGATAGATAGATAGATAGATGTAGGAACTATGTATGTAGGTTTTAGACATTTATTTTATCGTTGGACATTAAAAGACATCTCAAGGGGAAAATGTACATGTAGGGCCTACATTGTACATATAGATTGTGAAAATTAGCTGCGATAAAAAGATATAAATGTACTCACCTTTGCGAAAAGCGTGCGATCAATAAACTGCAAATAAGAGTTCTGGAGCTCGCGCTGGTTTGTAGGTGGGTGATGGAACTTCGTCTTTATGACGTAACAATTCCAATAGGCTGGTGGCCTGACAACAGAACAAACTCTCCTCCAGAACTCTTATTTGCAGTTTATTGATCGCACGCTTTTCGCAAAGGTGAGTACATTTATATCTTTTTATCGCAGCTAATTTTCACAATATATACGGTAATATAATCAGATTATATGGAATTATGGGAAAAGGCCATATTTATATTTCATTTGAACCTGTAGTAACATAAATCACGAAATTTACAATCGAACTGTTTTCCAAGTCCGTTCATTAGACAGTAATTTCGGTAAAGCTTAAAATATTCTAATATTTTAAATGGTCCCTGTTGCATTAGGCCACTGAAGACTAACGAAACATATCCATTATTATTTTTCATTATCTTTTAGATTATTCTTATTTTATAACTATTTATTAGAATAGAATGCATACAGTTGTCTATCTATCTATCTATCTATCTATCTATCTATCTATCTATCTATCTATCTATCTATCTATCTATCTATCTATCTATCTATCTATCTATCTATCTATCATCTAATTGTCTATCTTCTAAATGTCTACCTGTCTATCTATCATCTAATATCTGTCTGTCTGTCTGTTTATCTATATTCTAACTGACTGTCTGTTAGTCTGTCTGTCTATCTATCTCTCTGTCGGTCTGTCTATCAAACTGTCTGTCTGTCTATCAAATTGTCTGTCTGTCTATCATACTGTTTGTCTGTCTGCCTGTCTATCTATCTATCTGTCGGTCTTTCTATCAAACTGTCTGTCTGTCTGTCTATCATACTGTCTGTCTGTCTATCTAATCAATATGTATAATGTATGTCTGTCTATTTGGCTTTATCAATTCATGTCTTTGTCTTGCTTACTTATTTAATCTTTTTGACTGAATAAAAGCTAATAAAAATCTATAAGGAGCATTTGTTAGCATGTTTCTTATGGGTACAGCTGTTACACAGATTTGGTAAATCAAAGGTTTTGATTAACCTAATATTATAAATAGTCCCATTAGCGATGATGGACGTATCCATTCATTACATTTCCTTTCAATTAAATTTTGTATCCTAATCTAAAAAAAAATTAAATAAATAAAACTTTTTAAATTAAATTTGTAAAAATTATTTAGTTAAAGATTACTCAATTCAATTTGATGCAAATGTATTATGAAATTGAAATGTGTAGGCTAAAAGAGTGTAATAGTTACAAAGAAAAGGGACAACAATAGTATTATCTCTCTCAATTCTGTAATTAACCATTAGAAATATTTAACATTTTTTAGATGGCATCTACAATGTCTGAAATTGAAGAAGAGGTGACGAAGATTGTCGCAGAGACGCTCAATCTTGTGAGAGAATATCCAAGTCCTGATATCCAGAGCATTCCTGGTATGGCAGACTGGCTCTCCATCATTGAGGCTTGGCCCAAGTATAGTGAGGTCTCGACACCAGCAGATGAGGTGGAAGAAATATACATTACCCCTCCCCGAGTGACACCCATTGCAAATGACCTCATAGAAGAGGCATCGCGTAAAGTTGTCGCTGCTTTGTGCAGTGAGGGTATTTTGTCCTCAGACTGTACAAGTGTGAGTCAATGCTCAAGTGTGGGTTCTCGAGACCTATTGACACAACAAGCCAAAAGAGTCATTAGCGAATTACTACTGGGGATCCAGAGTAAAATTGCCAGTGGGAATCTTGTGGTCGAGCGGGGAATCTCACCAGAGGACCAAGACCTCATGCAGGGTATAATAACAGATATGCGGAGACACATGGAGTCTTCCAGCCCCATATCCTGCGCCTCACCTGAAGGTATTGCTGTGGTGCGTAAAGACACAATGAAAGACATAATCAGCAGCACCCTCAGCCTTATCCTGCAGATGGATTTCACAGCTGACCCGGCAGATCATTCTTTCATAGATGATCTGCTAAAACAGCTCCCTGAAATCTTCCAGATGAGAGTCACCGACAAGTGGGAAGAAGTCATTTCCCATCATGATTCTGAAGAAATGTCTGACGTGGCACTGTCCATTTTTTCAAAGCTCCAGTTGCTCTATGGTGACTGCAAGACTATGGAGAGTGAGATAAGTGCACAGTCCAACATGTTCCTGAGGGACTTTTCTGACTTTCTGTTCTTGGAGTTCCTCAAGGCAGAGTCAAAAAAAGAGAGCTATGAGAATCGGACTCCAGAAGATGAGCCCGAAGACTCCAATATTCCTCCAAAAACAAAGAAGAAGAAAGGAATAAAGACCTTCCTGAGAAGAACCTGGAGGGCCATAAAAAGCACATTTACCTGCTTCCGTGGACCCAAAGTTGCCCCCGAACTCTGAATGCATTTTTTGTGCATTCTCTGTTCTCAAACATGCACAAACTTTGAGAGAAAAAAAACCCTCCTCAAACAAATAAATAAATCTCTGCTGAAAACTAATTCTGTGTGCAACTATTTCTGAATGTATTAATTAATAAATGCAAGTTGTCTCATTACAATCATGCTTGAATTTTTTACTTTGTATCTTTGTATCAGAGGATGTGATAGCTGGTCATTCATAAAGGTTTGTCAAGGATTTCATCATCCAGTAGTTTTGATCATAAACTGTGCATCATCATTTTACAACACACATTTGAGTCCTTTGCACTGCTTTTCAATGCACAACTGACGATATAACATTCATGCTATCATACTAGCTACTTTATGGTGCTTTTAAGCTGATCTGTTCACAACAAAACATCCTCCTCATTTACATTTTCTATTTTAAGCCTGACCTATAATAAAATGTTTATAGTAACAAATTAATGTAGCCTATTTATATAACCTGAATACAGGTAAAGTGAAATCTCCAGGTTCAATGGAAGTTATGCTCAATTTTGTTGATTACCACAAAAATATTTTCAACTTGTCCCTCCTTTTCTTTAAAAAAAAATAAAAGAGAGTAAAAATCAAGGTTCTAGAGAGGCACTTGCAATGTAAGGCAGAAATGGGAAGCCTATAATTTTATAAAAGCACTTATATTAATTCTTCCGTTAAAACTTGTGTGTTGTTTGAGCTGTAAAGTTGTTTAGTTGTTGTAATTTTACACAGAAAAGGTTAGTAAGCAATTATATCAAATCAAATCACTTTATTGTCACACGACCATATACACAAGTGCAACAGTAGGTGAAAGTCTTGTGTGCTGTTCTGAGCAACATTGCAGTCATGATAGTGAGGAGACATATAACAATTACAATAAACAACATATTTACACAACACAATTTACATATCAAATGTACACATAATTACACAACACAATAATATACAATGTACAGTAAACAATACAAACAATATAGAATACACATACAATAAAAAATAAATAAAGTGTATATAAAAATATATATACAGAAGTTGTATTGTGGAGAATATAAATATGACAGTCCAGTGTGAGATAATAAGATGAAGATTTATAAAGTGCAGTGCTGATGTGTATTGATCGTGAGAGATCAACAGTTCAAAAGTCTGATTGCTTGGGGGAAGAAGCTGTCATGTAGTCGGCTGGTGCGGGTCCTGATGCTGCGATACCGTATGCCTGAGGGAAGCAGTGAGAGCAGCCCATGACTTGGGTGGCTGGAGTCTCTGATGATCTTCCGAGCTTTTTTCACACTGCCTGTTATATATGTCTTGGAGGGAGGGAAGCTCACCTCCGACGATGTTTCTGGCAGTTCGCACCACCCTTTGCAGGGCTTTGCGGTTGTGGGCGGTGCTATTGCCGTACCAGGCGGTGATGCAGCCAGTCAGGATGCTCTCTACAGTACTGGTGAAGAACCGTGTGAGGATATGGTGGTTCATTCCGAACATCCTCAGCCGTCTCAAGAAGAAGAGGCGCTGGTGAGCCTTCTTCACAACAGCCTCAGTGTGGACGGACCATGTGACTTCCTCAGTGATGTGGACACCGAGGAACTTGAAGCTGCTGACTCTCTCCACTGATGCTCCATTAATGGTGATGGGGCTGTGTACTCTGTACTCCTCCTGAAGTCCACTACAAGCTCCTTGGTCTTGGTCTTGCTGACGTTAAGGGAGATGTTGTGCTCCTGACACCAGCGTGTCAGAGTGTGCACCTCCTCTCTGTAGGCTGTTTCATCATTGTCAGTGATCAGACCTAAAACCGTTGTATCGTCAGCAAACTTAATGATGGCATTGGAGCTATGTGTTGCTACACAATCATGTGTGTACAGGGGCAGTGGGTAGCTCAGTGGTTAAGGCTCTAGGTTACTGACCAGAAGGTCAAGGGTTCAAGCCCCAACACCACCAACACACCATTAACACACCACTGTTGGGCCCTTGAGCAAGCCCCTTGACCCTATCTGCTCCAGGGGTGCTGTATCATGATTGACCCTGCACTCTGACCCCAGCTTAGCTGGGATATGCAAAAAAAAAAAAAAAGAATTTCACTGTATACAGGTGCCGGTCATATAATTAGAATATCATCAAAAAGTTGATTTATTTCAGTAATTCCATTCAAAAAGTGAAACTTGGATATTATATTCATTCATTACACACATACTGATATATTTCAAATGTTTATTTCATTTAATTGAGATGATTAAAACTGACAACTAATGAAAATCCCAAATTCAGTATCTCCGAAAATTAGAATATTACTTAAGACCAATACAAAAAAAGGATTTTTAGAAATGTTGGCCAACTGAAAAGTATGAACATGAAAAGTATGAGCATGTACAGCACTCAATACTTAGTTGGGGCTCCTTTTGCCTGAATTACTGCAGCAATGCGGCGTGGCATGGAGTCGATCAGTCTGTGGCACTGCTCAGGTGTTATGAGAGCCCAGGTTGCTCTGATAGTGGCCTTCAGCTCTTCTGCGTTGTTGGGTCTGGCGTATCGCATCTTCCTCTTCACAATACCCCATAGATTTTATATAGGGTTAAGGTCAGGCGAGTTTGCTGGCCAATTAAGAACAGGGATATCATGGTCCTTAAACCAGGTACTGGTAGCTTTGGCACTGTGTGCAGGTGCCAAGTCCTGTTGGAAAATGAAATCTGCATCTCCATAAAATTGGTCAGCAGCAGGAAGCATGAAGTGCTCTAAAACTTCCTGGTAGACGGCTGCGTTGACCTTGGACCTCAGAAAACACAGTGGACCAACACCAGCAGATGACATGGCACATCATGAAGCTCAGACCCAATACACTACTGGTACTTTAACCATTATAATATACATATATATATAATTTCTTTCTTTCTTTTTTTGCAATTTTGACATTATTTTGTGTCTCTAAGTGACAGATTGAACATGATGTATGCTGCAATAAACATGAGCCTTGTCTGAAGGGTCGAGGAGTAGGTGTTGCTACAATTTACAGTGACATTTTTGGTGTTCTTTTTCTTTTACTTTCTTTCTTTCTTTTACTGAGAGGACAGGATATAAATTTAAGTCTATAAATGTAACTAATAATGCTTAATGTGACACCGTCAGATATAAATAAGAAATCTTGCTCGTCTTTTGTCCTTGCTACTATGTATAGATCACCCGGGCCTTATTCTGATTTCCTTGGTGAATTTGCTAATGTTTTATCAGATCTTGTAGTTACTGTAGATAGAGCTTTAATTGTTGGTGACTTCAACATTCACATAGATAATGAAAATGATACATTGGGATTAGCATTTATCGATATTCTCAACTCAACTTGGAGTCAGACAAAATGTAACAGGACGAAGTCATCGCCATAATCATACGCTAGATTTAATTCTGTCATATGGAGTTGATGTTGATACTATAGAAATTCTGCAGCAGAGCGATGACATCTCGGATCATTACCTTGTGTCTTGTATGCTGCTATCGTTCAGGTAGAACTACTCTTTTGACCATTAAAGATAGCTTCACTAATAATCTTCCAAATCTATCTGTTCGGTTCTTTAAGAATCTCCCCACCGAACGGGGCGTCAGGAGAGGACACGTTGTTATAACTCGTTGTGGCTTTTTTATTTACTCTGATTAATTTTCCACATACAGTTAATTAGTCCACAAATAGCAGGTTATAAACCTGTAGAAATAAATAGGCAATGGTGTAAACAACAATATTTAACCACATGCACAATATACCATAATTCTGAATACACAAATATAAATAAATATAATTTATAGTCAGTATTTACTTTTATAAATATTATACAAATAAATTAATATAAATTCCAATATAATCAGTATTAATATTATAATATACTTAATGTTTGAACTGAATGACTAAACAAAGCATATGCATCTAAACACAGAAATGCAACAATTTCACACAAACACTAAATATACATCAATGTCAATGTTACACATTAAACCAATAGCCCAAAACCCACAAAAAGTGTTCTCAGTATGTTGGCCTAAAGTGAAAAATAGTGAGTGTAGTTTTAAGTAGTAACGCTGAGCATAGCAACCCATTACCAATGTAAAGCGATTAACTACATTACCCATCCAGCACCGCAAACAGGAAGTAACTCGGATGACAGTGAAACGCTCCAATTTTAAACATTTGCTGGAATATAACCACGGATACTATCGAGCCGACAACATTAAACAGACAAACAAACTTAAAACCGCAGCTCAATAGATAGAAACAGCAGCTTACCAGTGGCGCATCTCTCCTGACGAGACAACATGCCCAAACTAGTATTCGCTCCTGCTTATAGCCCGTGCTCATTCATTATTGGACTAACACACTGTTTTGGGATTTTACTGGTCCACGTTTTTTCTTTTGATTGGCCCGTCTTTCAATCAGGGAAGTGAACCTCCCACCTATTTACCTGCGTTACATTTCTGCTGAACACCCGTGACATAGTGAACGCGACACCTCCCACTTGACCGACTAATCATGTGATTCAAGGCGGTCACAGACAAACCATTACATTACACCACATAGCTTTTTTTCTTTTTTTTTTTTAATCTTTTTTTTCAATATTTGATTATGAAGAATAGGACACCATTGTCACTGTTCAGATCCCTCCACTGACAGATGCATGGTATTCTGCCAGGTTTGGTCATACGGGTATGTACTCTTCATTTTCCGTAAATGGTGGTGCAAATGGTGGCGAAGGCAGCATAAAGGTCTTGGAGTCACTGGTCTCCCACAGGGATGAGAACTACCAGTCTTCTCACATCTCTCCGCAGGATGACTGAGGTCAGCTGCTGAGGGTTCCTCTTAAGTTGCCCAACTATTAGGGAGGCAGGGGGGCCTGCACACGTCTTAACGTCTGCATCTCTCACAAGTCCTTTCTTATCAGGGTACACGGCCAGGATCCGTCCAAGCCGGAATTGCCCTCGCAGTGCGTTTTGATCAGCAATCCAAACAATGTCACCGATTGCTACATTCCTTTGGGTCCGGTGCCACTTTGGCCGAACGAATAAGTTAGGGCCGGCAAGTTCACTCCACTTCTTCCAGAACATATCCACACCAATCTGGATGGATCTGAGACGGCGCCAGGGATGGGTACACAAGTCACTTCCTCTTGTATCTCCTCCTTGCCTGGTCCTCCCGAGAAGCAGAGTATTGGGGGTCAAGTACTCTATAGAGTCTTCTTGTTCTTGTGCCCTGGCGTCAATCGGCCTTTCATTGGTGAGGTTAGCTGCCTGGTAGAAGAGGGTTTGGAGTTCACCCCAGGTGAGTGAGCTTGTTGTCCCTCCAAGGCTAGTGAGAGCTCTTTTTATGAGCTTAACTGCAGCTTCCGCAGCCCCATTGCGATGAGGTGCGTCAGCCGGATGAAAGTTCCATGCCCACACTGTCCCATTCTTGGTGGCTTTGTCCTCTATGGATGCTTCCCGTAAGGTAGCCAAGTACCCATGCAAATCTTGTAGGGCGGGTTTAGCTCCAATAAAATTGGTTCCCCTATCTGACCACAATTTTCTGGGATGGCCTCTCAACGCTACAAAGCGAAAGTAAGTTTGGAGAAAGCTTTCAGATGATTGGTCGTCAACGAGGTCCACATGAACTGCCCTTGATGCCATGCAACAGAATACTATTCCCCAGACTTTTTTTCCTGTTCTTTTCTTGACCGCATCCTTGATTTTGAAGGGGCCAAAGAGGTCAAGTGTGGTATACTCAAATGGGTTAGCACGCTGTGAGCGTTCTGGCGGCAGATCACTCATCATCTGCTGGCACATCTTCCCTTTCAGTTTGCGACATGTAATACAGTCGTTCGCAACTTTCTTTACTATCCTCCGACCTTGCACAATCCATGCTTTCCTCCTGGTGCGCAGAAGTGTGGCAGCAACACCTTCATGGTTCTCGTCATGAGCTTCTCTTGACAGTAGTGTTGCTAGCCATGAACGAAATGGAATTAAAGGAACAGCTGTTCCATCTTCTTTCCAGCACTGGATTCGTCCTCCACAGAGAAGGATTCCTGTGCTCTCGTCCTTGTGGACCACCAAGCGGTTTAGTGTTGAGTCCAGGAACTGACTGCCATCTTGGGCTGCGAGGACCAGGTCTCGGAAGGCTTGCGCTCTCTCATCAGTAGACAGGATAGAATGGTTTGCCTCCCACTTTGACGAGTCTGGTGCCTGGCGTTTTCTCAGCCAGGTTTCTGCAGCCTGTCGAGTCCAGGCTATGGAACCACACAGCTTGCACAGAGAACTGAAATGTTGAGGTTCCACAAGACGCACCAGTCCAATTGCCCAGGGCTTTCTCTGTCTGTCTGCCGCCGATGTTGCACCCGGGACAGCTGGTGATGTCAGTCTACCGTTAACTCTTTCATTCTTGAGGTTAGCCTTGATGTCAGGCCTGTTGAGGCCAGTTTTTTCTTTTGAATGGGCCCTGGTGACCACTGCTGAGAAGGCTTTCCGCTGAAGTTTTCCCACATCTTCAGCAGCAGAGGGTATAATCTCACTGGCCATCTTCATAGGCCAGTCGGTCTTGGGCAATTTCAGGAACTCAGGGCCTTGCTGCCACTCTGACTCTTCGTTAAGTTCTTCAGGAGTTGCACCTCTAGTAAGTATGTCAGCAATGTTTCGTCTGCCTTCAATCCACCTCCAATCCTCCACATGTCCGGCTTTCTGAATCTCACCGATTTGATTTGCGAAAAAGGTCTGGAAGCCGTAGCTGTCCTTTTGGATGGCTGCCAGGATTGTTTGGCTGTCCACGAAGTGAATCCATTGCTTGACTTTAATGTGGCAGTGTTTCTCAAAATATTTTTTTAGGCGGGTAGCGAAAACCGCGCCACAAAGTTCTGCTTTGATCACATCTCCCTTTTGGTCGAGAGGGGTGAGTTTAGCCTTAGATTCCACCAACTTCATTACAACTTTGTCTTGGGTTTCCCATCGCAGGTAGAGTACAGCTCCATAAGAGGATTCGCTTCCATCTGAGAACGTGATCCCTGTTGGTGGGCCTATGGCTCCAGGCGGTGTGAGGCTTCTCTCAAACTTTACCTGGCCAAGTCTCACGAATTCTTCAAAGAGCGTTATTGCGGCTTCTCGAAGTTTTAGTGAGAGAGGGGCATCCCATGTGTCTTTAGCTGGGTTGTCCTTGCCAGCTTCCTGGAATGATTCTCGTACCAACATCACTCCCTTCTGTTTGGCTGGTGAGGCTAAACCAACCGGGTCGTAAAATGCGGCAATCTGACTAAGAAGTATGCGTCGGGTAAGGGGATTTGGTGTTCCTTCCCTGACATCCTCCATGCTCAGATTAAGTCCTGTCCTCATTTTCCCTCTTTTCTTAGAGAAGTTGATAGAAGTCAGCAACCGAAGCTTGTCAGTCTCAGGTTCGTAGCCGACCCCAAGTGCTTTGTTCACCCCATCATGCATTTGATTGGGCAGTACCAGAGTCCTGGGTACAGTTGCTTCAGCAGGGGCTCCACTCCTCCCACTTTGGCGTGATAGAACCCACGGTTTAAGGAAGAAGCCTCCCGCTTTCAAAATCTCCTCCACCCCTTTGGTAATTCTTTCCAGCGTTTTGAGGTCATCGTGTGAGGTCAGGATATCATCCACATAGCTGTCCTCAGTCAGAGCTCGCCGTTCTTCAATCATATCAGCAAACTGAGGAAGGTTGGCTGTCTCCCTCATTGCAACTTGGGCGATACATCCTGCGGGTTTATCACCGATATTAACTCTGACGACTACAAACACCTCAATGTTGTCCTCAGGGTTGTCTCTCCAAAGAAAGCGGTGGAGGTGAACTTCATCATCTTTCAGCCATACTGAGTTATACATCTTTTTTACGTCACCCAGTGCGGCATGGAGCCCACTCCTGAACCTCAAAAGGACACCTCTAATGGGATTGAGTACCTCGGGACCCTTGTGAAGGAGATCATTTAGACTTATGCCTCGGAACTCTTGGCTACTATTCCACACAATTCTCACTGGGGTTGAGGAGGAGTGAGGGTTCGGTGCAACCAGATGGCTGATGTACCATTTAGGTCCTTCCCAGTTGTTAATTTCCTCCCTTGTGAGTTTTGCAGCAGCCCCTCTTGAAACCATTTCATGTATTTGTTCTTTGAATGCAGCCTTCCACACAGTTCCTTTTCCAGACGCTTCTCAGTGTTTCTGAAGGTTGCCTCCACAGCCTGCCGATTGTCTGGCAGTGTTGTGAGGTCTGTCCTCCAGGGATAAGCTGCGTCCCAGTGGGGAGAGTTGCTGTGTTTATCCGCCAGTACGTATGTTAGGCATTCTTTTATCTTTTCCAGGTCCCGCTCTTCCTTGAGGGTCATTTCTTTTCCTCCAGGGGGGCACCTACCACATTTGCATCCACCACATTGAGGACTGCACGCAGCTCCAATGCTGTCCCACCTGAACCACTCGAAGACCTCTTTGTTAGCGGTTGCGGTGCTCCGAACAAGCGCATTTCTTTCCTCTTCTTGAGGTGTGATGGTTTCTTTATACGCCATCGAGGCTGATCTCATGGTCCTTGCGAGGTGAGTTTCAGAGCGGTACACAGCCAGGTCGACTGTCTCAAAGAGATCGGGATGGGTTCCACCAACAGTCTTTCCCAGCGGGCCGTCCCAGAGGACGAGGTCTCCCACAATTTTGATTGGCTGGGGAACAAGACGACCTTCCCGGTGACTGATAAGGAGGTCAATCTTTGTGGGACGGACCAGTTCATCTCTGGGTACATTGGGGAAGAACTTCTGCAATTGCTTAGCAGTAACTAATTTAGTCACCTCCGCAATGTTTTCCAGGCCATAGCAGAGAATTTTATGCTCTGCCACTTTTTCCTTGGATGTCTTTACCTTTAACCGCAGGGAATATCTTTTGGTCAGGACAGTCTTCTTCATCCCCCCGACTCCATGGACTATAAGCCTGATGTTCTCACCGCACAATCCAAGGCGATCGGCTGTTTCATTTGTGATATAATTGGTGTCAGATGCGAGGTCGATTAGGGAGCCAAAAGGCAACCCGAGTTTGTCGTTACTTCCATCAGCATCATCACCATTGGATGTTCTTGCAGTCCATCTCCAGCCTTGGCACATACAGTTGATGATATTTTGTTTGAGAACACATTCTTGTATTTCTCTCTTTGTTCTGGAGTAAGCTCTGCCAGAAACTCTTCTTGCTTGTTGGTTAGGCCAAGTTTCTTTCCTCCAATTTTTATGGTGCTCTGCTCCTCACTGCTGCTGTCCTTCTTTGAAGTTGGTGGCTTAGGACACAGAAGGTAATTGTGGTCCGACACCCCTCCTTTCCGACAGTCTACCTTTGGGCAGAGGTATCTGGGTGTACATCCTTTTCCATCCTTGGGGTGGGGCCGCAAACACTTGGAGCACAACCCTAGCTTCTTCACATGGGCCCTTTTTCTGAAGAGATCTTCCTCCCTGAAGACCTTGCACGCAAATAGCTTGCCGGCATGGGAGTCATCTTCACAAACAGTGCAGCTGGGATAGTCATCCTTCTGACCTGCTGTGGATTTAGTGAAAGCCTTCCTCCCTTTCTTACCTGGGTAGTCTGCAGCACCCTTTTCCACAGGGCCTTTATCTCCAGGGCTTGGCTCCAACTGGTCCAACTCCTCAAGAATCTCCTCCTGCTTTTTCAAGAATCCTAGAAGGCAATCAAAATGATGCAGTGGAGAGAACCGGTTTGCTGGGTCAGTTTTGTGCATAATCCACTCCTTCTTGAGTGAACTGGGAAGCTTGCTTTCAAGAGATTGAGCAACAACACGGTTCTTCACGGCGTCTTCCTCACCAAGAATCTGGAGGTTGCACAGTGCCCTTTCCACAGCCTGGATCAATTCAATGGTTCTTCTTGGATTGTTTCCTTTGATGGGGGGAAGAGACTGGACCTCGTTGGTGATCATTAGGACTATTCTCCCTCTGTTCCCATATTTGCTGTCCAGTAGCCTGAACATATCATCGGTGGATCCACAGCTAGATAGAACGAGATCCTTCTTGACCTTTTCATGGAGACTATTTAATAAGTGGAACTTTTTTATACATTCCACACCTTGTGGGTTACCCAATTCTTGTAGGTCCTCCCACTCAGTCTTCCAGCGGTAATAGTCCCTCATGTCACCAGAGAAAGTGGGTAATCGTGCTTTTTCAAGGCTGATTTGAGGCTTGAGATTATAGTTTTCTTTGGTTCTTTCTGGGCTGCTTTGCTGTAAGAGGGGCCGGGTGTCCATGTTTAATGCTCCCGTGTACCTTTTGGGCTTCAGCTTGCGATCGGCAGACATGTCAGGGAGAGAGAGGAAAGAAGCATCTTGTATCGGATCCCCAACCGCGCTGCTATCATCTCCCAGGTTTCTTTCTCTACCCTTTTCTTGGTCTACTTCATCCTCCTCCAGTTTGTCAGATAACGCCAGGACCCTCTTCTTTAGTGTCTTGTGGCGTGTCCTGAGATCTAATGACTTCGGACCAGGAACCAACTCCTTCCACTCTACTAACATTTCTTCGAGTTCAACGACCTCTCTTTCAAGACCTCTATTCCTTAGCCTGCGGTCCTTGATTGACTTCCGAGGGTTAACCTCCTCTTCCTCTGCCTGAGTGATGGCCGACTCAGCTGTTTTAGCCTGCTTAAAAAACACCTCCTCTGCATAACTGGTCCAAAAGGTTCCCTGGGTGGCTATCTTTACCTCAAGGAACCTGTTCTCACACTCCGCTGTCTTTTCATCAATTTGGTTTGCCGATTCTATGATCTCATCCGTTTCATCCGTTGATTCCCTCAGGGCTTCAGCATAATCATGTCCCGCATCTATGACTTTAGAAAAATCCGTCCTGAAAATCTTCCATTCCCTGAGAACTTCAGTTGGTTCCAAGAGTCCCGGTTTGGTGAGAGCATGAGCCCTTTTGGTGAATGAAGCCTGTGCTCTTGATCGCACACTTTTAAGCCTTTCCAAGTCTGCCATTGTTACTTCCTTTGTGTTGACTAGGGAGCGGTCACTGCCAATGTGTATTCACGCTCCTTTATCCTTGATCAACGGGTAGTTTGATTTATGATAAACTTGGTTCAGTCAAGGTAGTGAGAGGCCAGCTGGGTTGATTGAGCTTCCTTAATGAAACAATCCGTGGCTGTTTTTGCTGCACTCAGTCCAGTGCAGTGGGCCGTGGTTTATAACTACGTGTCCTCTCCTGACGCCCCGTTCGGTGGGGAGATTCTTAAAGAACCGAACAATAAACATACACTCAATAAACCCCAAAGCCCAGAAAAACTTGATAAAATAACAAAAAATATAAATGCAGTCTTCTCTAGCACTGTTGATATTGTCGCCCCACTTCGATTAAAGAAAATTAAAGAAATAAGCCCTGCACCATGGTACTATGATCACACTCATGCTCTCAAGAGAGCAACTCGGAAAATGGAGCGCATGTGAAAAAATACAAAATTAGAAGTATTTCATGGTGCATGGAAGGATAGTGTCTGTAGCTACAGACAGGCACTAAAAGCTGCCAGGTCAGCATATTTTAGTGAACTCATAGAAAATAACCACAACAATCCAAGGTGTTTATTTAGTACTGTGGCTAAATTGGTTAGGAGTAAAGCCTCTACTGGACCAGATATTACATCGCAGTACAAGAGTAATGACTTCATGAATTTCTTTACAGATAAAATTTAAATAATCAGAAATAAAATTGTAATTATACAATCATCTGTCACAGCACCTCAGAAAACAGTGTCTAATAATTTTCCTCATGTGCAACTTAAATCCTTCTCTGTCATAGGTCATGAAGAGCTAACAAAACTTATCGAAACATCAAAAGCCACAACTTGTTTGTTAGATTTTATACCAACTAAGCTCTTAAAAGAGGTATCTCCTGTAATTTCAGAACCTCTTCTTACTATTATTAACTCCTCGCTATGCTTATGTAGTGAGACAGACTAATTACTTGTAAAAGTTCCCACCCCCCCAATGTTGTTATTTGGGTGTAACCGTGGTTTTCTTTCCCGGTTATGCATAATATGAACTTCTAATGGAATTTGTATTATGCGGTGCGCATAAGAACAGCACATCTGTTGGTTTTAATTTATTCCACCCCTTAGTAATTGGTGGTTTGATTCACAGCCTATTAGCGCGCATTTGTGGGGTATATTAGGGCGGCTACGTGTCGCCTAGATGCGCGTCATGGTCCAGTGAACCCCCCCCCTTTTGCCGGTATTGGGCTCCTCCGCGCCAAAGGTATGTGTTGTTATGGTCCGTTTTATGTTTACGTCAGGCTCACTGCCTGGCTCTGGCGTCTTGTGTTAATGTTAGTTTCTTTGTATGTGATTTAGCGTTTGCTGGTGTGAGGCTTGTATTAAGCTCCGCTGGCCAACTGCTGCCTTCCTTCAGTCAGCTGTTTCATACAGCTGTGTGTGTGCGGCCGTAATTATGGCTGCAGTCTCAACACCTTTGGTATGTGATTGCCTTAAATACGATGGTGATTAAAACTTAGGTGGCTTTAATGTTTAGTTGTGTATAATCGTTTGTTCTTTTATAGATCAACTAATTTGCTCACTAGAGATGTCAGTCTGGATGGAAGCTGCAGAGTGAACTGCGCTGCTGTTTTGTTTTGTTTTGCTTTGCTTTGCTTTGCTTTGCTTTGTTTTGCTTTTGTTTTTTGAGTTGTTATACATTGTGTTTGTATGTTTACATTATAAACTCTGTTTCTGGCTCCAGCAGTGATGTTTCCTCCCACCGAGAGAAGCGGGAGCCGTTCGCTTTATATGTGTATATCTTGAGCCACAGAGATCATCATTGGAGTTGGAAATGGGGTTATTTTGTATTAACTTAACACATTTTATTATGTTTTTGTTTGTGTGAAGTTGGTCCTGGTAGGGTGATTTTGTTACTAGCTTGCCCCTATACCCTTCACACCACCATAGTATGTGTTGTATGTTAAAAATCAGTTTGCTTGTTTTGTTTTTAGTTTTATGAGTATTGTTAATTCTCTTCTCTGTTCTCAGGAGCTGAAGGCTTAGTGCAGGGGGCTAGCTGTTCCCCATTAGATGGTGATAGTGCCCCTTTCACCTGTGGAGTGCTGTGGGTTTACAACTGACTCACCTTTGTGTGTGTGTGTGTGTGTGCGTGAGTGTACACTTGTGGGTGACGTGTGTCTTTCCTCGGGGAATTGCTGCCCCCGGTTAGCCTTCCTGCTCCTGGTAAGTCTCAGTCCTTACTGATAGTGGATGCGTTTCATGGGTGTGTGAAGCCTATTATGAATTTGGCAGCTAATTGTGGTGCTCATAATTTTAATACATTGTTGAAAGATGAAATGAGCATGCAGTGTCCCTTATGATTCATCTGTTAAAAATAAATTATTTTTGTACGCTGGTATTCACGTCTCTTGTCCTCTTGAATGGAAACAACGAACCTGTGTGCCCTTTTATTGGGAGTATTTCCCTGGCTCTCCCCCAGGGTGGCGTAGTCGGATTTAAATTACCTTGATCGTGCGGGTAACCGCACGGTTGGGAAGGCCGCGCCCGCACTGCCACATTTTGGCGTAGTCGGCAGGATGTTTTTACAATTGGTCAGAGGCATGGATCCATGAATACTATTCCTTATCTGTGTGATTGAATATAGGTTAATGGTATTGTGTTATGTTGTATTTTTTTTTTAGAAAGCAAAACAGCAGTGTAAGGTTCTGGATGGGAGTTAGTGGGGGGATGGCTCTTCTGGCCTCCTTTACCTGGTCTTCATGTTGCCTACCCAGTGGTGAGTAGTTGTGCCTTTAGTTATGATAGGGGGAGTTGTAAGGACTGGATTGGTTGATAGCATGTTTTAATGAGGGGTTGCGTCAAGCATAAACTCCAGTGACGCTACCAGATCCCAGTGTAGCTCCCCTAGGGGTAAGGAATCTGATGAGGAGGTTAATGCCTGTTTAAGGGCTCTTCATCTGGGTTTTTTTACCATGCCCTTTTTGTCCACTTTATGAGGTATGTGCCGGTGGAGATCAGGTATGGGATGGGGGTGGAAAAAAGGGGGGGACCCAGGTAAACTATTGCCCTTCACGGGTATTCATGGGCCGACATGGCTCTATGGGAAGTTGCGACTGGTTTTGTTCTCATTTGGCATGAGAGTTCCAGTTAGGGTGGAAGATCCATTTAGACTGTGTCGTTTATTGTTACCCATATCATTTTTTTTATTGTGGGTGGTTTTTAAGTGCCCTGTTATGTAGACTTGTGATTCACTTGTTTCTCCGATACAGAACTGACTTTCTTGAACGCTGTGATGTATAGGGTCAGGATTGGTTATGGCGTGAAGCAACCAGTACCTAAGCTGTACCATAGCTGGGTCTTGAGATGTTCTGGAGGGTGGGGTCAAGCTACTCCCAATGCTGATCATTGGTTATGGCGTTAAGCTGCTGGTGTTTAGCTGTATGGTACTTTCTTGGAATGCATTGAGATGGGGTCAGGATTGGTTTTTGGCGTCAAGAACCCAATGCCTTAGCTGTCTCTTAGCTGTTCCTTTTAAGTGGGATAATGTAGGTTCCGGATATGATTCGGTGTGTGTGTGTGGTGTAGCATCAAGCAGCCACTAATTAAAATGAAAAATACTGGGTTTTAACGTTGACCTGTTGGATTTCATGTATGAATCCCGTTAGTTGCCCATTTAGGTTGGTGCCTAGTGCTGTAACAACTTCTGTTGGCCCTGGAATTGGGTGTAATAGCTGTTGGAGTGTTGCTCGTCGGGGCGACGATCCAAGAGCTAGGGGTAGATTGTAGTGAGACAGACTAATTACTTGTAAAAGTTCCCACCCCCCCAATGTTGTTATTTGGGTGTAACCGTGGTTTTCTTTCCCGGTTATGCATAATATGAACTTCTAATGGAATTTGTATTATGCGGTGCGCATAAGAACAGCACATCTGTTGGTTTTAATTTATTCCACCCCTTAGTAATTGGTGGTTTGATTCACAGCCTATTAGCGCGCATTTGTGGGGTATATTAGGGCGGCTACGTGTCGCCTAGATGCGCGTCATGGTCCAATGAACCCCCCCCTTTTGCCGGTATTGGGCTCCTCCGCGCCAAAGGTATGTGTTGTTATGGTCCGTTTTATGTTTACGTCAGGCTCACTGCCTGGCTCTGGCGTCTTGTGTTAATGTTAGTTTCATTGTATGTGATTTAGCGTTTTCTGGGGCGAGGCTTGTATTAAGCTCCGCTGGCCAACTGCTGCCTTCCTTCAGTCAGCTGTTTCATACAGCCGTGTGTGTGCGGCCGTAAATATGGCTGCAGTCTCAACACCTTTGGTATGTGATTGCCTTAAATACGATGGTGATTAAAACTTAGGTGGCTTTAATGTTTAGTTGTGTATAATCGTTTGTTCTTTTATAGATCAACTAATTTGCTCACTAGAGATGTCAGTCTGGATGGAAGCTGCAGAGTGAACTGCGCTGCTGTTTTGTTTTGCTTTGTTTTGCTTTTGTTTTTTGAGTTGTTATACATTGTGTTTGTATGTTTACATTATAAACTCTGTTTCTGGCTCCAGCAGTGATGTTTCCTCCCACCGAGAGAAGCGGGAGCCGTTCGCTTTATATGTGTATATCTTGAGCCACAGAGATCATCATTGGAGTTGGAAATGGGGTTATTTTGTATTAACTTAACACATTTTATTATGTTTTGTTTGTGTGAAGTTGGTCCTGGTAGGGTGATTTTGTTACTAGCTTGCCCCTATACCCTTCACACCACCATAGTATGTGTTGTATGTTAAAAATCAGTTTGCTTGTTTTGTTTTTTAGTTTTATGAGTATTGTTAATTCTCTTCTCTGTTCTCAGGAGCTGAAGGCTTAGTACAGGGGGCTAGCTGTTCCCCATTAGAGGGTGATAGTGCCCCTTTCACCTGTGGAGTGCTGTGGGTTTACAACTGACTCACCTTTGTGTGTGTGTGCGTGTGCGTGAGTGTACACTTGTGGGTGACGTGTGTCTTTCCTCTGGGAATTGCTGCCCCCCGGTTAGCCTTCCTGCTCCTGGTAAGTCTCAGTCCTTACTGATAGTGGATGCGTTTCATGGGTGTGTGAAGCCTATTATGAATTTGGCCGCTAATTGTGGTGCTCATAATTTTAATACATTGTTGAAAGATGAAATGAGCATGCAGTGTCCCTTATGATTCATCTGTTAAAAATAAATTATTTTTGTACGCTGGTATTCATGTCTCTTGTCCTCTTGAATGGAAACAACGAACCTGTGTGCCCTTTTATTAGGAGTGTTTCCCTGGCACTCCCCCAGGGTGGCGTAGTCGGATTTAAATTACCTTGATCGTGCGGTTACCCACCGGTTGGGAAGGCCGCGCCCGCACTGCCACACTTAGGACATGTCCCAAGAAATTTTAAAATGGCAGTTATCAAACCACTTGTTAAGAAGCCACAACTTGATCCTGGAGAACTGGCTAATTATAAACCGATTTCAAATCTCCCGTTTATGTCAAAAATACTAGAAATGTAGTATCCTCCCAAATATGTTCATTTCTACAGAGAAATAGTATATACAAAGAATTTCAGTCAGGATTTAGGCCTCATCATAGTACAGAGACTGCACTTATCAGAGTTACAAATGACTTGCTCTTATAATCTGATCGAGGCCGCATTTCTCTTCTAGTGCTTTTAGATCTTAGTGCTGCATTCGACACGATAGATCTCAACATTTTCTTGAATAGGCTGGAGAATTATGTTGGCATTTGTGGAGTTACAATAGCATGGTTTATGTCCTATTTAGCAGACCACTACCACTCTGTCTATGTAAATGAAGAATTGTCAAAACAAACAAAAGTAAAATATGGAGTGCCACAGGGATCAGTTTTAGGGCCTCTGCTTTTCTCCTTGTATATGCTTCCCCTGTGAGATATTATCAGGAATCGTGGAATAAGTATTCCGACGATACACAACTTTATATTTCTTCAAAACCTCATGAGATTTTATAGAGTGTATCAATGAAATAAAAGATTGGATTTTCCTTCTACTCAATTCTGACAAAACAGAGGTACTAATTATTGGACCAAAAAACTCTAAAAATAAGCCACTACAATATAATTTGACTCTCGATGGATATATTGTTATATCATCTTCAACAGCGAAGAACTTAGGTGTTATATTTAATACCAATCTGTAGTTTGAAAATCAAATTATCAATGTTTGTAGAACAGCATTCTTCCACCTAAGAAATATTGCTAAATTAAGGCAGATGCTCTCTGTTGCTGATGCCGAGAAACAAATTCATGACCTCAAGACTAGATTATTGTAATGCATTACTGGGAGGATGTCCAGCAAGATCAATAAATAAACTTAAATTGGTTCAAAATGCAGCAGCCATAGTGCTGATGGGAACCAAGAAATATGATCATATTAGCCCCATTTTATCATTGTTACATTGGCTACCTGTTAAATTCTGTATTCATTTTATAATTCTGTTAACTACGTACAAAGCTTTGAATGTCTAGCTCTGCAGTACTTAAGTGACCTTCTACCACACTATATTCCATCACGTTCATTACGATCGCAAAATTCTGGCCTGTTAATAGTTCCTAGAATATCAAAATCCACAAAAGGAGGAAGATCCTTTTCATATTTGGCTCTGTGGAAAAGCCTCCCTAACACTGTTCGAGATGCAGACACACTCCCTCAGTTTAAGTCTAGACTAAAGACTCATCTATTTAGCCAGGCATACACCTAATTTATCCTCCAAACCACAATTAGGCTGCTTTAGTTTAGTCTGCCAGAACCAGAAACCAGAAACATTGATCATGATATATATCTCTGCAATAAATTGAATGGCATCTATTCTTATATTATTTTATTTGTTTCCTGGTCTCAACCTCGGGACTCCTATCCCGAGGTCACCAGAACCAGCTGGATCCAGCACCATTCTTGCTTCGTGTTGGACTCCACTGCCATGTATCGCTGATTGATGATGACTAAATGCAGCCGGTGCCAGCCAAACATCACTCAGACTTCAGAGGATGAACTGATGCCAACTATAGCTCCCCCCAGTAATTTTAAGTAAACAAGGATTCTCTGATGACAGGCGATTTATTGACTGGTTCACCATGAGGATAACCATCCAACTCAAGATGCCGTGAGAACTAAATATACAAAAATAAAGTTACAATAAAGAATATAAAAGGACACAAATAAATCAAATAAATAAATGTTGTCTTTGTAAAGTTTCCAAACAGAGTTAAATTCACTTTAACAGCAAACTATAATCTTTGTATATATCAGTCTTTCCACACAGCAACACAATCCACATTTATCACATACAATATAAATGACAAACTTACTTCATTGGCTGCTTATTACCAAAGGAGAACTTAATCTTGCATCTTATGATATCTTCTGTAACTTCAGATGAGTAAGAACTTAAATACTCTTTAGAAATGTGGAATACAGCTTCAACTTGCCATGCGGTGTAGACAACATTCTTCTTGAGTCACTCTGAGCTTTTCATAATAAAAGTCTCCACTTAAACAGCTCTTTACAAAGCAGTTTCAAATTAAGAGTCTTTAACAACATAATTAAATAAACATGAAATATTAACTGACTTCTCTGACAGTTACACCAACTCCAACCATAAGACATGGGATTCTTCATATGCCATTATCTGAACCTTGGATTTAGGATGGACCACACTGAACCTCACCGAAATTACCAGCAAGGTTGAACTGCGATCTACCTCACTGATCTCTGCCTGCATCATCTCGGTCTATTGATGGACTACTATCTTGAAATGGAATGCATAGACTAACAATTGCCAACAAAAGCCTTCATCAGCCAATTTACAAGGACAATTGCATCTATGAGAACTTCTGCAGTTAATCCAGGCTGGACTTCAAAGACATTGGTCATTAATCTTACAGTTCAAACAAAATCGATCTTTAAACACTGACCGTTAACACTTTTAGTTAAATAATTTTAAACCATGACTTTAACTATAAATAAGTAATATTTACATTATATTCATGATGTTAGCCAGAGGGGAACTGGCCCCCACAGTGAGTCCGGTTTCTCCCAAGGTTATTTTTCTCCATTAATCAACATCTTATAGAGTTTTGTGTTCCTTGCCACAGTCACCTTCAGCTTGCTCACTGGGGTAATTAATACAATTATTATTTAACTACTTATTTTTAAACACAATTAACAATCATATTTTATCTAATTACACAATGATGATTCATCGACATTATAGACATTACAGTTTTATCGTCTGTTAATGCCTGATTTTCTGTAAAGCTGCTTTGAAACGATGTGTGTTGTGAAAGGCGCTATACAAATAAAACTGACTTGACTAAGGACTTGCCGTCCACTGCATTGTGGTGAGCCGACATGGCAGCTACATAGACCTTCAAGGTGGAGGGGGACAGCCTCCCCACCAGCCTCTCCTGCTGACATGAGAGCAGTAACCCAACTGCGCATCTCTTTGGGTCTTCAGATTGGGAAGAACACCAATTCGTGAACAAGCATCACTTCGGGGCGTAAAGCTGCCTGGTAGAGGGAGCGCTGGCTTTGTTGATCGTGTCTATGACAGCAGGTGTTAGGCCACTTGGATCTTCTGTGATCTGGTGCAGATGCCAGAGGGTGCCCCTTCCCTGAGAAAGAAGTTCCCTTTTCAGGGGACTCTGCCAGGGAGGTGCTGTCCTATCCGAGAACCGAGTCCGAGTGGACCAATTGGGGGCCACTAGGGTGACTTGTTCCTTGTCCTCCCTGGCCTTGCACGGCACCTGTGCAAGTAGGCTCACTGGGGGAAATGCACATTTCCACATCCCCCGGGGCCAGCTGTGTGGTGGGAGGTCTCTTGGGAAGCAAACAGGCCCACCTGTGCCTTGCCGAACAGCTCCCAAATCAGTTGGACCACCTGGGGGGGGCCTCCACTCTCCACGGAGCATGCCCTGTTGTGAAAGCGCATTCGCTGCCGTGTTGAGGCTGCCCGGGATATGAGTGGCGTGCAGAGATCTGAGTGCTACTGACTCCAAAGGAGGAGATGGCGGTTGAGTGACATGTAACAAGAGTGTCCACCGCCTTGGAGATTTATGTACACCATCGTTGTGGTGTTGTCTGAATGGATCAAGACATGCTTTACATGGATCAGCGGGAGAGACCTCCCCAGGGCAAGAAGTACAGCCAACAACTCTAGGCAGTTGATGTGCCAACATAGGCGCAAGTCCTGTCTAGGAGCCAGCGGCTGCGTGCCCGTTGCACACTGCGCCCCAACCCAGTTGCACGGCTGCCGCTGAGGATGTCATATGCCCTAGGAGCCTCTAGAACCACCCCATTGGAACCGCTGAGCCTTGTCTGAGAGACCTTAGGCAGTTCAGCACCGACTGCGTGCACTCGCTTGTGAGGTGCGCTGTCGTTAACTCCATGCCGAGAAAAGTGTCAAGTGGTTTTTTATTGTTGTTTCAACCATACACAGTTGGTACAGTACACAGCGAAACAAGACAACGTTCCTCCAGGACCATGGTTCTACATAAAACAACATAGGACAAACCCATAACCACATGAGGCTACACAGACTAAATAAAATACCTATATAAAGTGCATGTGCAAATGTGTGCAAAAAGTACAGGACAGTACAATAAATTACTGACAATGAACAGGACAATAGACACAGTAAGACAGTGCAGCGCACACAGTAGTGCAAAAGATGACAGTTTCTTAAAATGCCAAATGTAAACATAACATACTATGAGATAGTGTTCTATGCACATAGCAATTATTGTGGTAGCAGCCAGTTATAAAGTGACAAAATTAAAGTGCAACTCAAGACACGTGTGTGTGTGTGTGTGTGTCAAACCAGTCTCTGTGTATTGAGGATTCTGATGGCTTGGGGGAAGAAGCTGTTACACAGTCTGGCCGCGAGGGCCCGAATGATTCAGTACCTCTTGCCAGACGGCAGGAGAGTGAAGCGTTTGTGTGAGGGGTGTGTGGGGTCGTCCACAATGCTGGGGGCTTTGCGGATGCAGTGTTTTTTGTAAATGTCTTTAATGGAGGGAAGAGAGACCCCGATGATCTTCCCAGCTGTCCTCACTATCCTCTGCAGGGCTTTGCGGTCCGAAACGGTGCAAGTCCCAAACCAGGCAGTGATGCAGCTGCTCAGGATGCTCTCAATAGTCCCTCTATAGAATGTAGTGAGGATGGGGGGTGGGAGATGAGCTTTCCTCAGCCTTCGAAGAAAGTAGAGACGCTACTGGGCTTTCTTGGTAATAGAGCTGGTGTTGAGGGACCAGGTGAGGTTCTCCACCAGGTGAACACAAAGGAATTTGGTGCTCTTGACAATCTCCACAGAGGAGCTGTCGATGTTCAGCGAAAAGAGATGGTTGTTGACTTTCTAATAAAGTCAACAACCATCTCTTTTGTTTGGTCGACATTCAGAGACAGGTTGTTGGCTCTACACCAGTCCGTTAGCAGCTGCACCTCCTCTCTGTATGCTGACTCGTCGTTCTTGCTGATGAGACCCACCACCGTTGTCACCATGAGTCAGCAGAGTGAACAGCAGTGGACTGAGCACACAGCCCTGGGGGCCCCAGTGCTCAGTGTGGTGGTGGTGGAGATGCTGTTCCCGATCCGGACTGACTGAGGTCTCCTAGTTAGGAAGTCCAGGATCCAGTTGCAGAGGGAGGTGTCCAGGCCCAGCAGGTTCAGCTTTCCAATCAGGTGCTGGGGACTAATTGTGTTGAATGCTGAGCTGAAGTCTATGAACAGCATTCGAACGTATGAGTCCTTTTTATTTAGTGGGTGAGGGCCAGATGGAGGGTGGTGGGGATGGCATCATCTGTTCATAGGGCTGCCTTGTCGCCTGCTCTGAAGGCGGAGTCTCCGGTCCTCAGCAGCGCGTGCACCTCCGCAGTCATCCACGGCTTCTGGTTGGAGCATGTGATGATGGTCTTGGAGAATGTGACATCATCAATGCACTTGCTGATGTAGCTGGTCACTGATGCTGTGTATCCCTCCAAGTGGGTAGAGTCGCCATGTGTTGCAGCCTCCCTGAACATGTGCCAGTCAGTACACTCAAAACAGTCCTGAAGAGCAGAGATGGCTCCTGCTGGCCAGGTTTTCACCTGCTTCTGAAGCGGTTTTGTGCATCTGACGAGCGGTCTGTATGCTGGAATTAGCATAACAGAGATGTTGTCTGAGTTTGTGTAAACAAGATCAAGTGCGGTCAAGTGCGTTCGCCCCTCTCGTTGCAAAGTCCACATACTGATTGAATTTAGGGAGCACTGTCTTGAGATTCGCATGGTTGAAATCTCCGGCGACAATAAACAGTCCATCAGGGTGAGCATTCTGCAGTTCGCTCATAGCCCCATACAGTTCACAGAGCACTTCCTTAGCGTTAGTGCTGGGGGGAATGTAAACTCCGGTTATGATAACAGTGGTGAATTCTCGTGGTAAATAAAAAGGTTTGCATCTAACAGTCACAAGCTCCAACAGCGATTAGCAGTAGCTGGAGACTAGCATAGAATTCTTGCACCATTTCGTGTTGATGTAAACACACAAGCCACCACCATGAGGCTTACCGAACAGAGCTGCATTTCAGTCGGCACGAAATGAGGTGAGCCCATCTAGCTGAATGGCGGAGTCCGGAACTCTGTCTCTGTGCCACGTCTCTGTGAAAACAAAGATGCTGCAGTCTCTAAACTCACGTTGCGTAGCCTGCTGGAGTCGGATGTAGTCCAGTTTATTGTCCAGGGAGCAAACATTTGAGAGCAGGATAGATGGGAGGGTTTTTTTTTAGCCTAGCATGGACCCTCGCCCTCTCGCCACGCTTCCGCTTCCTCGCACACCGCCGAGGACTGGAGGCCTGGTCTCCGCAGCAAGCCGAGTTCATGTAGCGCCTCCTGCAGGTCATCATGCAGCTTGGTTGTTGCGTAAATTCTATATGAGCAGTGTCTGGTGATGGTAGACACAAACAAACGGTCTGATGTCCATGTGCCGCGAAAGTCGGGTTATTTAACAAAAATAGCACCATTTTGGATCCGGAGCGGCCGCTGCGTGCTACCGCGCCGCCATCTTAGTCCTACTCATGAGGAGTCTGATGGTTTGGGGGAAGAAGCTGTTACACTGTCTGGCCGTGGGGGCCCAAATGCTTCGGTACCTCTTGCCAGATGGCAGGAGGGTGAAGAGTTTGTGCGAGGGGTATGTGGGGTGCTCTGAACCGGGAAGCGCTTGCTCTTTTCCCAGTTGACCTGAAGTCCTAGACGGCTGAGGTGCCTGAGCACCTGGCCCCTGTGGGCGTACAGTGACTTTCGAGAGTGAGCAAGAATCAGACAGTCATTGAGGAAATCAAGTGCGCGGATGCCCACTTCCCTTAGCGGGGGAAGGGCGGCCTCTGCGACCTTCGTCAAGGCACGAGGAGACAGGGACGAGCCGAAGGGGAGGACCTGGTACTGGTACGTCGGGCCGTCGGACATGAGCCGTAGAAGTGAAAGTACGCATCCTTCAGGTCTACCGCTGTGAACCAATCTAGATGATAGACACGTTAGAATACGTTTTTCACATGAGCACCTTTGAACGGTAGTCTGTGTGAGGACTGGTTTAGGACTCATAGGTCCAAGTTTGGCAGCCACGCACCGCCTGTCTTGGGAACGATTAAATAAGGGCCATAGAACCCTGGCTTCATATCGGCAGCTCTACACTAGGGCTGAGAGTTGGGCCCAGGTTCAAGCGGAGCTGATTGTTGTTTAGAAACCACAGGGGGAGGCCCTCAGCATGCAGATGGAGCACGGCTCACGCTGGAATGGCCTCCGTCTGCTTCCTCACTGCCGAAGACTGCTGGGCAAAGTCTTCAATGGTGTCGCCGAATATTCTGAACTGGGAGACAGGGCTGTTGAGAAAGCGGGCTTTGTCGGGGTCCCGCAACTCGACTAGGTTCAGCCACAAATGTCATTCCTGGAGCACAAGTGTGGCCTTTGCCTGTCCGAGTGCCGGCTCTGTGACCTTCGTGGCCCAGGGGGGCCGGTCGTCGAGCGCATTTCCTGCAGCACATCAGGATCAGGACTACCCAAGTGCAGATCTTTAAGTGCCTTGGCCTGGTGGACTGGAGGATTTGTGGGGATTTACCCGGCGAAACCGAGCCCGCTGTACTCCACAAATCGCCTTCAACGCCCGCCGCGCCTGCCCCAACCTTGTAGGAAGGAGGTGCGGGGGGTGGCTGAAGTGGCTTTCTCTCAGAGGAAAGAAAGCTGCGACCACAACGTTGCCATGGTTATGTTCTCGCAATGATAAAATGAACCATTCATACAATGCAAGATTCCCTCCTTTTATACCCGTATGTCCAGGGGATGGACATGCAAATTCTGTCTGCCAATTTCTCATTGGCCTTTTCTCAAGTTCAGAGGTAACCGAGGCCTTCAAGAAAGACCCCTAGTGCGGCTTCATTCGGCACAATGTCGAGTGAGCGACAGACGGGGAACAAACTGGATCAAATGGTCCAATTGCAGTTTTAGAAATTACAATAAATAAATAAATAAACATCTTTACACATTTCTCTTATGAACATTGCCATATAAAATATGACTTAATGTTTACACTTAAGAGTGAACACACAACAAAGTCACAGAATAGGCCAAATTTAAGAAAGCAAATAGATGAAGACACAACACAGCACACACATAAATGACTGCAAGGAATACATTGTTTTATATGTGACGTAACTGGAATTTAATCCTGGCTAGTCACTTAATTGCCTAGTTAAACATTAAAGGGTCTATGCAAGATGCTTGCTAACAGATTAGAGATTACATTGATACCAAGATTGCTTCTTTTAATAAATTTTCTTGTGAAATTTTACCTTTGTTACTCTTAAAATAACTTTTTGCAATATCTTCTAAGGCTTTTGAATTTTGCACAGTTTTTTCTTTATACACAGTATTGATATCACAATAAACAAATTAAGGATTATCATATCAGTTTGTGTGTAAACCCTTAAACCATGTGTGTTACAACAATAGCCCACTTATGTTTGTTCCCCGCTCTCTCTCTCTCTCTCTCTCTCTCTCTCTCTCTGAAAAAAAAGACAATTAAGGTTTACTTTTTTACTTCGCAGTTTTCTAAGTAAAATCTGCTTAATGACATAATATTGATTAAAGTCACTAAAAATGTCAGTTAATACAATTAAGTAACTTTTACTTACAATACTGATTTACATGGTACTTAAATTTAGTTTTATTGGACCATTTCATTTTTTACATTCCTTGTAAACACTTTTTTAATCATGTATCAATGACATATGACAGCATGCATTAACCTTCCCTGTGAAAAGCTATTTAGTCTAAATAGAAACAAGTGTTGTGCACGCAGACATCAACACTGACAGTAACAATAAAAAAAAAAAAAAATTTATCATGAAAAGTAATTTTGAGTAGACAATGAAATTAAGACTTATATAGGTTCATAAAATGCAAGTGAATGGTGGCCAGAAATTTGAAAAAGCAGATTTATACCTTTATTTAACCAGGAAGTCCCATTGAGATTCAGAATCTCTTTTACAAGAGAGACCTGGCCAAGGTAGCAGCCAAATCACAACAAATGCATACATAATAAACACCAAGTTACATTTTCATGATAAAAGAAGTACAAAATGTTAAGAACACAATGAGACTCTCAAGAAAAACAAGAACATGTCTCCATCACAACACTCTTTACAGTAGTTTTGAATTCATTAATGGACATAAGGGTTTCTAACTTTAGCTCTTTATGTAGATTATTCCACCCCCAAGGTGCTAAATAAGAGAAAGCAGTTCTTCCCAATTCGGTTGCAACTTGTGGCACGTTAACAAGCAACCACTTTGAGGAGCGTAGCTGATAGGTACCAGAGCAGACAGAGAGGAGGTTACAGAGGTACAGTGGAAGTTTGCCAAGTATAACTTTATAAATAAAGATATACCAGTGCTGTTGTCTACGGATTTTAAGTGATGTCCAACCAACTAAATCATAGAGAATGCAGTGATGGGTGAGGGACTTTGTATTTGTTATAAATCGTAGTGATGCATGGTAAACTGACTCAACATGACACAAGATGAAAGATGCAGCATGCATGTACAATATATCTCCATAATCAATTACAGACAGAAAAGTAGCTTCCACAAGTTTCTTCTTAGCACTAAAAGTAAAACAAGATTTGTTTCTGAAATAGAAGCCAAGCTTGACTTTAAGTTTCTTGACTAAAGCAGTAAAATGTTCATTGAAGGAGAGCTTAACATCTATCCATATCCCCAAGTACTTGTATGAAGACACTCTCTCAATTGATTTCCCATCTAAGGACAAGAGGCCACAGTTGTCAAGTAGCTTTGCTCGAGCTTTTGAGAAGACCATAAACTTTGTTTTCTGTGTATTTAAAACCAGTTTTAGACTCAATAATGTGTTTTGAAATGCCTGAAATGCAGTCTGAAGTTCCTGCACTACTGCTGAAATGGTGGAAGCCTGGGTGTAAACCACTGTATCATCAGCCTATAAATGTAATTTGGCTTGAACATCTCTATCCAAATCATTTATAAAAATTGAAAACAGAATGAGTCCTAAGATTGATCCTTGAGGGACACCTTTGGTTATCTCAAGAAAATCAGATTTATAACCTTCAGCGTAAACAAGCTGATAGACTCAAGATGGCGCAGAGTATGGCTGCTGCGTCGCGAGCTCCGTCAAAACACTGCAGTTTATTGTTTGTTTTGTTTACAGTTCTGTGTTATTTTTGTCTTGGATGTTGTCTGCCTTATTGTGTACGACAGACAAACGCTTTTGGACATTGGTTCGGCAATCACACACCGAAAACCGGACTTCACATTCCTCAATGCCGACCCGCGGTTTACAAACACGCCAGCGGATCCCTTTGTTTGGGCTGCCCGGCCGCGGAAACGCAGACGGAAAAGGGGAAAAAGAGCCGCCGTTCTCATCAGAGTAAGACGTCGCGCAAATCGCCCCCCGCTACCCAGTATACTACTGGCAAATGTTCAGTCTCTGGACAACAAGCTCTGCGAGCTGAGAGCGCGGATCTCTTTCCAACGAGAGACGAGAGAATGCTGTGTTATCTGTCTTACGGAAACCTGGATGTCCGCGGAGATTCCAGACTCGGCCATCGAACCCACGGGTTTCTCCGTGCACCGAGCGGACAGAGCGAAAGACCTCTCAGGTAAAAGCAGAGGTGGAGGTGTATGTTTTATGATCAACAAATCATGGTGTGATCAGAGGAATGTACATTTTATCAGGTCTTTCTGCTCTCCTGATCTGGAATTTCTCATGCTTCTGTGTCGACCATTCTGGCTACCGAGGGAATTCACAGCGGTCATTATCACTGCTGTGTACATCCCCCCACAAGCCGACACAGACCGGGCACTTAGGGAACTGTATGGTAGCATAAGTCAGCAGGAAACCGCGCACCCTGAGGCCACGTTCATTGTTGCCGGGGACTTCAACAAAGCCAACTTCAAAACAATAGCACCAAAATACCACCAACACATCAGCTTTAACACACGAGGGGACCGGGTTTTGGATCATTGCTATTCTCCTTTCCGGGATGGCTACAAATCCCTCCCCCGCCCACCATTTGGCAAATCTGACCACTCTTCCGTTCTGCTTCTGCCCGCTTACAGGCAGAAACTGAAACGGGAAGCACCCGCCCTCAGAATGATCCAGTGCTGGTCGGACCAATCAGACTCTGCGCTACAGGACTGTTTTGATCACGCGGACTGGGAGATGTTCCGGTCTGCCTCCGATGACGACATCGAGGTTTACGCTGATAGCGTAACGTGTTTCATCAGGAAGTGTGCAGAGGACGTTGTTCCGACAAAAAATATACGGATCTACCCCAACCAGAAACCATGGGTTAACGGCGATGTTCGCGCGGCACTTACTGCGCGGACCACCGCTTTTAATTCCGGGAACGCGGAGGAGCGTAAACAAGCCAGTTATGCCCTCCGTAACTCCATCCGTGCAGCCAAACGCCAGTACAGGCACAAAATTGAAGAACAGTTTAACACCACTGACTCCAGAAGTATGTGGCAGGGAATTAACACCATCACGGACTATAAACGGAATAAAAACTCCGCCATGAACACCGCTGCCTCTCTCCCGGACGAGCTTAATACATTTTATGCTCGTTTCGAGGACAACAACACCGCCCTCACGGAGAGAGCACTCGCGGCCGATACTACAGATGATGGTTCACTCTCCGTCTCTGTTGCGGATGTAACCCAATCCTTTCGACGGGTGAACATCCGTAAAGCCGCGGGTCCAGACGGCATTCCGGGCCGCGTCATCAGAGCATGCGCGAACCAACTGGCTGGTGTTTTTACGGACATTTTCAACTTGTCCCTCTCCCTGTCTGTAGTCCCCACATGCTTCAAAACATCAACCACTGTGCCTGTACCGAAGCAATCAAAAATCACTTGCTTAAATGACTGGCGTCCTGTTGCCCTCACCCCCATCATCAGCAAATGCTTTAAGAGGTTGATCAGAGATCACATCTGCTCTGTTCTGCCCACCTCTTTGGACCCATTGCAGTTTGCCTACCGCAACAACCGCTCCACTGATGATGCCATTGCATCTACAATACACACTGCTCTTTCCCACCTGGAAAAAAGGAACACATATGTGAGAATGCTGTTTGTAGACTACAGCTCAGCATTCAACACCATAGTGCCCTCCAAGCTTGATGAGAAACTCCGGGCTATGGGCTTAAACGGCTCGCTGTGCAGCTGGATCCTGGATTTCCTGTCAGGCAGATGTCAGGTGGTTAGAATGGGCAGCAACATCTCCTCATCACTGACCCTCAACACTGGAGCCCCGCAGGGCTGTGTTCTCAGCCCACTCCTGTATTCCCTTTACACACATGACTGTGTGGCAACACATAGCTCCAATGCCATCATTAAGTTTGCTGACGATACGACGGTGGTAGGTCTGATCACTGACAATGATGAAACGGCCTACAGAGAGGAGGTGCACAATCTGACACGCTGGTGTCAGGAGCACAACCTCTTCCTCAACGTCAGTAAAACCAAGGAGCTTGTGGTGGACTTCAGGAAGAAAGACAGAGAACACAGCCCCATCACCATTAATGGAGCACCGGTGGAGAGAGTCAGCAGCTTCAAGTTCCTCGGTGTCCACATTACTGAGGAACTCACATGGTCCGTCCACACTGAAGCCGTTGTGAAGAAGGCTCACCAGCGCCTCTTCTTCCTGAGACGGCTGAGGAAGTTCGGAATGAACCACCACATCCTCACACGGTTCTACACCAGTACTGTAGAGAGCATCCTGACTGGCTGCATCACCGCCTGGTACGGCAATAGCACCGCCCACAACCGCAAAGACCTGCAAAGGGTGGTGCGAACTGCCAGAAACATCATCGGAGGTGAGCTTCCCTCCCTCCAGGATATATATAACAGATGGTGTGTGAATAAAGCTCGGAGGATCATCAGAGACTCCAGTCACCCGAGTCATGGGCTGCTTTCACTGCTTCCATCGGGCAGGCGGTATCGCAGCATCAGGACCCGCACCAGTCGACTACATGACAGCTTCTTCCCACAAGCAATAAGACTTTTGAACACATGATCTCTCACGATCAACAATCAGCACTGCACTTTATTAATCATCACTCTGTCAATATATTCTCCCAATTCAATTAGTGTTTATATATATTTATACCCGTATCTAGTGTATGTGTATTCTACATTGTGTGTATTGTGTACATTTGTTATGTAAATTGTTGTGTATGTGTACATTTGTTATGTAAATTGTGTTGTGTAAATATGTTGTTTATTGTAATTGGTATATGTCTCGTCACTGTCATGACTGCTATGTTACTCGGAACTGCACACAAGAATTTCACCTACTGTTGCACTCGTGTACACAGTAGTGTGACAATAAAGTGATTTGATTTGATTTGATTTGAAACACATTGAGTACGATCTACAAAATAATTTTGGAACCATGCAACAGCCTTCTCACTTAAACCAACTGAATGTAGTTTGGTCAATAACAATCCATGATCAACTGAATCAAATGCCTTAGAAAGATCAACAAATAATGCAGCAGCGTGTTGCTTCTTATCTAAGGCCCCAATAATATCATTTGTCACTAATGTAGCAGCAGTGATAGTGCTATGGCCACTTCTGAACCCTGACTGAAAATTATTTAAAATGTTTTTGTCAGCTAAAAACTGTTTTAACTGTACATTCACAAGTGATTCCAAGATAAATGAAGCAAAAAGTAAACCATAGTTTCCAGTGGTTAAATCCATGTCTTCAGAAGTGATATGATAGCTGTGGTAAGAAACAGTTCAATATTTAAGACCTTTATAAAATATAAATTTCCACTTTCACTTTCAGATGTGAAAAAGGACTTAAATATTGACTCAAAAGTATCGCCACGTGACGTAAACAAAAAGCACGTTAAGTAACGTGATTGTAGTGTGATATAATTGCTTATTAACCTTTTCTGAACAAAATTATATCCAATTTTATGTAATATCTGAACCTTGTAGTCCTGGTAAACAACTTTACAGCTCAAGTTTTAACAGAAGAATTAATGTTAATGCTTGTATAAAATTAGGCTTCACACTTAAAATTGTCCCCATTCACTTAAATTTTAAGTGCCTCTCTATAACAGTTTTTCTTTTTTTCTTTTTTTTAAAGAAAAGGAGGGACGAGTTGAAAATATTTTTGTGGTAATCAACAAAATTGAGCTTAACATCTGTTGAACCTGGAGATTTCACATTACCTGTATTCAGGCTATATAAATAGGCTACATTAATTTGTTACTATAAACATTTTATTATAGACCAGGCTTAAAATAGAAAATGTAAATGAGGAGGATGTTTTGTTGTGAATAGATCAGCTTAAAAGCACCATAATGTAGCTAGTATGATAGCATGAATGTTATATCGTCAGTTGTGCATTGAAAAGCAGTGCAAAGGACTCAAATGTGTGTTGTAAAATGATGATGCACAGTTTATGATCAAAACTACTGGGTGATGAAATCCTTGACAAACCTTTATGAATGACCAGCTATCACATCCTCTGATACAAAGATACAAAGTAAAAAATTCAAGCATGATTGGAATGAGACAACTTGCATTTATTAATGAATACATTCAGAAATAGTTGCACACAGAATTAGTTTTCAGTAGAGATTTATTTATTTGTTTGGGGAGGGATTTTTTTTTTTTTTTTTGGTTGCTCACAGATAATATTTTTTTCTCTCAAAGAGAGTGTGTGTATGCATGTTTGAGAACAGAGAATGCACAAAAAAAATGCATTCAGAGTTCGGGGGCAACTTTGGGTCCACGGCAGCAGGTAAATGTTCTTTTTATGGCCCTCCAGGTTCTTCTCAGGAAGGTCTTTATTCCTTTCTTCTTCTTTGTTTTTGGAGGAATATTGGAGTATTCGGGCTCATCTTCTGGAGTCCGATTCTCATAGCTCTCTTTTTTTGACTCTGTCTTGAGGATCTCCAAGAACAGAAAGTCAGAAAAGTCCCTCAGGAACATGTTGGACTCTGCACTTATCTCACTCTCCATAGTCTTGCAGTCACCGTAGAGCAACTGGAGCTTTGAAAAAATGGACAGTGCTACGTCGGACATTTCTTCAGAATCATGATGGGAATTGACTTCTTCCCACTTGTCGGTGACTCTCATCTGGAAGTTTTCAGGGAGCTGTTTTAGCAGATCCTCAATGAAAGAATGATCTGCCGGGTCAGCTGTGAAATCCATCTGCAGGATAAGGCTGAGGGTGCTGCTGATTATGTCTTTCATTGTGTCTTTATGCACCACAGCAATACCTTTAGTTGAGGCACAGGATATGGGGCTGGAAGACTCCATGTGTCTCTGCATATCTGTTATTATATCCTGCATGAGGTCTTGGTCCTCTGGTGAGATTCCCCGCTCGACCTCAAGATTCCCACTGGCAATTTTACTCTGGATCCCCAGTAGTAATTCGCTAATGACTCTTTTGGCTTGTTGTGTCATTAGGTCCCGAGAATCCACACTTGAGCATTGACTCACACTTGTACAGTCTGAGGACAAAATACCCTCACTGCACAAAGCAGCGACAACTTTACGCGATGCCTCTTCTATGAGGTCATTTGCAATGGGTGTCACTCGGGGAGTGGTAATGTATATTTCTTCCACCTCATCTGCTGGTGTCGAGATCTCACTATACTTGGGCCAAGCCTCAATGATGGAGAGCCAGTCTGCCATATCAGGAATGCTCTGGATATCAGGACTTGGATATTCTCTCAAAAGATTGAGCGTCTCTGCGACAATCTTCGTCACCTCTGCTTCAGTTTCAGACATTGTAGATGCCATCTGAAAAATTTAAAATATTTCTAATGGTTAATAACAGAATTGAGAGAGATAACAACTATTGTTGTCCCTTTTCTTTGTAACTATTACACTCTTTTAGCCTACACATTTCAATTTCATAATACATTTGCATCAAATTGAATTGAGTAATCTTTAACTAAATAATTAAAAAAAATTACATTTAAAATGTTTTATTCATTTCATTTTGTTTGAGATTAGGCTACAAAATTCAATTGAAAGTAAATGTAACGAATGGATACGTCCATCGTAGCTAATGGGACTATTTATAATATTAGGTTAATCAAAACTTTTGATATACGAAATCTGTGTAACAGCTGTACCCATAAGAAACATGCTAACAAATGCTCCTTATAGATTTTTATTAGCTTTTATTCAGTCAAAACGATTAAATAAGTAAGGAAGACAAAGAAATGAATTGATAAAGCCAAATGGTCATACATACATTAGAGATAGACAGACAGACAGACAGACAGACAGACAGACGAAAGAGAGATAGACAGACAGATAGATAGACAGTTAGATGATAGACAGACAGATGATCAGACAGACATACAAACAGATAGATAGATAGATAGATAGATAGATAGATAGATAGATAGATAGATAGATAGATAGATAGATAGATAGATAGATAGATAGATAGATAGATGTAGGAACTATGTATGTAGGTTTTAGACATTTATTTTATCGTTGGACATTAAAAGACATCTCAACGGTAAAATGTACATGTACATTGTACATATATATTGTGAAAATTAGCTGCGATAAAAATATATAAATGTACTCACCTTTGCGAAAAGCATGCGATCAATAAACTGCAAATAAGAGTTCTGGAGCTCGCGCTGGTTTGTAGGTGGGTGATGGAACTTCGTCTTTATGACGTAACAATTCCAATAGGCTGGTGGCCTGACAACAGAACAAACTCTCCTCCAGAACTCTTATTTGCAGTGTATTGATCGCACGCTTTTCGCAAAGGTGAGTACATTTATATCTTTTTATCGCAGCTAATTTTCACAATATATACGGTAATATAATCAGATTATATGGAATTATGGGAAAAGGCCATATTTATATTTCATTTGAACCTGTAGTAACATAAATCACGATATTTACAATCGAACTGTTTTGCCAAGTCCGTTCATTAAGACAGTAATTTCGGTAAAGCTTAAAATATTCTAATATTTTAAATGGTCCCTGTTGCATTAGGCCACTGAAGACTAACGAAACATATCCATTATTATTTTTCATTATCTTTTAGATTATTCTTATTTTATAACTATTTATGTAGAATAGACTGCATACAGTTGTCTATCTGTCTGTCTATCTATCTATCTATCTATCTATCTATCTATCTATCTATCTATCTATCTATCTATCTATCTATCTATCATCTAATTGTCTATCTTCTAAATGTCTACCTGTCTATCTATCATCTAATATCTGTCTGTCTGTCTGTTTATCTATATTCTAACTGACTGTCTGTTAGTCTGTCTGTCTATCTATCTATCTGTCGGTCTGTCTATCAAATTGTCTGTCTGTCTATCATACTGTCTGTCTGTCTGCCTGTCTATCTAGCTATCTGTCGGTCTGTCTATCAAACTGTCTGCCTTTCTATCAAACTGTCTGTCTGTCTATCATACTGTCTGTCTATCTATGTAATCAATATGTATAATGTATGTGTCTATTTGGAGTTATCAATACATGCCTTTGTCTTGCTTACTTATTTAATCTTTTTGACTGAATAAAAGCTAATAAAAATCTATTAGGAGCATTTGTTAGCATGTTTCTTATGGGTACAGCTGTTACACAGATTTGGTAAATCAAAGGTTTTGATTAACCTAATATTATAAATAGTCCCATTAGCGACGATGGACGTATCCATTTATTACATTTCCTTTCAACTGAATTTTGTATCCTAATCTAAAAAAAAATTAAATAAATAAAACTTTTTAAATTAAATTTGTAAAAATTATTTAGTTAAAGATTACTCAATTCAATTTGATGCAAATGTAATATGAAATTGAAATGTGTAGCCTAAAAGAGTGTAATAGTTACAAAGAAAAGGGACAACAATAGTATTATCTCTCTCAGTTCTGTTATTAACCATTAGAAATATTTTACACTTTTCAGATGGCATCTACAATGTCTGAAATTGAAGCAGAGGTGACGAAGATTGTCGCAGAGACACTCAATCTTGTGAGAGAATATCCAAGTCCTGATATCCAGAGCATTCCTGGTATGGCAGACTGGCTCTCCATCATTGAGGCTTGGCCCAAGTATAGTGAGGTCTCGACACCAGCAGATGAGGTGGAAGAAATATGCTTTATCCCTCCCCGAGTGACACCCATTGCAAATGACCTCATAGAAGAGGCATCGCGTAAAGTTGTCGCTGCTTTGTGCAGTGAGGGTATTTTGTCCTCAGACTGTACAAGTGTGAGTCAATGCTCAAGTGTGGGTTCTCGGGACCTATTGACACAACAAGCCAAAAGAGTCATTAGCGAATTACTACTGGGGATCCAGAGTAAAATTGCCAGTGGGAATCTTGTGGTCGAGCGGGGAATCTCTCCAGAGGACCAAGACCTCATGCAGGATATATTAACAGATATGCGGAGACACATGGAGTCTTCCAGCCCCATATCCTGCACCTCACCTGAAGGTATTGCTGTGGTGCGTAAAGACACAATGAAAGACATCATCAGCAGCACCCTCAGCCTTATCCTGCAGATGGATTTCACAGCTGACCTGGCAGATCATTCTTTCATAGAGGATCTGCTAAAACAGCTCCCTGAAAACTTCCAGATGAGAGTCACCGACAAGTGGGAAGAAGTCATTTCCCATCATGATTCTGAAGAAATGTCCGACGTAGCACTGTCCATTTTTTCAAAGCTCCAGTTGCTCTACGGTGACTGCAAGACTATGGAGAGTGAGATAAGTGCACAGTCCAACATGTTCCTGAGGGACTTTTCTGACTTTCTGTTCTTGGAGATCCTCAAGGCAGAGTCAAAAAAAGAGAGCTATGAGAATCGGACTCCAGAAGATGAGCTCGAATACTCCAATATTCCTCCAAAAACAAAGAAGAAGAAAGGAATAAAGACCTTCCTGAGAAGAACCTGGAGGGCCATAAAAAGAACATTTACCTGCTGCCGTGGACCCAAAGTTGCCCCCGAACTCTGAATGCATTTTTTGTGCATTCTCTGTTCTCAAACATGCATACACACACTTTGAGAGAAAAAAAACCCTCCTCAAACAAATAAATAAATCTCTGCTGAAAACGAATTCTGTGTGCAACTATTTCTGAATGTATTCATTAATAAATGCAAGTTGTCTCATTCCAATCATGCTTGAATTTTTTACTTTGTATCTTTGTATCAGAGGATGTGATAGCTGGTCATTCATAAAGGTTTGTCAAGGATTTCATCATCCAGTAGTTTTGATCATAAACTGTGCATCATCATTTTACAACACACATTTGAGTCTTTTGCACTGCTTTTCAATGCACAACTGACGATATAACATTCATGCTATTATACTAGCTACATTATGGTGCTTTTAAGCTGATCTGTTCACAACAAAACATCCTCCTCATTTACATTTTCTATTTTAAGCCTGGCCTATAATAAAATGTTTATAGTAACAAATTAAGGTAGCCTATTTATATAGCCTGAATACAGGTAATGTGAAATCTCCAGGTTCAATGGAAGTTATGCTCAATTTTGTTGATTACCACAAAAATATTTTCAACTTGTCCCTCCTTTTCTTTAAAAAAAATAAAAGAGAGTAAAAATCAAGGTTCTAGAGAGGCACTTGCAATGTAAGGCAGAAATGGGAAGCCTATAATTTTATAAAAGCACTTATATTAATTCTTCCGTTAAAACTTGTGTGTTGTTTGAGCTGTAAAGTTGTTTAGTTGTTGTAATTTTACACAGAATAGGTTAGTAAGCAATTATATCAAATCAAATTACTTTATTGTCACACGACCATATACACAAGTGCAACAGTAGGTGAAAGTCTTGTGTGCTGTTCTGAGTAACATAGCAGTCATGACAGTGATGAGACATATAACAATTTACAATAAACAACATATTTACACAACACAATTTACATATCAAATGTACACATAATTACACAACACAATAATATACAATGTACAGTAAACAATACAAACAATATAGAATACACATACAATAAAAAATAAATTAAAGTGTATATAAAAAATATATATACAGAAGTTGTATTGTGGAGAATATAAATATGACAGTCCAGTGTGAGATATAAGATTTATAAAGTGCAGTGCTGATGTGTATTGATCGTGAGAGATCAACAGTTCAAAAGTCTGATTGCTTGGGGGAAGAAGCTGTCATGTAGTCGGGTGGTGCGGGTCCTGATGCTGCGATACCGTATGCCTGAGGGAAGCAGTGAGAGCAGCCCATGACTTGGGTGGCTGGAGTCTCTGATGATCTTCCGAGCTTTTTTCACACACCGCCTGTTATATATATCCTGGAGGGAGGGAAGCTCACCTCCGATGATGTTTCTGGCAGTTCGCACCACCCTTTGCAGGGCTTTACAGTTGTGGGTGGTGCTATTACCGTACCAGGCGGTGATGCAGCCAGTCAGGATGCTCTCTACAGTACTGGTGAAGAACCGTGTGAGGATGTGGTGGTTCATTCCAAACTTCCTCAGCCGTCTCAAGAAGAAGAGGCGCTGGTGAGCCTTCTTCACAACAGCCTCAGTGTGGACGGACCATGTGACTTCCACAGTGATGTGGACACCGAGGAACTTGAAGCTGCTGACTCTCTCCACCGGTGCTCCATTAATGGTGATGGGGCTGTGTACTCTGTACTCCTCCTGAAGAGTCAGAGTGTGCACCTCCTCTCTATAGGCTGTTTCATCATTGTCAGTGATCAGACCTACCACCGTTGTATCATCAGCAAGCTTAATGATGGCATTGGAGCTATGTGTTGCTACACAGTCATGTGTGTACAGGGGCAGTGGGTAGCTCAGCGGTTAAGGCTCTAGGTTACTGACCAGAAGGTCAAGGGTTCAAGCCCCAACACCACCAAGACACCACTGTTGGGCCCTTGAGCAGGCCCCTTGACCCTATCTGCTCCAGGGGTGCTGTATCATGATTGACCCTGCACTCTGACCCCAGCTTAGCTGGGATATGCGAAAAAAAAAGAATTTCACTGCATACAGGTGCCGATCATATAATTAGAATATCATCAAAAAGTTGATTTATTTCAGTAGTTCCATTCAAAAAGTGAAACTTGGATATTATATTCATTCATTACACACAGACTGATATATTTCAAATGTTTATTTCATTTAATTGAGATGATTAAAACTGACAACTAATGAAAATCCCAAATTCAGTATCTCCGAAAATTAGAATATTACTTAAGACCAATACAAAAAAAGGATTTTTAGAAATGTTGGCCAACTGAAAAGTATGAACATGAAAAGTATGAGCATGTACAGCACTCAATACTTAGTTTGGGGCTCCTTTTGCCTGAATTACTGCAGCAATGCGGCGTGGCATGGAGTCGATCAGTCTGTGGCACTGCTCAGGTGTTATGAGAGCCCAGGTTGCTCTGATAGTGGCCTTCAGCTCTTCTGCATTGTTGGGTCTGGCGTATCGCATCTTCCTCTTCACAATACCCCATAGATTTTATATAGGGTTAAGGTCAGGCGAGTTTGCTGGCCAATTAAGAACAGGGATATCATGGTCCTTAAACCAGGTACTGGTAGCTTTGGCACTGTGTGCAGGTGCCAAGTCCTGTTGGAAAATGAAATCTGCATCTCCATAAAATTGGTCAGCAGCAGGAAGCATGAAGTGCTCTAAAACTTCCTGGTAGACGGCTGCGTTGACCTTGGACCTGTAAGGTGCCAGCGAGTCTGGGCTACCCCTCGGGAGAACAAAAGGCTCTCATGAGAATCAACATTTGAACTCTTGCACATGTAACAGCAACATCCGAGACGCAGCCAGCAAGGGCTCGCACCTCCCTTCTACCGTCTGATTATCTCCCCCTACTCCCCCCTCTCCTCCTCACTTAGAACTCACTAAAAACCAATGAAATGTGAAGTGTGTACAAAAAGTAACTATAACATGTTTGCTATCATTTAAAGTGTCTCAGTGCGCCTGGTAAACTGGTCTCATCCTCCCAGCCATAATGAAAAGCAAGAAGAAGTTATAGAATATGAGAGATGTGATGTGCCCCTTAAAGGTGTGCCCTCCCCCAGATCCTCCATACCTACTATATGTAAATGTACAGGGACCCCCTCAATAAGGGACCCACATCTAATTAGATGGACAGACACCACCATTTGGTTAGCTTATTGAATTATTTGGGTATTTAAGGAGATGTGGCACATCGTTCGGTGTTCTCTGTAGTCAGACGATCCCGCACAGTTTACTGTGTGTAATTTATATCTGGTAACTGCGATGAACTTGTTATGTTACCTGGTCAATAAATTGTGAACATTTGATTTTATTCTGACTGACTCTGAAATAGTTTTTTCCCAAACAGATTGAGCGATTCGTATGTTACCGCAAGTCTGCGTCAGATTAGTGACGACTAATATTTGGCATCAGTTCAAGTGTACTTGGTTTGCAAAGACAGAAAGTGTGTTTCCGTTTAGAACAGCACATGCTGCTTGACCAATCTAAATTCGGGTGTGTCTTACCTCTGTTTTAATTTGATGTTTCTTCAGATAAGTACGAGGGAAACCACGCATGGCCAATCCAAAGCTATTATAAGAGAAGTTATGTTGGTCAACTTACATCTGTAATAGTGGTCGTGACCTCTACTGAAGAAAACGTTAAGTTAAATTCAAGTGTATGCAATTCCATGGGGGCTATACTGAAGTATCTTTGATTGTGTATACATGAACGTGACCGATCTCAGGTATATAGCAATTACCTCTGTTTTATGATCCAATACTGGCCGCTTGTGATCGTGAGACCCGCAGTGTAGAGAAAACACGCGAGGACCTCAAATCGACATAGTTTCCTAATCTGAACGGGTAAAATATAATTAAAGAGTTAAAAAGAATAATCAAAGGTTCGCTCACTTTTAATGATACTCAGATATCATTAAAACCTTTTTTCATTTATGCAGTCAGATGAAATAACGAGGTAATACATGAGAGAAAATGTATTTAATTTAATCTGGTTGTGTTGCGTAAAAAGAAAGACAGTAATGCGCAGAGACCTTCACCCGTATTATTGGAGACCGCCATTGGACTGATAAACGGGCTTACAGACCTCAGAAAACACAGTGGACCAACACCAGCAGATGACATGGCACGTCATGAAGCTCAGACCTAATACACTACTGGTACTTTAACCATTATAATATATAAATATAATTTCTTTCTTTCTTTCTTTGCAATTTTGGCATTATTTTGTGTCTCACTCTAAGTGACAGATTGAACATGATGTATGCTGCAATAAACATGAGCCTTGTCTGAAGGGTTGAGGAGTAGGTGTTGCTACAATTTACAGTGACATTTTTGGTGTTCTTTTTCTTTTACTTTCTTTCTTTCTTTTACTGAGAGGACAGAATTTAAATTTAAGTCTATAAATGTAACTAATAATACTTAATGTGACACTGTCAGATATAAATAAGAAATCTTGCTCGTCATTTGTCCTTGCTACTATGTATAGATCACCCGGGCCTTATTCTGATTTCCTTGGTGAATTTGCAAATTTTTTATCAGATCTTGTAGTTACTGTAGATAGAGCTTTAATTGTTGGTGACCAACATTCACATAGATAATGAAAATGATACATTGGGATTAGCATTTATATATATCGATACTCAACTTGGAGTCAGACAAAATGTAACAGGACCAACTCATCGCCATAATCATACGCTAGATTTAATTCTGTCATATGGAGTTGATGTTGATACTGTAGAAATTCTGCAGCAGAGCGATGACATCTCGGATCATTACCTCGTCTCTTGTATGCTGCTATCGTTCAGGTAGAACTATTCTTTTGACCATTAAAGATAGCTTCACTAATAATCTTCCAGATCTATCTCATACACTCAATAAACCCCAAAGCCCAGAAGAACTTGATGAAATAACAAAAAATATAAATGCAGTCTTCTCTAGCACTGTTGATATTGTCAACCCACTTCGAATAAAGAAAATTAAAGAAATAAGCCCTGCACCATAGTACTATGATCACACTCATGCTCTCAAGAGAGCAACTCGGAAAATGGAGCGCATGTGGAAAAATACAAAATTAGATGTATTTCACGGTGCATGGAAGGATGGTGTCTGTAACTACAGACAGGCACTAAAAGCTGCCAGGTCAGCATATTTTAGTGAACTCATAGAAAATAACCACAACAATCCAAGGTGTTTATTCAGTACTGAGGCTAAATTGGTTAGGAATAAAGCCTCTACTGGACCAGATATTACATCGCAGTACAAGAGTAATGAATTCATGAATTTCTTTACAGATAAAATTTAAATAATCAGAAATAAAATTGTAATTATACAATCATCTGTCACAGCACCTCAGAAAACAGTGTCTAATAATTTTCCTCATGTGCAACTTCAATCCTTCTCTGTCATAGGTCATGAAGAGCTAACAAAACTTATCGAAACATCAAAAGCCACAACATGTTTGTTAGATTTTATACCGACTAAGCTCTTAAAAGAGGTATCTCCTGTAATTTCAGAACCTCTTCTTACTATTATTAACTCCTTGCTATGCTTAGGACATGTCCCAAGAAACTTTAAAATGGCAGTTATCAAACCACTTGTTAAGAAGCCACAACTTGATCCTGGAGAACTGGCTAATTATAAACCGATTTCAAATCTCCCGTTTATGTCAAAAATACTAGAAATGTAGTATCCTCCCAAATATGTTCATTTCTACAGAGAAATAGTATATACAAAGAATTTCAGTCAGGATTTAGGTCTCATCATAGTACAGAGACTGCATTTATCAGAGTTACAAATGACTTGCTCTTATAATCTGATCGAGGCCGCATTTCTCTTCTAGTGCTTTTAGATCTTAGTGCTGCATTCGACACGATAGATCAGAACATTTTCTTGAATAGGCTGGAGAATTATGTTGGCATTTGTGGAGTTACATTAGCATGGTTTATGTCCTATTTAGCAGACCACTACCACTTTGTCTATGTAAATGAGGAATTGTCAAACCAAACAAAAGTTTTTAGCTGAGGGCCTCTGCTTATCTCCTTGTATATGCTTCCCCTGTGAGATATTATCAGGAATCGTGGAATAAGTATTCTGATGATACACAACTTTATATTTCTTCAAAACCTCATGAGATTTCACAATTCTCCAAATTCGCAGAGTGTACCAATGAAATAAAAGATTGGATTTTCCTTCTACTCAATTCTGACAAAACAGAGGTACTAATTATTGGACCAAAAAACTCTAAAAATAAGCCACTACAATATAATTTGACTCTCGATGGATATATCGTTACATCATCTTCAACAGCGAAGAACTTAGGTGTTATATTTAATACCAATCTGTAGTTTGAAAATCAAATTATCAATGTTTGTAGAACAGCATTCTTCCACCTAAGAAATATTGCTAAATTAAGGCACATGCTCTCTGTTGCCGATGCCGAGAAACAAATGAATGCGTTCATGACCTCAAGGCTAGATTATTGTAATGCATTACTGGGAGGATGTCCAGCAAGATCAATAAATAAACTTAAATTGGTTCAAAATGCAGCAGCCATAGTGCTAACGAGAATCAAGAAATATGATCATATTAGCCCCATTTTATCATTGTTACATTGGCTACCTGTTAAATTCTGTATTCATTTTAAAATTCTGTTAACTACGTACAAAGCTTTGAATGTCTAGCTCTGCAGTACTTAAGTGACCTTCTACCACACTATATTCCATCACGTTCATTATGATCGCAAAATTCTGGCCTGTTAATAGTTCCTAGAATATCAAAGTCCACAAAAGGAGGAAGATCCTTTTCATATTTGGCTCTGTGGAAAAGCCTCCCTAACACTGTTCGAGATGCAGACACACTCCCTCAGTTTAAGTCTAGACTAAAGGCTCATCTATTTAGCCAGGCATACACCTAATTTATCCTCCAAACCACAATTAGGCTGCTTTAGTTTAGTCTGCCAGAACCAGAAACCAGAAACATTGATCATGATATATATCTCTGCAATAAATTGAATGGCATCTATGCTTATATTATTTTATTTGTTTCCTGGTCTCAACCTCGGGACTCCTATCCCGAGGTCACCAGAACCAGCTGGATCCAGCACCATTCTTGCTTTGTGTTGGACTCCACTGCTATGTATCGCTGATTGATGATGACTAAATGCAGCCGGTGCCAGCAAAACATCACTTCAGACTTCAGAGGATGAACTGATGCCAACTCCAACCATAAGACATGGGATTCTTCATATGCCATTATCTGAACCTTGGATTTAGGATGGACCACACTGAACCTCACCGAAATTACCAGCCAGGTTGAACTGCGATCTACCTCACTGATCTCTGCCTGCATCATCTCGGTCTATTGATGGACTACTATCTTGAAATGGAATGCATAGACTAACAATTGCCAACAAAAGCCTTCATCAGCCAATTTACAAGGACAATTGCATCTATGAGAACTTCTGCAGTTAATCCAGGCTGGACTTCAAAGACATTGATCATTAATCTTACAGTTCAAACAAAATCGATGTTTAAACACTGACCGTTAACACTTTTAGTTAAATAATTTTAAACCATGTCTTTAACTATAAATAAGTAATATTTACATTATATTCATGATGTTAGCCAGAGGGGAACTGGCCCCCACAGTGAGTCTGGTTTCTCCCAAGGTTATTTTTCTCCATTAATCAACATCTTATAGAGTTTTGTGTTCCTTGCCACAGTCACCTTCAGCTTGCTCACTGGGGTTATTAATACAATTATTATTTATCTACTTATTTTCAAACACGATTAACAATCATATTTTATCTAATTACACAATGATGATTCATCGACATTATAGACATTACAGTTTAATCGTCTGTTAATGCCTGATTTTCTGTAAAGCTGCTTTGAAACGATGTGTGTTGTGAAAGGCGCTATACAAATAAAATTGACTTGACTTGACTTGACTAAGGACTTGCCGTCCAATGCATTGTGGTGAGCCGACATGGCAGCTACATAGACCTTCAAGGTGGAGGGGGACAGCCTCCCCTCCAGCCTCTCCTGCTGACATGAGAGCAGTAACCCAACTGCGCATCTCTTTGGGTCTTCAGATTGGGAAGAACACCAATTCATGAACAAGCATCACTTCGGGGCGTAAAGCTGCCTGGTAGAGGGAGCGCTGGCTTTGTTGATCGTGTCTTTGACAGCAGGTGTTATGCCACTTGGATCTTCTGTGATCTGGCGCAGATGCCAGAGGGTGCCCCTTCCCTGAGAAAGAAGTTCCCTTTTCAGGGGAATCTGCCAGGGAGGTGCTGTCCTATCCGAGAACCAAGTCCGAGTGGACCAATTGGGGGCCACTAGGGTGACTTGTTCCTTGTCCTCCCTGGCCATGCACGGCACCTGTGCAAGTAGGCTCACTGGGGGAAATGCACATTTCCACATCCCCCGGGGCCAGCTGTGTGGTGGGAGGTCTCTTGGGAAGCAAACAGGCCCACCTGTGCCTTGCCGAACAGCTCCCAAATCAGTTGGACCACCTGGGGGGGGCTCCACTCTCCACGGAGCATGCCCTGTTGTGAAAGCGCATTCGCTGCCGTGTTGAGGCTGCCCGGGATATGAGTGGCGTGCAGAGATCTGAGTGCTACTGACTCCAAAGGAGGAGATGGCGGTTGAGTGACATGTAACAAGAGTGTCCACCGCCTTGGAGATTTATGTACACCATCGTTGTGGTGTTGTCTGAATAGATCAAGACATGCTTTACATGGATCAGCGGGAGAGACCTCCCCAGGGCAAGAAGTACAGCCAACAACTCTAGGCAGTTGATGTGCCAACATAGGCGCAGTCCTGTCTAGGAGCCAGCGGCTGCGTGCCCGTTGCACACTGCACCCCAACCCAGTTGCACGGCTGCCGCTGAGGATGTCTTATGCCCTAGGAGCCTCTAGAACCACCCCATTGGAACCGCTGAGCCTTGTCTGAGAGAACTTAGGCAGTTCAGCACCGGCTGCGTGCACTCGCTTGTGAGGTGCGCTGTCGTTAACTCCATGCCGAGAAAAGTGTCAAGTGGTTTTTATTGTTGTTTCAACCATACACAGTTGGTACAGTACACAGCGAAACAAGACAACGTTCCTCCAGGACCATGGTTCTACATAAAACAATATAGGACAAACCCATAACCACATGAGGCTACACAGACTAAATAAAATACCTATATAAAGTGCATGTGCAAATGTGTGCAAAAAGTACAGGACAGTACAATAAATTACTGACAATGAACAGGACAATAGATACAGTAAGAGACAGTGCAGCGCCGACCAGTACACAGTAGTGCAAAAGATGACAGTTTCTTAAAATTCCAAATGTAAACATAACATACTATGAGATAGTGTTCTATGCATATTGCAATTATTGTGGTAGCAGCCAGTTATAAAGTGACAAAATTAAAGTGCAACTCAAGACACGTGTGTGTGTTTGTCAAACCAGTCTCTGAGTATTGAGGATTCTGATGGCTTGGGGGAAGAAGCTGTTACACAGTCTGGCCGCGAGGGCCCGAATGCTTCAGTACCTCTTGCCAGACGGCAGGAGAGTGAAGCGTTTGTGCGAGGGGTGTGTGGGGTCGTCCACAATGCTGGGGGCTTTGCGGATGCAGTGTTTTTTGTAAATGTCTTTGATGGAGGGAAGAGAGACCCCGATGATCTTCCCAGCTGTCCTCACTATCCTCTGCAGGGCTTTGTGGTCCGAAACGGTGCAAGTCCCAAACCAGGCAGTGATGCAGCTGCTCAGGATGCTCTCAATAGTCCCTCTATAGAATGTAGTGAGGATGGGGGGTGGGAGATGTGCTTTCCTCAGCCTTCGAAGAAAGTAGAGATGCTGCTGGGCTTTCTTGGTAATAGAGCTGGTGTTGAGGGACCAGGTGAGGTTCTCCGCCAGGTAAACACAAAGGAATTTGGTGCTCTTGTCGATCTCCACAGAGGAGCTGTCGATGTTCAGCGAAAAGAGATGGTTGTTGACTTTATTAGAGCACAGAGTGACCTAATAAAGTCAACAACCATCTCTTTTGTTTGGTCGACATTCAGAGACAGGTTGTTGGCTCTACACCAGTCCGTTAGCTGCTGCACCTCCTCTCTGTATGCTGACTCGTCGTTCTTGCTGATGAGACCCACCACGGTTGTGTCATCGGCGAACTTGATGATGTGATTCAAGCTGTGCAATGCTGCACAGTCGTGAGTCAGCAGAGTGAACAGCAGTGGACTGAGCACACAGCCCTGGGGGCCCCAGTGCTCAGTATGGTGGTGGTGGAGATGCTGTTCCCGATCCGGACTGACTGAGGTCTCCTAGTTAGGAAGTCCAGGATCCAGTTGCAGAGGGAGGTATCCAGGCCCAGCAGGTTCAGCTTTCCAATCAGGTGCTGGGGACTGATTGTGTTGAATGCTGAGCTGAAGTCTATGAACAGCATTCGAACGTATGAGTCCTTTTTATCTAGGTGGGTGAGGGGCAGATGGAGGGTGGTGCTGATGGCATCATCTGTTGGCCCTCGCTGTTCATAGGGGTGCCTTGTCGCCTGCTCTGAAGGCGGAGTCTCGGGTCCTCAGCAGTGCGTGCACCTCCGCAGTCATCCATGGCTTCTGGTTGGAGCATAAAAATTATTTAGTTAAAGATTACTCAATTCAATTTGATGCAAATGTATTATGAAATTGAAATGTGTAGGCTAAAAGAGTGTAATAGTTACAAAGAAAAGGGACAACAATAGTATTATCTCTCTCAGTTCTGTTATTAACCATTAGAAATATTTTACACTTTTCAGATGGCATCTACAATGTCTGAAATTGAAGAAGAGGTGACGAAGATTGTCGCAGAGACACTCAATCTTGTGAGAGAATATCCAAGTCCTGATATCCAGAGCATTCCTGATATGGCAGACTGGCTCTCCATCATTGAGGCTTGGCCCAAGTATAGTGAGGTCTCGACACCAGCAGATGAGGTGGAAGAAATATACATTACCCCTCCCCGAGTGACACCCATTGCAAATGACCTCATAGAAGAGGCATCGCGTAAAGTTGTCGCTGCTTTGTGCAGTGAGGGTATTTTGTCCTCAGACTGTACAAGTGTGAGTCAATGCTCAAGTGTGGGTTCTCGAGACCTATTGACACAACAAGCCAAAAGAGTCATTAGCGAATTACTACTGGGGATCCAGAGTAAAATTGCTAGTGGGAATCTTGTAGTCGAGCAGGGAATCTCACCAGAGGACCAAGACCTCATGCAGGATATATTAACAGATATGCGGAGACACATGGAGTCTTCCAGCCCCATATCCTGTGCCTCACCTGAAGGTATTGCTGTGGTGCATAAAGACACAATGAAAGACATCAGCAGCAGCACCCTCAGCCTTTTCCTGCAGATGGATTTCACAGCTGACCTGGCAGATCATTCTTTCATAGAGGATCTGCTAAAACAGCTCCCTGAAAACTTCCAGATGAGAGTCACCGACAAGTGGGAAGAAGTCATTTCCCATCATGATTCTGAAGAAATGTCCGACGTAGCACTGTCCATTTTTTCAAAGCTCCAGTTGCTCTACGGTGACTGCAAGACTATGGAGAGTGAGATAAGTGCAGAGTCCAACATGTTCCTGAGGGACTTTTCTGACTTTCTGTTCTTGGAGATCCTCAAGGCAGAGTCAAAAAAAGAGAGCTATGGGAATCGGACTCCAGAAGATGAGCTCGAATACTCCAATATTCCTCCAAAAACAAAGAAGAAGAAAGGAATAAAGACCTTCCTGAGAAGAACCTGGAGGGCCATAAAAAGAACATTTACCTGCTGCCATGGACCCAAAGTTGCCCCCGAACTCTGAATGCATTTTTTGTGCATTCTCTGTTCTCAAACATGCACAAACTTTGAGAGAAAAAAAACCCTCCTCAAACAAATAAATAAATCTCTACTGAAAACAAATTCTGTGTGCAACTATTTATGAATGTATTCATTAATAAATGCAAGTTGTCTCATTCCAATCATGCTTGAATTTTTTACTTTGTATCTTTGTATCAGAGGATGTGATAGCTGGTCATTCATAAAGGTTTGTCAAGGATTTCATCACCCAGTAGTTTTGATCATAAACTGTGCATCATCATTTTACAACACACATTTAAATCTTTTGCACTGCTTTTCAATGCACAACTGACGATATAACATTCATGCTATCATACTAGCTACTTTATGGTGCTTTTAAGCTGATCTGTTCACAACAAAACATCCTCCTCATTTACATTTTCTATTTTAAGCCTGGCCTATAATAAAATGTTTATAGTAACAAATTAAGGTAGCCTATTTATATAGCCTGAATACAGGTAAAGTGAAATCTCCAGGTTCAATGGAAGTTATGCTCAATTTTGTTGAATACAACAAAAATATTTTCAACTTGTCCCTCCTTTTCTTTAAAAAAAAATAAAAGAGAGTAAAAATCAAGGTTCTAGAGAGGCACTTGCAATGTAAGGCAGAAATGGGAAGCCTATAATTTTATAAAAGCTCTTATATTAATTCTTCTGTTAAAACTTGTGTGTTGTTTGAGCTGTAAAGTTGTTTAGTTGTTGTAATTTTACACAGAAAAGGTTAGTAAGCAATTATATCAAATCAAATTACTTTATTGTCACACGACCATATACACAAGTGCAACAGTAGGTGAAAGTCTTGTGTGCTGTTCTGAGTAACATAGCAGTCATGATAGTGACGAGACATATACCAATTACAATAAACAACATATTTACACAACACAATTTACATATCAAATGTACACATAATTACACAACACAGTAATATACAATGTACAGTAAACAATACAAACAATATAGAATACACATACAATAAAAAATAAATAAAGTGTATATAAAAATATATATATACAGAAGTTGTATTGTGGAGAATATAAATATGACAGTCCAGTGTGAGATATAAGATTAATAAAGTGCAGTGCTGATGTGTATTGATCGTGAGAGATCAAGTGTTCAAAAGTCTGATTGCTTGGGGGAAGAAGCTGTCATGTAGTCGGCTGGTGCGGGTCCTGATGCTGCGATACCGTATGCCTGATGGTAGCAGTGAGAGCAGCCCATGACTTGGGTGGCTGGAGTCTCTGATGATCTTCCGAGCTTTTTTCACACTGCCTGTTATATATGTCTTGGAGGGAGGGAAGCTCACCTCCGATGATGTTTCTGGACGTTCGTACCACCCTTTGCAGGGCTTTACAGTTGTGAGCGGTGCTATTGCCGTACCAGGCGGTGATGCAGCCAGTCAGGATGCTCTCTACAGTGTTGGTGTAGAACCGTGTGAGGATGTGGTGGTTCATTCCGAACTTCCTCAGCTGTCTCAAGAAGAAGAGGCGCTGGTGAGCCTTCTTCACAACAGCCTCAGTGTGGACGGACCATGTGACTTCCTCAGTGATGTGGACACCGAGGAACTTGAAGCTGCTGACTCTCTCCACCGGTGCTCCATTAATGGTGATGGGGCTGTGTACTCTGTACTCCTCCTGAAGTCCACTACAAGCTCCTTGGTCTTGGTCTTGCTGACGTTAAGGGACAGGTTGTGCTCCTGACACCAGCGTGTCAGAGTGTGCACCTCCTCTCTGTAGGCTGTTTCATCATTGTCAGTGATCAGACCTACCACAGTTGTATCGTCAGCAAACTTAATGATGGCATTGGAGCTATGTGTTGCTACACAGTCATGTGTGTACAGGGGCAGTGGTGGGGCAGTGGTAGCTCAGCGGTTAAGGCTCTAGGTTACTGACCAGAAGGTCAAGGGTTCAAGCCCCACCAACACACTACTGTTGGGCCCTTGAGCAAGCCCCTTGACCCTATCTGCTCCAGGGGTGCTGTATCATGATTGACCCTGCACTCTGACCCCAGCTTAGCTGGGATATGTGAAAAAAAAAAGAATTTCACTGTATACAGGTGCTGGTCATATAATTAGAATATCATCAAGAAGTTCATTTATTTCAGTAATTCCATTCAAAAAGTGAAACTTGGATATTATATTCATTCATTACACACAGACTGATATATTTCAAATGTTTATTTCATTTAATTGTGATGAATAAAACTGACAACTAATGAAAATCCCAAATTCAGTATCTCCGAAAATTAGAATATTTTGCCTGAATTACTGCAGCAATGCGGCGTGGCATGAAGTCGATCAGTCTGTGGCACTGCTCAGGTGTTATGAGAGCCCAGGTTGCTCTGATAGTGGCCTTCAGCTCTTCTGCATTGTTGGGTCTGGCGTGTCGCATCTTCCTCTTCACAATACCCCATAGATTTTATATAGGGTTAAGGTCAGGCGAGTTTGCTGGCCAATTAAGAACAGGGATATCATGGTCCTTAAACCAGGTACTGGTAGCTTTGGCACTGTGTGCAGGTGCCAAGTCCTGTTGGAAAATGAAATCTGCATCTCCATAAAATTGGTCAGCAGCAGGAAGCATGAAGTGCTCTAAAACTTCCTGGTAGACGGCTGCGTTGACCTTGGACCTCAGAAAACACAGTGGACCAACACCAGCAGATGACATGGCACCCCAAACCATCACTGACTGTGGAAACTTTACACTGGACTTCAAGCAACGTGGATTCTGTGCCTCTCCTCTCTTCCTCCAGACTCTGGGAACTTGACTTCCAAAGGAATTGCAAAATTTACTTTCATCAGAGAACATAACTTTGGACCACTCAGCAGCAGTCCAGTCCTTTTTGTCTTTAGCCCAGGCGAGACGCTTCTGACGCTGTGTCTTGTTCAAGAGTGGCTTGCCACAAGGAATGCGACAGCTGAAACCCATGACTTGCATACGTCTGTGCGTGGTGGCTGCGATAAAAAGATATAAATGTACTCACCTTTGCGAAAAGCGTGCGATCAATAAACTGCAAACAAGAGTTCTGGAGCTCGCGCTGGTTTGTAGGTGGATGATGGAACTTCGTCTTTATGACGTAACAATTCCAATAGGCTGGTGGCCTGACAACAGAACAAACTCTCAGTGCATTGAAACGCAATGATTGCTGAAAGACAAACTGTTTTCTTGAAGGGCCGGTGTGTTATCGCAACGAAGTTTAGGCGCAAAATGAATGAATCTAACTCAGGCTTAAGTCCAATTTCTATATATATAATGGAAATGTATGTAGAAAATGCCCAGATAGTTCAAACTTTTACAAATATTTTCAAGACAATTAGAAAACAATGTGTAATGTACTGTGTAGCTTATGTGTATCTCAGGCACTTGTTGAGTCTAAATAGATTCACATGTTACATAATTTCAGCAGTACACCCAAATGTCAATAGTCATGTCATACTTTTCATGTGCTGTACTTGCTATAAGTTTTCTTCAATGGGGTTACTTCATGAAATAGCAATGTCAAATGTAAATCAAGTCAATCACTGCAACATCAGTGCCACCTTGAGAAAGAACTAACATGGGCCGGTGTTGCACTATCACAACAAATGTCAAATTAAACTTTAAATCTCTTTACAAACTTTATCTTGAAAAAACTGTATGACCACAGCTAACCTTCTGTTGTGGGTAAGAAAAGTCTTCTTGTACATGCAGTGAAATACAGAATTTAGAAAAGACAATATTTATATACATTTCCCAAGCTCAAGTGTTTGGAAAAAGAACAAGCTGGATCAAATGGTCCAATTGCAGTTTTAGATATGACAATAAATAAATAAACAACAAACACCTTTACACATTTCTCTTATGAACATTGCCATATAAAATACGACTCAATCTTTTACACTTAAGAGTGAACACACAACAAAGTCACAGAATAGGCCACATTTAAGCAAGCAAACATATGAAGACACAACACAGCACACACATAAATGACTGCAAGGAATACATTGTTTTATATGTGACGTAACTGGAATTTAATCCTGGCTAGTCACTTAATTGGCTAGTTAAGCATTAAAGGGTCTATGCAAGATGCTTGCGAACAGATTATAGATTACATTGATATCAAGATTGCTTCGTTTAATTAACTTTCTTGTGAAATTTTACCTTTGTTACTCTTAAAATAACTTTTTGCAATATCTTCTAAGGCTTTTGCATTTTGCACAGTTTTATCTTTATACGCAGTATTGATATCACAATAAACAAATGAAGGTGCATCGTAACAGTTTTTGTGGAAACCCTTAAACCATGTGTGTTACAACTATAGCCCACTTAAGTTTGTGCCCCACTCTCTCGCTCTCTGAAAAAAAAAGAAAAAAGAAAGTTTGCAAGTAAATTTGAATGGTTTAAAATTAAATAAAATCTACTTAATTACATAATGTTGATTAAAGTCAGTAAAAATGTAATATAATTACAGTATAAATACAGTTAATATAATTAAGTAACTTTTACTTAAAATACTGATTTACTTGGTACATAAATTTAGTCAAATGTAATTTTAGATTAGATCACATTCAACTGTTTTGTCATTCTGCAGAGTGCAGATACAGAGCCAATGAAATGCAGTTGGGCCATATAATTTTTGACATTCCTTGTAAACACATTTTTAATCATGTATCAAATGACATATGAAAGCTTTTCACAGAGAAGCTTAATGCAGGCTGTTTAATCTATTAGACAACATCTTATTACTGGTGATAGAAACAAGATGTTGTGCACGCAGACCTCAACACTGACAGTAACAATAAAAAGGATTTATTTTTTTAGCATGAAAAGGTCATTTTAAGGAGACCATGAAATTAAGACGTATATAAAATGCAAGTGAATGGTGGCCAGAACTTTAAAAAAAGCAGATAAATGAAGCAAAATGTAAACCATACGACTCCAGTGATTAAATCCATGTCTTCAGAAGCGATATGATAGCTGTAGTGAGAAACAGATCAATATTTAAGTCCTTTTTTAACTATAAATCTCCACTTTCACTTTCAGATGTGAAAGTGTGACTAAACAGGCACCACATGTGACTTTCAGATGTGAAAGTGGAGATTTAGAGTAAAACAAAGGGTTTAAATATTGATCTGTTTCTCATCCACACTTATTATAATGGTTCTGAATATATGGATTTAACCACTGGAATTGTATAGATTACTTTTATGCTGCCTTCATGTGCTTTTTGGAGCTTCAGAGTTCTGCCCACCATTCACTTGCATTGTATGGGCCTACAGAGCTGAGATATTCTTCTAAATATCTTTGTTTGTGTTCAGCAGAAGAAAGAATACACATCTAGGATGGCCTGAAGATGAGTCAATGATGAGAGAATTTCATTTTTGGTTGAACTATCCCTTTAAATTGGGGAATCTTTCCGCAGGTATAGAGGAGATTTTGTTGCTCCTATGTGCATTGCACTTTTACTCAATGGCTTTTCTGCAAAACAAAAGCAGGAAGACTTTTTTCATTTACTTAATTACGTTTACTTGACATAAGTTGGAAAACATAGGTGATGTGTTTTTTGTTGACATATCTGATGGTTACAGGTAAATAAATGTGTTCACTGAGAAGTGTTTGAATGCACAAAATATATTAAATTATTTTAATTTACAAAAGGACAGAATGCTTTCCATTATATCAAACATACACACACACACACACACACACACACACACATACATACACATATATATATATATATATATATATATATATATATATATATATATATATATATATATATGGTATAATGGAAAGCATTCTGTCCTTTTGTAAATTAAAATAATATAAAAATGCACTAACATAGAAACAGACAATGTGCATACCCGTAACATCACAATTCAGCAGCAGGAAGCGGGCGTGAAATCGATTGACTTTTTCTACAACCAATCGCATTGTTGCATCAATTTTTCCAGCCAATCAGTTATAAGTAGGAGGAAACGTCACGAAGCTCTCCGTTAGGCATTTTTCCCGGATATATAAACTGCGCGCGAGAGGCGTTTGTGGAAGTTTTTGCTCCTGCAAGTAGTGAATCTTGTTTTGGATCAGAAATTAATAATTTTTTTGTTTGTTTTTAAGCGTCGCAGCATGAATCGCTTTCAACTATTTGCGTTTTTAATTTGGTATTTAATTGCGGACAGCAAAGGAATAATCAGGTAAAATGCATAAATTATGTTATTTATCAACGAATATGTTTTTTTTTTTTTTTTTTTTAAATGTGTGTATTCATTACGCAATGAGCATAGCAAATCTTAAATTATCCCCATTTTATAATTTAAAAATATATAAAACGTTTACATTTAGTGTGTATGAATTATTTGTGTATGGCAGTTGATCACATATCGGCTCTTCACTCAACAGATCCGAGCTCTTGCTCTCATAATATTGACCGGTTGCAACACACATTTATTTATCCTTGGTTGTTGGGTTGTAATTTGTAAAAGCTTATTACAGCATTAAATGGTGATGTTGTTCAGGAAGTACGCATCGCATCAACTGACTGCGAGTCTCGCTAGTAAATGTGTGAACTGCTGTGGTTGAAGTGCGACATTGTGAAACTCACCCCCCATCTACAATACAACGCTGAAACGCTCCCTTTATTATAATGAACGAAGTTGACACGCACGCATTCAGTGTTTGCAGCTTTGTTGAATATATCAGGGAAGTTCTAGTTTGTCGCGTTGCGGCTTATGGGCCGTTCAGTCCTAACGCGTTCTTTGCCTAAAAATAAGCAGCGCAACAATATTGCGCATGTGGCTCTAAACGCGATTTTAAAAATGCACGTTTTATATAACTGACACGGCGTTAGAAATACGTTAGACGTGGCACAACAGTCAAAGAAATATCCGTCGTGCGCATGTTTACTGCGAAAACGACTATTAACCGACCGCAGACAAACGCAAAAACGTTTTTTGTGTGAACGACCCTTTAAAGGTCCGATTAGATGAGGCGTCTTCGGTTTTTTTATTTATGTACTTTTTATTTAACAACAACTACGTTTCCATACAATTTTTTGGGGGGGAGAAAACTTTTAGCGCATCAAAATAAAGCTGATGGACACGCAAATGATCAATAAAATTTCACAATGTTATGCAGACATAATATTTTTCCATTTAACTAGCGCATAAACTCTAGGTCGATACTTCAAATGTCACGAAAAACTAGTTTGGAAACCCTTTTTGTCGAGAAAATTGGCATTAATGCAAAAATATTGTCCTATGACAGAATTTGCCCCAATCAGGGCCGGCCAAAGTCTTTATGAGGCCCCAAAGCAGAATTTGATTCGGGGGCCCCTCTGTGCCGCCAATATGATTGACAATTGACTATCAATAATCAATGCTTGATTATTCGCACACTATAAATCTAACACACCCATTATCAATTTTATAAGTTGTAGCTGTGTTGCTTGCGGCATACCAATGTCTGCCTGGCATGTTTTTACCCTTCTACAGTTTTTAATTGTAACCGTAGCAAACCCACAAGAAAAGTAGCAAAATAAACCAGCAGACAATGAATTTACTGTAAACAAGTTAACCACTTTAATTACTTTAAAAATAGCAATGTATAAATGTGCAGAACAATCAACTACAAATCAAATAACTTCAGATAAACAGTATCTTCTTCTATAAAAAAAAAAATGTAAACGTACAAAACAGACAATATTAAATTTAAATACTTAATGACATAAAAATGAACTTTGGAACCTGTAACAAGATAACAATAATGGTTCAAGAATAAATCTATGTACAGGTGTGCAAAAGGTTAGGAAATATGATTCTAAAATAAACACTTTATTTTAGACAAACTACCTCAATAGTCACTTTAAAAATGTTCCACCCCAAAATGGTAGGTGAATAATGTTAAGCTGTTATCCGTATCAAGTTTATGGAACTGAAACTTATTTTTATTACAAAAAAATATACCCAGGAACCAGTTATTTTTACACAGACGACAAAAACTTTAATTTAATACTAGCTAAGTAATATGTTGTATTATAATATATTAAAATGTCAAGTCTGTTTACGGATGATTAATCATACGTGAACTTTCCTAAAACAAGATATGGTACCTAGGCTAAGCTAGCTGCTTAACATATCTTTTATCGTGCTGTTTTTTTTCTCTTCCTCGGTTTTCTTCCTTTTCCTTTTCTCTGCACCAGATGGAAATGTCCTTTTTTTTGTGACATTGCTGTTTTGCTGCCTCTTCAATCAACTAACTGTCTGACTGTGCTTGCATCCTGAAGCCCGTTAACATTTTTCACAATATTGCATTTTTATATAATTACCATTGTACATTGACATACTATATCACAAAAAAAAAATAAAAATCAAGCAGTCATTTCATGTGCTCTTGGGGGCCCCCTGGTGAAAATTAAAATAAATACTCAATACTAGAATAAAAGATTCAGTGTGCTTTTTGGATCTCTAACATAGATTTATAAAATTATTGTTTAGCTTTTGAAAAAATGCCAGCAAATTTCCCTATATTAAATAAATTACTAAATGAAAAAAGCATTACCAAAATAAAAAAAAATAAAAAAATATATATATTTCAGACCTATTTGTGCCTTTTTTAAATTAGCCTTTCCCTGTTCTGTAGACAAAAAAGTCGGCTGAATGACATTCTCAGAATGTTCTGCACTTTTTCAAGCTGTCAGAACTATTTGTCCAATGCTGAGTTCACTTCAGAAAACTTGCTTTTCAACATTTTAAAACTTTTAAATATTTTAAATCTAACCCTCGTTAACTCGGATCGTATTTGCTGAGAAAATGTAAATTGCATTATGACTCTAAAATTAATTTAGATGACAATCAAGTTCAGCTGGTCGTTAAATGTTGCTGGAAAAATATGCGGGACATAACGCAGTTTAGATGGCGATGCTTTAGATTAAATGACTGTTCAAAATAGCCGATTGAATATCAGGAATGTATCATATATGTAAACCATTATATTATACCGCATCAGTTCTTCTTTAATAGCTGTGCACACAGTGTAAGGACCATCCATCGATGTATATGCCAAGACTGAAAGTTTCACCCACAACATGGTGCAGGTTGCCAGCTTGAACAGAGCCATGATGATTCCCTTTCGGAACCGGTGACAACCTGCAATAATCACAACATCAGGATCAATATTACAGTCCTTTCAGAAGGGCAACAGTTCCCTTTTCATTGCAATGCCCCTCTTTCTGATTGCATTTATTTGTGAAATTAAAATGACAGTAAACTGGATAATTTTAATGAATTGTCTCAATATTCTCCCCATTTTACCAAAACTTCGGAAGAAAAAAAAGTGACATCTGGGAGGCGAATTAGCGATAAACTAATTTCTGTGTGGAAATGGCTGAAGGGCAAATTCCTTTTGCGATAAACCATAACTTATGCAACAAAGTGTTTTTTAGGCATGATGTCACATACCATTTGTATCAATAAAAGTCCATTTGAATGGAAACAGGCAAAAGATGACAAATTTAAAAAAAAAAAAATTATGCATTTTCACTTTGCCGATAACCAAATGGCTCAAAGTGGATGGAAACTAGGCCATTGGTGCAAAAAGACACTCAAGGCTGTGTGTTAGTCATTTTTACATGGTTAAAGGAACCGTTTACTCAATTTAATCTTGCAATCCTTTACTGACCCTCATGTTGTTCCAAAGCCACATGATCATTTTCTTCTACTGTGGAACTCCAAAGGAAACTTTAGCCGAATCTCTGCGCTGCTTTCTTCCACCCAATGAAAGTGGATGGGCACCGGGCCTGTCAAGCCCCCAAAAGGACAAAATGCACAATAAAAGCGTCATTAAAGTAGTCAATAGGACTCATGCACTATATTCCATGTCTTCTGAAGCCATACATTAGGTTTGTTTGAGGAACAGAGTAAAATTTAAGGCCACGTCCACACTAATACGTTTTGATTTGAAAACGCAATCTTTTCTCTACGTTATGGCCATCCGTTCACAGAGAAAGCTAAGCTTTTCGAAAACGTTCTCCGAAGTGGATACATTTGAAAATGAATGCTGTCTTCGCGTTCTAGCGTGGTCAAGGAAAACAGAGATATCTGAAAACGATGAATATGTATTTGTTGCCATGTGATTCAGTCATTCAACCCAAAACAATGAAGATGGTGGCCCATGTTGTAGCGGCGTTGTTGTCCCTGCTGTCCACTTTTATAACGTTATTAAAGATAAATGTGGTCCGGTGATTGAGCATGAGGACAGTTGCGTTTTAGACCGTACATGGAACAGCAATTTTTCGCATGTGCAGTAAGGAGATTTAAGCATTTTCATACGTTTCGGTGTGGATGAGCAGCTTTTGGAAAACACTTGAAACGGCAGTGTGGATAGCGAGTGTTTTGAAAAGTTATGAATCCTAGTTGCCTCCGCGTCTGATACCGCCAATACGCTCAACTTATCACGTGGCTTGATTGCATTGCTACGGAGACGTAGCACGTGTTGGGGCTACACTATATTCTCCACGGCATCCACGCACAACTCGCCACGTGCCCCACCGAGAGGGAGAACCACACATTATAGCAACCACGAGGAGGTTACCCCATGTGACTCTACCCTCCATAGCAACTGGGCCAATTTGGTTGCTTGGGAGACCTGGCTGGAGTCACTCAGCACATCCTGGATTCAAACTCGTGAGTCCAGGGGTGGTAGTCTGCGTCAATACTCGCTGAGCTACCCAGGCCCCTCGATCAAGTGGTTTTAGTCTGAATTAATCGACCCGGTTTGCAATGTCAGATCTTTCTTTTTCACATACTAGCATAGGTAGAAAGCTTTTTTTTTAGCACCAGTGAAACAAGATGAAGAGCAAAGCCACGCATTGGGATTAATGCTTTATCAACCTATTTTATCATTCTTGTGCGGCCACATATAATGATGGGAAATGTAGTTTTGTTGCAAATTCCTGTCACTGCATTAACTAGCTAAATGGCCTATTTTCTTGCAGGTTTTGTTGTTATTCTTCATTAACAGTTCAAAAATGCATAGTCAAATTCCTCAAGTAAAGCCTAATTATCTTCAATAACAATTCGCTACTACAATGATTCTTAAATTGACTCGTCCCCAACTCGGAAAATCGGGGCTCAAAGAAAATCCCACTCATAATTATGATTTTGCAGTGGCGTTCATGTGCACCAAACTTGTAAATGTGATCATTCCGACATGACTTGAATGCAACAAAATAATCTTTTACCTGTGGTAAAACGGCTGTAAATCATGGCCTTAGGTGGCATATCACTTCATTAAATGCTTGTTTGTCTAGAATTCCTCTGCACAAGATACGCACTGTACGCCGCATGTTGGCAGACAATGGCATGACTATTGAAGAGACCAAATCGATGGCCAAGTTATCTGGACAGACAGCCCTCACAACTGCATTCCCTTCCCCAACCAAACTACCACCGCCTGTGGAGAAACTCACCAACTTCATGGATGTAAGCATGTGACATCTAATCCATTGTTTTTTGCTTTTTGGCTCTTGTAAAAAGAATGACTCGCATGGCATACGTTGTTACCAAGTTCTACAAAGGTCTGTCTGTTTCTCCAGGCCCAGTATTTTGGAGTGATCAGTATTGGCACCCCTCCTCAGGACTTCACTGTGCTGTTCGACACTGGATCATCCAACCTCTGGGTTCCATCTGCCCATTGCTCCTACCTGGATATTGCCTGCTGTGAGTAAAGATGTATTGTAATGATGTGGTCAGTGCGGTTTGCCATAAGGATAACTTTTAAGGAAGCATTGGTTTGTTTTAAACAAACAATCTAATGACAATCTACTGTGCTTCTGAATTTTACTTAGTGAAGGCCAACACTAGATACTGTGAAATTATGAGATCCTATAAGAGTCATGTAAATAATATAATTCTATGAAATAAAATGAATTAATATAAATAAGTAAAAAAATAAATGTAATTTTTTTTTAGTTTTGCTAGGCTCTTAAGTATTTATTAGGCTAAAATTGCCCGTTGCAAGAGCTATTTCTCTAAAATCACAAATTATTCATGTTTTTGAATTGTTTTTTTTGTTTTTTTATATTATATAAAATTATATCATGGCGCTTGCTAAGAATTTTGACTTGGACCATTAAGCAACCCACAACACCCTAGTACAGCCATATGTAATGTAAACATAAAATTGTTTATCTATTTTTATTTTTTTTTTGTAAAATTTGTAATCGTGATTAATCGCATACATTTTTGTAGTTAATCGCCAATTTTGAAAGTGCTGGAATTTGACCCTAAATGTACTACTATTCCTGTCAAAATGCATTTATTTCCTTTTGGAAAGAAAAACAAAACAACATGTAATAATATAGTGCTTTCATTAACGTTTTCTCAAAGCCTTCCACAGTAAAAAAAAAAAAAAAGATAGAAATGCACTAAAATGGCACCAATTCGTGTAACATTAAATGTTTTCTAAAGTCTTAGTGGGAGTTTGAGTAATTGAAAGAACTAGTCTCCCATAGGTTGAATATTCATTGCAATGGACATTAAATCTCAAACTCTCATCCTCCACAATATTAATCTGCTGGCAGACTGTGGCTATCCTCTTTGTTATAGCAATCATGAAGCCACGTTCACGATTCGCGTCAATGCCAGCGTCAAGTACTGCTTTAAAACTCCACATGAAAAGGCTTTCAGACAAAAATGCTGCATTTTGGTTATAGTTGAGACTTGCTGTGCTTCTGTGGTGATTAAAATGCACCTTACTTGGGCTGAAAAATACTTTATTTCTATCACAAGTCCCATCTGGGCTTATTTTATACATCAAATAGTGTTAAGAGCTCCTTCCTCATCACTTTATCACTGACACTAGCTGTGTCTCGTTTCGAAGTCTGCGTGCTATCTAGGACGCTTCCTTTTGAAGTCAGCGGTATACTGCGGCAACAAAACTTGTTAAACCAAAATGGCCCTCATAGGACAAACGGAAACAGAACTTGCTATGACGGCATGCAACTCTTTAACAAGCACGAGCACTTTGAGTGAGAAGGGAACAAAGTCCCTTTAGAAGGGAATGTATGAGGTACATTTTAGTTATGATGTAGAGAAAAAAAGAAAATGGATTTTACAGGTGAACATTTAGTCAATAATACTGTATTTTAATTACATTTTACAATAATTATACAAATGAAATACTCTGCACTCATTCTAATGAGAGAATTCAACTTTGCATTTAGCAATATTTTGAATATGTTTAAATATCATATTTTCGGGCAAATTATGCTAATTTCTGTTGAAGCAAAGAATTGTGGGTTGTGAATGCCCACGAAGGATACACCTCATGCATCCTCCAAATTTCATGTGAAACAATGTTGCATTCGAAGGCTGCATTCAGAGTGTCCTCCTTGCTTTTCTGAAATGAGACTGCCTTGATAACGTATGCGGCAGACAAATGCGACCTCCAGAGGATGCAGCCTTTGAAACGAGACACTGCCACTGAAGTGTGTGTGTGTGTGTGTGTGTGTGTGTGTGTGTGTGTGTGTGTGTGTGTGTGTGTGTGTGTGTGTGTGTGTGTGTGTCAGTGTAATGACTCCAGGTGGACACATCTACACACTGCAAATGTTCCACCCTCCCAACCAGTGTTTATGCTGTATTAATTGTAAATCTGTTAATCCTAAAGATTACGCCTTAATCCATGCGTTAACGCATGACGTCTATAAAAAAAATTTTTATATTTTTATTAAAAAATTGTCACTTAAATGCATTTTCTCACTTTCTGTTTCTCAGGGATGCACCATCGCTACAACTCAAAGAAGTCAAGCACTTACGTTCAGAACGGCACCAAGTTCTCAATCCAGTATGGTAGAGGGAGTCTTTCTGGATTTATCAGTCAGGATACAGTCACTGTGAGTAAAGACACAGACCTCCGTTAATAACTTATGAAACACGTTGTTCTGTCAAAGCTGGAAGTCAACATGGAATAAAAATTTACCCTATTTACTTAATATACATTCTAGACATCAAAAAAAAAATTTAGTTTCATCAAAATGCAATAACTTGCTCCATCCACCCCTGAAACAATATTCCTTTTTGGCTGAGGTCAACAAGCCCTCTTATTTTTTCAGTCCTTCCCCTCTAATCACATGTCTTATTCCAAGATGGTTGAAATTAAGTCCCACCAGTCAGATCTCACTGTGAAATCTGAAACCGTAGGCTTACTTTTCTTTAGCTAAAATTGGTCTGTGCTCACTGAATTTCAAAACACTGCCTCCAGTGGCCAAAGCATTAAGTGTTGTTATGTGTATGGGTAGGTATGAGGTGAAATGTCCACAGGGGGGCACCAAAAGTGAGTTGTGAAGTGAGTTATTTGATCTGAACACACTAATACAGTGAAGAGGAATTCATATAACTCAACACCCAAACCTAACCATCAGTGGAGTGAAAATGTAATTTGAGAAAAAATGCACCCTCCGAATTGCACTCATCACTGATTATGTGAACGCAATTACTTCCTAGTTTTAACACGGGATATGAATACAGGTCTCCCGCACTGCTGACGCAATGCATTTCCGGTCACGCCACAAGGGAAGGTACCGATGCAAAAATATGTGAGGGGAGTTGGTGCTTTTCAGCGAGTCTGCATAATGTGGCCAATCCTTGGGTACTGAAACTTGCTGTCTTCCTGTGTGATCGTGTTAGTCCACACTACTATTTTTCAAATGAATATCCTGTGAATGATGTCTTCATGATGAATTCAGCTCATGTGCGTGCTTATATGAAGCTCAACTGTTTGCCTGCCTGTAACTGTAGTCAGAATATTCTAGAAGGACTCAATTGTAATACATTGTTTATTATCAAATAAACAACAAATGTGTTTTGCACTGTGTGCTTTCAGGTTGTTTCTCTAAATTTCTTTCTATAAATCAGTAATATTGGCATGATTTTCATTTTACGCCCAGTGTTCAATCTGAAGAGTCAAATATTTGTTGCTGTCTGTAGTTGGCAGGGCTAAAGGTTACAGACCAGCAGTATGGTGAGGCCGTTAAGCAGCCTGGGATCGTGTTCGCGGTGGCGCGTTTCGATGGGGTATTGGGTATGGGATATCCTGCAATCTCTGTAGATGGCATCACACCAGTGTTTGACACTGCCATGGCTGCCAGAATCTTGCCCCAGAATATCTTCTCTTTTTACATCAACAGGTGAGTTTAAAGACTCTCTTTGCGTTACTCAATTTCAAGGTTTTTTTTGACAGATTTTTCAGATTTAGGCTAAAAGTTCAAAATTTTTGCATAGTGCCATCTCTAATATACACACATAACAGATGCAATGTTCCTACTTAAAGCAATAACTTGCTCGCTTTTTCTTAACAATGCAAAAATTTGTTTCTTGATCAGTATTTTTGTCTTGTGTTCAGGTAAAAATATCTACCGTAAGCATCCTTAAAACAAGATAAATGTATTTGACTCAAAATGGCAAAAAGCGGAAAGCGTAATACTACAATCATTTTCAGGGAACATATTAATTAAATGTTTTTCTCGCTACATTGGATGTTATTATTGTAAATGTTTCTTTAAGCATAAACCTCACTAAATTCTGTTGAATTTATGCCTTTTTATTAAAAAAAAAAAATCCAATATGTGTAAGAAATGTATAAGATATGTCTTGTTTATAGGATGTTTATTTATCATTTATATATTTTTTTTTTACTGGTGAACAAGTCAAAAATACTGCATTGAAGTCATTTGTCCCCTAAAGAAATGGGAAATGGCGTTGTTTCCCCTTATCTGAAGGTTTTTTTTTTATTTTTTATTATTTGCTGCTTTTCAGTTTCTAAAGTTGAAGAATGTGGCTAAGTATGTAGAAAGTTGGTCCGTGACCTTAACCATGAATGAATTATTTGTTTTTGTGTTAAACAGTAAGGCATGAATTTGATTACTGCTTGCACAGCTCAATGGCTTCTATTTTTGCTAAATGTATGTGCATTTTATGGCCAATTTATCATATGATCTGTGGAGAAAGCATCTTACATGGGCTGACTGATTTGTGACTAAAATTATTCAATTCTAACTAATAAAAAATATTTATTGGGTAAAAACCCCCTGAAATCACCAACATTGTGGGGACTTGCCAATGTTCCCCACAGGAAAGACGGCTTAATGAACCTACTAAATGAAGAAAATGTAAAAGTATAGAGGGGTTGGTTGAGGAATATCATATTAGCTCAGTATAAATACAATAGCAGTCAATGGAAAGTTCCCATCATGATAAAGGTGTGTGTGTGTGTGTGTGTGTGTGTGTGTGTGTGTGTGTTCTCTGTAGGGACCCTGCAGGTGGGGTTGGAGGTGAGCTGATGCTGGGAGGTTTCGACCAGCAGTATTTCGATGGTGATCTACATTATGTCAATGTTACAAGGAAAGCCTACTGGCAGATCAAGATGGATGAGTATGTACTAAATTGTTTGTGCAGCTTCTATAGGAGCCATCTTTTAGCCATCATTTAAATAATTAACAAATTATAAAGTAAATGTTTATGATTATACAGTTTGTTTTAATGTGCCATGATTAATCGCGATTAATCAGTGTGACTTAGTTAATTTTTTTATCTATTCAGTGCCATAATATTTATGAATAATACATGTAACTGTTTATTGAACATTTTGTGTCTTATGATGGTACATAAAAAAATAAATAAATACTGTATAGTTGCACTGCAACATGTGCTACGATTAATCACAGAAAACTATGCTATTAATTGGTTAATTTATAATCCATTCTTAGCCCTAATATTTATGAATAATAAATGTAACAAAGTCGTGAGAACATTGGTGTCTTTTAACATTGGTGTTGTGGTTGCCTCTATTTTACAAAAGCAATAAGCCACGCGATTCCAAGCATTACAGTGATTTTACCTTGGGTAAGATGGTTTACACCCCTTAATTGGTCTCTTGTGGCTTATTACTTTAATTGCCAAAATTTTATTTCAATCTCTTGATTTTTGGTGTCTCAATTTTCTACAGAGTTCAAGTGGGTGGCACTCTTACCCTGTGCAAAAGTGGTTGCCAGGCAATTGTTGACACGGGAACATCACTGATCACTGGGCCTGTTCAAGAGGTTCGAGCCCTGCAGAAAGCCATCGGAGCAATTCCACTGCTTATGGGAGAGGTAGGAGAACTCGGGCTAAAATAAATTATCTTGCCTGTTATTATAGTATGTTCATGGTATTCAATTTGGGCCTGAATGCACTACCAAGAAAGATGCTATGGTTGTTCTGTGACCGTCTTACTGTATTTAGTTTTCCGCCATAAAGTGAATCTTGTACAAATTTTTATCGCTGCAGTACTGGATTGACTGTAAGAAGATTCCGTCGCTTCCTGTCATTTCTTTCAACCTGGGAGGGAAGATATTCAACCTAACTGGAGATGATTATGTTATGAAGGTTTGTCCTCCTCTTTGCAGTCTTGTGGAATTTCATCTGGAGAGGTTAGAGAGGGACATTATGCACTGTAAAAACTGATTTTACCTTTAAGTTATCATAACTTAAATTGTAGAGTTAAAATAACTGCCATGGATTGATGTTGAGTCAACTCAATTATCCAAGATTTTGTTGGCAGAACTTGTAATTTATTGAGCTTTAAAAACTTTTCAGCTGAAATATAAAAAAAATCTCAAGTACACTCATCATGCTGAATTATTCGGATTCCCAACATGCACTGCAGCATGAAAAAATTATGCACATTGCAGTGTTACTGTATTTAATTTTTTACTGTTTGCTGCTTTTATTTATGCTTTTAGTTGTTGTTTGTTGTAAATAATTTAATATGCATCTTTTGGCCGTCGCGATTTATTAATTGGTCATTTGATCATGGTTATCTGATCTAACTATTGATCTAATTGTGCATATCAAATTCAAATTTTAATGCCCAAATAAGGGAATTGTAAGCAAATATCTAAATGCATCAACGGATTATTTGTGTCATTCTGTTGAACTCCGAGTGTCTCTGAGGCGCACCGCGGATGTCAACCAGAGCAGCTCCCGTCCTGAAGAGCACGTGAAACATTTGGATGTGTGCGCCATCAGCAGAGACTTGCGCCAAACTCCCATGAAAAATACAAACGAACGCAAAGCGATCCGACTTCACTTTAAACAATCATGTAATTGTAAATGTTCCTGGTCACAACGGATTCATATACGCAGTGTTAATAACAAGAAGTGACCAAGGACACGCACGCTTACTCTATTTCTTTTGGAGTGATAAAATTATGAAACGATGTCTCAAAAGGTTTTGCTTTGTGAGAAATAATGGTTTATGGGTTAAATCAAGGAGTGTTAAAATAACGTGTCTAAGTGAAGAAATTTGGACAAATATTTTACTATTGTATAATATATAAATGTACTAAGTGTGTGTAAATATTTAAAAAAGAAATGCATAAAATTAGTTCCAGAAAGGGTGTAAATGAAAAATGGTATTTGGAAATATTTTGATATTTTAAACTTTATTCATGTCTTGTGACACTTTTTTAAAGCCTTAAAAGAAAATCCTATATTCCTATTTTATTATTTAATTTATATATTTGAAGTTAAATATGTAAAAATGACTTGAGGTGTATGAAGCACACATGCACCTTAAGAAATGACAATTGTGAAAGCCCTAAAAGAGACAATTAATCGCTGTTATTTGTTTGACAATTAATCGTCAGCCAAATGTAATAATAGTGACCGCCCTACAAGTCAAGTTTACAGTACTTAAAATTACATTTAAGATCATTTTAACAACTTCTATTGATCGAAGTAAACATAGTTATGTTTAAACAACTTTCCTTAAGTTGATACAATTTAAAGTGTTTGTGCAGCAACAAGAATTTTTTTTATTTTTTTTTATAAACTGTGTAGAGGAACTTGGTACAAAGTAGAACCTCAATAGGATAGCAAGGTAATTTATCAAGATGCATGAAGTGTAAATAGGCTCTAAGACTACCAGTATTTCTGGACTGAACCAAACTGTCAGCAGAGAATGCAGCATTGACTTGAGTCATTTAGTGATTTGAAGTTCATCTCATTTCAATTTGTCCTCAGGTGACTCAAATGGGCATGAGCGTTTGTCTGTCTGGCTTTATGGCTTTGGATGTCCCGCCCCCCGCTGGGCCCCTGTGGATTCTGGGAGATGTGTTCATCGGCCGCTATTACACGGTGTTTGACAGGGATGCTGATCGGGTAGGCTTCGCTCCGGCTAAGTGAAAAGAGTGAATCATCCTACTGTATCTGGACATAGTGGACAGTTGTTAGTAGTAGAGAAACCACTGTTTCCATTGAAGTTGTTGGATTAATTCACAGTGGAAATATGCAAGATAGATCTACTGGGGAATTCAACAATATGCCTTAAGTAGGATTTTCCAAAGTACAAGAGTTAAACCAAACCGTAAAAGAGGAAATGGGAACATATTGTTTAGCTGGGGGTTCTCTGTACTTCTTGATTGAAGCCTTGAAGTATGTGTGGGTTTTATTTTTAAATGGTTATGCTTTTTTTATTTTATACTTGAGCTATTAATTATTTTGTAATGCATTTAATAAAGATTGAAGTTAGTTTTTGAAAGAAGAATTGCTGGTATATATATATATATATATATATATATATGTATGTATGTATGTATGTAGTACTCTGGTTGTGTTACTGTGTTTGACATTGAAAGTGTGGTTGAACCATTCTGATCACTGGTGTATTATAGTCAGTTAATGGGGTTTCTGTTACTAGGGTAGGATCATGACTACTGTTTCTTATATATATTTACTTTTGAACAATGTTACTAGGATTTGTATGAAGGCTTTCAAAGCTTGAGGTAAAAAATAAAGTTTTCTTTGTAGCTTGTTTTTGCTTGTTTTGCCTGAACGCCAAATCCCGACAACGCAAGAAACCTGCATGTACACGCGAGTGTACATCTTTGGATCATTCTCTGTTTGACGTCAAAACAAATGGGCATGCGTACATTGGATAAGCCAGTAAGAATACCGCCGAATAACCTTATCTAGTAAGTGTCCATTGGTTGTCGCTGAAGTACCCTGATAAATGAAACCCATTTACAATGGAAGTAAATTTTTGGAGGGTTTAAAAGGTAGAAATGTGAAGCTTATAATTTTACAAAAGCACTTGCATTAATCAGTTAACTCATATTTCAGCAGTGAATTTTTATGGTAATTTTTACAGGGGGGGGGGGGTGGTTATTGGAGGTAAAGAAGCACATTTTATGATTTCAGTGTTGTCAGGTTTTACTACTGATTTAAAATGCGTTATTTGATCGCAATCTTGACCGACTGTTTTGGAGATTTTGGTCTTTTCCCCATTCTTGGAGATAGGAGCTGCCCTTGCATGCCGCTTGTTTAAATAGAAAAATAGCTGCCTTGGGGCATTCCAGAGATTGCCCCCAGTGGACTTTGAAAGACTTTGGGTCAGTTTAGTCTCCTGTTCATATAATTTGAGCAATCAGACATGTCACAATATTAAACACAATTAAAATAGAGCACCAAACGGTACAAAAATATTTACCTTTGGATGAACTTTAACGACATACCATTGAAACAAATTAGATTTGCCTTTCACTCCAGTGAAGATCTAATTTTGACGTCCGCAAAACTGATTGGATTTGTAGAAAACGAATGTGTTTAATATAAAAACGGATATGAAGGGATGAGATCAAATCAGTGTTAATGTCTCTGTGCATTGTATTTTCTCAAATACGTTTTTCCATCTTCAATAAAAGTTGAGCTCTATGGACAAACAAATGTGTTTTTCTGTAATGCAAATTTAATGCAAGTCAATGGGGCAAAGCATTTGAGGGTTTAAAAGCAAATTAGCAATATTTGAACAGTTGTATAAATGGACATTTTAGCAGTTGGATTAATGTTCTTGTAGGCTAGCTATACTTTTGAAACTGTCTATATTAATTTATCCAATTGCATGCCATTGAATTCCACTGTAAGTGCAATACTGTGTGCATTGTTTTTCTGTGTTGTGACCGAGTCATAATCATAAAAAAAATCATAATCAACAGCATAGATTTTAATACAGTGACTACAAACAGATTCAGAAAAACACATTTAGAAATAAACCACAATGATACTATTTTTCACTTCATTCTATTTTATTTCCATCCTTTGCTCTGTATAGCAGCACAGAGACTAGAGGCACAGAAAAACAACTCTTTAGAACAATTTATAAATGATACAAAGTGCTCCTCTAATAAAAATATAAATTACCTGCAAATGAAGAAACAAATACACAAACATCATGCAAAGTACTAGGCCAAGCTATAAACCCACAAGATAGAAGTTGAAGTCTACTTTGGATTTGTTGTTGCTCAGACATATAAATATAATATGCAGGGTAAATGTGTATCTGCGACATTACACAGGTGGACACCGGTGTTCCGGTTATGCAAGCTAAATAAATGCTTCAATTCAACACGTTGTCTCCCGCAAGGTTTGGCATTATAGAGACCTAGCCTATTTGGTTTTTTTTTTTTTTTCAATCAATCAACTCTCGAATCACAAAAGTATGATCTTGACAAGATATACATAAATATTTTCACAACTTTTTTGGTTACGTCTGTACAATCAATAGAAAAATACTACAATGTCTTTTTTATTAAGCTCATTTACATCTCTTTGCACACTCAGTTCATTCAAACATACTTTAGAACCCACACAGCCACAGAAAAATAAGAGATGGGAACTGGTTTTACATTTCTGCAGTAACAAAGTCTTTCTAGAGGTCTTCATGTGCTGTCTTGGTTCATTAGCCGTCTTTAATACATACAGTATTCTGCTCTTTGTTTAGCCATTTAAATACGATGCATTCATTCAGATAAATACTTCTCAGAGTGATAGTAACCCGTTTTAACAATTAACATCCACCACTCTCCTGGAAAATCTGCATGACAAACTTTAGAAAGATCAGAATGTAGCTGAAAACAAGCAACGTTTGCAGCAAGTTCAACAAACAAAAAAATAACGTTACTCCATTAGCACAGCTTCAATTCTTGGTCATTTGCATGTTTTAACAGCACGGATGGTAAAACATGTTTTTGTTTTCAAAATTGGTGCGAGTGAATGAATGCAGATATAAACTGGAAAGAAAAAGGTTTCAGAGAAATCCTTTTAAATTTAACATAAATTACAAAATATAAATGTTATAAGTATTTCAATATTTTTTTTTTTTTTTTTTAAATACAAGCTTGATTAACTTATTTTGTTAAAAATAACAATTAAATTTGATGATTTTATTATGAGATTAAATTGTGTAAATCATAAAAGTTTGAGTGTTTGGAGAACTGATGGACTCTTCAAAACATCCCTAGGAGAGCCACATATACCTTAATGATATACGAAGAGCCATATATAATATGACAAACAAGATTAGGTGGTATTACTTGCAGGTATTACAGGACACATCAGAAAAGAAAGCCAGTTTGTCTAGGCCAATGGTTCACAAACCTGTTCCTAGAGGCCCCCCAACATTGAACATTTTGTATATCTCCCTTTTCTGACACACCCAATTCAGGTTTTGGAGTCGCCACTACTAAGCTGATGAGTTGAAAAAGGTGTTTGATTATGGAGATATCCAAAATGTGTAGTGTTGGGGTCCTCCAGGAAAAGGGTTGGGAACCATAGGTCTAGGCCTTGCACAGGGGTCAAACAGTGGTAGTGTGTGACCGTACGTATATTTGTTAAACAGTTCTCAGCAGGTTCTCTGGGTCGGACAATGCACAGTATAGCGTGTATCCCAGTTCATCGATTTCCTGTGGAGTAAGTTCACAGAATAGATTGACTTTGTGATTTAGGGTGCAGGGTAGCCTCCCAGCCTCTAGGTGTCCCACTAGTGCACGAAGCAGCTGCAAAAAACGGTCAGCCAGTGCTTCCTGAGTCCAATCGCCTTCCTGTTCACTTAGGAGAAGGATTGCATTAGTGAGCTGGCTTGCGTTTAATCGTGCCAGTGTGGGATTGAGTTTACACACTGCTTTAACAACTTTGAGACAAGCGCTACGACACCCACCATCTTCCTGATCGAGAGCACGTAGCTTTGCCGTCTCTGCCACTCGAAAACTCTGCCGCCATAAATTCTCGTGCCGTTCGGCGGCCAATCGATGCGGTTTGGCGATCAGCGAGGATCCATCTTCCATAACAAGCAACGGGAGGAAGTCTATGTAAAGGCGAAGGTCCGTTTCGTATTGCACTTCCAACGTTAGCGTTTCAGATGGAACCACCGGACGAATTATGTAATCTAAAACGCTACCGATTGCGGGCCAGTTAATGGAGCCGGCGACAAGCTTCTCAAAGACTTCCAGTACACACTTTGGGGAAAGATAGCCGCCCACCATACAACGGTCCCAGTAGCTGCTCCCACGAGGGAAGTATTCAAGGTTTTCCCGACGGACCAGCCAGAAGCCGGGAACATTCATGATGGTGTCCTCACCAGGAATGGATGACCAGAGGTTCTTCTCAAGAATCATGGGAACCATCAGCTGGGCGTGATCTGCAGTCACAACCTAAAAATAAGCATGGAAAATGAAAAAAAAATGTTTGTTGCATAAGACGTTTGCAACAAACACGTTCCTGAATCCATTTTTCAATAGTTTTTCCATGCAAATATGCGCTTGACAGACGTCTTTGACCGTTGCGACATGTCTAGCTGTGTTTCTAGCATCAGGAGCACAGCATTTTTTTAAGGCACTTTTTCAGGTTAAAAAGAATTTAAACTTTTAAAAAAAAGTCTCGAGACACCCGCATACTTTTTTTTCATTCTAACTTGTTCTGTCAGGTCAGCCCTGTAGCGAAGAAATATACCTGAAGCACTTTCTTTCCTGTATTCTCTACATTGAGATGCTGACAACACTTTTAAGTCTCCAAAAAAGCAAGTCTCTATTCCAAACCCCAGTGAGATGGCTTTGTCTACGGTCTACTTAGACAGCTACCTTCCAAGGCAAGATCCTAACAAAATGGAACCTTATAAGTGACTGCATTGAACACTGAGGCCACGTCCACACGAATCCTTTATAAGTTTAAAAACTCTAAAAACTTTCTAAACGTCATAATTTTCAGAAGTATGCGGTAATGAAGAGCGTTTTCGAAACGCTTCATTTTTGGTGGAGGAAAATTATGTTCTTGTGTGGACATGGAGTAAACATAGCGAAAGTCAAGCGTTTTCAAAGGAAAACATGAACGTGTGGACGTGGCCAAAAGCCCAAAGAATTTTTTGGTTTTGATGCAAATTCTTGGCATTGCATATAGTCAAATGCTAGACTTTCAAACTATAATTTTACTGTTGTTGTTGTTACCAACTTGTTTCCTTTTGTTTACCAGCGATTACATCTTCTAGTGTTTCTTTGGATCAGCCATGGCTCAAATGTGAGTGTTGCCACCTTGTGGACCCACTAATTAGTGCAAATAATTCTATGCACATGCGCATACTGCGCGTTCGGGGTACACGTGGTTAGATAAATCCCTTGACCTCACCTGGAGGTCGTCATAAAGACTGCCGCTGAGGTACATTTCTCGTAAGGGCATATCAGGTAATTTGGCATGGAGAAAGACTCTGAGCTCGGCACAGATATCCAATGCAGCGCGTCGAGCCACAGCCTGCTCTTCAGAGGGGATCGCCACTCGCTCATGAAAAAAGGCCCAGAGGTGTTCCTGTAGTGACAGACGGATCCGTGCCCTCTGGAGCTCAGCCTTACCACTGCCACGACACATCACACGACGCAAAGAATCTGTCAATAAGCAGAATCAAAAAGAAAAATAGATTTTAAGGCATTTATTTAGCATGTTTCAAGAGAGCAAGATTCAAAGACCTTCCTTACAACACTAGAATAATTCTAATTACAAATAGACACCACACAGTCTAAAACACAATGTTTAGTTTTCCAAACACAGATGAAACATAGTTGTGGACTATGAAGAAGGAGAGCTGCCATTTCCAGCAAGGAAGCCACAGGATGGTTAACTAGGTCACTAGGCAGATTTGTATTATTTGCTATTATTAATTATTTAGACATAGTCTGATCAGTGTCAGGTGGACATTAGTGGTCGGCCAATATATCACAGACGGTGATAATTAGTAATTGAGGCTTTGAGGGCACTGATTAATCACCTGCTTGCACGTGAAGGAGCCGTCTGAGACATGCAAGTGACCAAATACAGTTTGTCTGTTATGTACAATCGTGTTACTACAAAAATAGACCGGCATACATCCCTTTAATCGGTCCAGTGTTTCAGAGACAGAACCGCAGGAGCTTGTGATGTTTAAAGTGCTTGCATGTTTCATTCACTCTCTTTTCTCAACAGTTTCCTGTAACTGTTAAATGTCTTGTCTAATGATAAAAAGGCAAATATAAAAAATACTTTTATCATATTCTTTCTGAAAATATGCAGATACCTCGTTTAAACATATCTAATTCACGAAACTCACAAAACTTGGGCAAATCCAGTGTTTTCTTTGTGTGGAGCACTCATACAGTAAATCTTCCTATGAAGCATGTATTCTAGCAGTCTGAGACGAATGGTGTATGCCGTTCAGTGCGTGACATTCCAAGCAGGTGATCCGGGCTGTGTAATCTGAAAGCAGTCAGTAGATTGCTGCTCTCGCTGTGTTCGCACAAGCGAGTGAGAACAATTTCATAGTAAAAGCATTTCCCTTCAGAAGTAAATGTCATATTCACTGTAAACTGCATGTATTAGTTTGATTCGGTCTTCTGTGAGAAAAAGTGATTGCTAATGCGCAAATGTTATTTCCTTCTTAATATATTAACAATTTCTTTATGTACAATAAAATGTCTAAAATTGGATTATCAATCAAAAACCAGGAGAAACTGCTATCTTATACACACATTTTTTTTCAAAGTTCAAGTTCTGTGTTAAATTATTAGTAAATATAATGCTAAAAAAGTTAACAATTTTATGTACAGTTGAAGTCAGAAGTTTACATGCACTTTAGCAAAATACATTTAAACTCAGTTTTTCAGAATTCCTGACATTTAATCGTAGAAAACATTCCCTGTCTTAGGTCAGATAGGATCATTACTTTATTTTAAGAATGTGAAGTGTCAGAATAATAGAAGAGAGTATGATTTATTATGCGACTGAGATTTAACTTCCTGGCTGATGTCTTGAGATGTTGCTTCAATATATACACATACATTTCCTTCCTTGTGATCCCATCTATTTTGTGAAGTGCACCAGTCCCTCCTACAGCAATGCACCCCCACAACATGATGCTGCCACCCACATGCTTCACGGTTGGGATGGTGTTCTTCGGCTTGCAAGCCTCACCCTTTTTCCTTCAAACATAACGATGGTCATTTTGGCCAAATAGTTAAATTTTTGTTTCATTGTACCCATGTGCCCTTGCAAACTGAAGTCTGGCTTTTTTATGGTGGTTTTGGAGCAGTGGCTTCTTCCTCGATGAGATGCCATTCAGGTTATGTCAATATGGACTTGTTTTACTGTGGATATAGATACTTGTCTACCTGTTTCCTCCAGCATCTTCACAAGGTCCTTTGCTGTTGTTCTGGGATTGATTTGCACTTTTCACACCAAACTACGTTCATCTCTAGGAGACAGAATGTGTCTCCTTCCTGAGTGGTATGATGGCTGCGTGGTCCCATGGTGTTTATACTTGCATACTATTGCTTGTACATATAAACATAGTACCTTCAGGTGTTTGGAAATTGCTCTCAAGGATGAACCAGACTTGTGGAGGTCCACAATTTGTTTTCTGAGGTCTTGGCAGATTCCTTTTGATTTTCCCATGATGTCAAACAAAGAGGTGCGGAGTTTGAAGGTAGGCCATGAAATACATCCACAGGTACACCTCCAATTCAGTACACCTCCTATCAGAAGCAAACTGCATAATTGTCTAAAGGCTTGATATAATTTTCTGGAATTTTCCAAGCTGCTAAAGGCACAGTTAACTAAGTGTATGTAAACTTCAGACCCACTGGAATTGTGATAGTCAATTAAAAGTGAAACAATTACACAAGTCATGCACAAAGTAAGATATCCTAAACGACTTGCCAAATCATTATTTGCTAATATTAAATCTGTGGAGTGGTTAAAACTGTGTTTTAATGACTATATATATATATATATATATATATATATATATATATATATATATATATGAATATAAACTGTACATGTCATTTATTATATTAAATTGTGAGATATGTCAGTTTTATATTGGCCCACTCTGCTCTCTTGATATTGGCCATTAAAAAAACCCATATAGGTTGACCACTAATAGACATAATCCTAAACTACCTTGAGTCAACTTCAAAATGGATAGCTTTGCACATTCCTAATGCCCAAAAACTCACACTACTGGTACATGTAAATACATCCACAGGAAGGCTACAGAAACCTACGGTGTGTTAGAACATGAAGGGTTTAAATACGCACTGAGCAAGTAGAACAGACACTCCGTTATGAACAAGCCTGGTAATAGACAAGGACACAGGTTAGGATCAACAATGGATAAACCATGTCCATTGTGGCCCGGGATGAATAACAATAATGTGTACAAATACATATCCCCAAAAACATCACTGAAGTAAGGGAAAATTATTTTTTTTAATTATTCTTTTTTTTTTAATCCCCTTTTCTCCCAATTTGGAATGCCCAATTCCCACTACTTAGTAGGTCCTTGTGGAGGCGCGGTTACTCGCCTCAATCCGGGTTGTGGAGGACAAGAGCTACCCAGGCCCCCTGAAAATAATGGTTCTTAAAAATAATTATTGGTTTCAACATTGATATTTAAAGGTGACGTAAGCAACGATAGCTGCTCTAGAACTTCCACTAGACTAAGCCGTTTAATTAGAAGCACCCTCCTCTTTCCAAAGACAAGCACAGAGATCGTAAAGATCAGAGATAGAACAGGACAGCATCTCTATTTAGAAAATGTCGACTATTCGAGATCAATTAATGCAGAATACAATTAATCCAAAAGCACAGAATGTTTTGGCAACAGGCCATCAGAGATTCATTACCTGGCTTGAAGGAGCTGGAGGAAGTGGGGAGCGTCTGGAGAGAACGGCTGACGTTTTGCTTCATGCCACGGTTCAGTGTTCGTGGTGATGACCCCAGCCAGCTCGGCTCCTCCCAACTTCTCCGTCCTGATTGGTCGGCTTTAGTGGGGCTGGATGGTGCACTAAGAGCTCTGTCATACATCTAAGACAAACCATACACAATTATAAACTAATAACATAACTACAGATACAGTGCTGTTAACAAAACTAGTGCTGTTACACTAAAACATCCATCCAACCATCTTCTGTAGCTGCTTGTCCTATGTAGGTTCATGGGTAGAGCTGGAGCCTATTCCAGCAGTTTCGGGCCGAAGGCAGGGAAACACCCTGGACTGGTGGCCAGTCCATCACAGGGCTAACCCACACTCTCACCTACAGGAAATGTATAGTTTCCAATTCACTTGACCTGCATGTTTTTAGACTGTGGGGGAACCAGAGCACCCGGAGGCAACCCAGGCGAACACAGGGAGAACATACAAACTCCACACAGAAAAGCTCTGGGTGAGCCGGGACTAAAACCGGAGACCTTTTTGCTGTGAGGCTACAGTGCTACCCACAGTGCTACCCACTGAGCCATTGGGCTCAAACATGTCCGAGTACTCACTCTCTTGACCGCCAGAGTGGCGATACCAAGCACGGCTGCACCCCCGACTCCCAACACCAGCTTTGCATTGGAGAGAACAAAGTCAATCGCCGTGCCAAGCCCATTGTCATCTTTCTTCCCCTTACGATCTCCGTTCACTCCTGCCATCAATCTTTCAATCCCTCACTAAAGAGCAAGAAAGGGGGAAGAGAGAGAAATGGATTGTCTCATTACCTAAAACTGGTAACCAATGGAGCATACAGTGTCCCATAACACATTATATAAACAAACAGTTTTCCTTAATCCACATGATATTATCACATATCAATTGTCAAAACATCCTGAACTGAACCCTATATATAAACTCATTGAGCACTTTATTAGGAACACATTACACAAACTTTGGCAGCATTGCAATGCATAAAATCAGATACTGGGCAGGAGCTTCAGTTAATATTCAAATCAACCATCACTCAAACCAGCTGGTATCTCCTGGGATTTTCAAGTACAACAGTCTCTAGAGTTTACTCAGAAACACCTTGATGATGAGAGAGGTCAACAGAAAATGGGCAGAATGTTTCGAGCAGAACAGAAATGCTACTTTAACTCAGGTAACCATTCTGTACGATTGTAGTGAGAAGAATAGCATTTCAGAATGCACAACATGTCGAACCTTGAGGCGGATGGGCAACAACAGCAAAAGACCATGTAGGGCACATTATTGGGACCACAGTGTTCCTAATAAAGAGCTCAGTGAGTGTATATGCCCTATTTGTATATAAAATACAAAGGTACACAAACCGACCGATCACCATTTCTCAAAAACTAGACAAACAAAAAGACAGACAAGACCAGGGATCTGCATAAGTAATCAATGAGTACTCATTCTGCACAGGTAGACTATTTAAAACACTAATCGAATATAGCAAATAGATTTTTCTTTGTGCATTTGCCAGCCAAGAGCAGCGCTGAACACTGTACTTTCCCTCCGAATCGCTAACCAAATCGCAGTTACATATGAGTCCAGTTGGGGGCGCTATGAATGTGTGTCATAGAGGTGTTGGATGAGAGAAGATGATTTGATGGCGTTTCGAAAGCAAAGCCAAGTGTTGCACTGGCACTGTGAAGCAGTACAAGAAACTTGGAAGCTTATCAGACCAGTATATGTGTAGGATAGTTCACCCAAAAATGAAAATTCTCCCATAATTTACTCAACCTCATGCCATCCCAGATGTGTATGAAGATTTTTTTGAAGAATATCTCATAGATTACTTTTATGCTACTTTTTGGACCTTCAGATTTCTGGCCATAATTCACTTGCATTGAAAGGACCAACAGAGCTGAGATCTCTTAAAATCTTTATTTGGGTTTTTGCAGAAGATAGAGGGTGAGTAAATAATGAGAGAATTTTCATTTTTGGGTGAACTATCACTTTAACACAGGCAGAGCGCATTTTATAAAAATCCAACTTTCACATCTTGTTTTTTTTTTTTAATAATAACATCTGAAATTATAAAAATGTGATAGCTTTTATGTAGACTCAGAGTTTATATGTACATTACCCTTAAGCCCAAAGTATACTTGAGTTTTTTGCACTAATTAGTGGGTCTACATGGTGGCAACACTTACATTTTGAAGAAGAAGCCCTAGAAGATTATGTAATCGCTGCTTAACATCAGAAGATGAAGGTAAAAACAACCACAGTGGATGTGCAAGTCAATAGCGTGTTTATGAGGTCTGGAGATCCTTGCATTTGTATAACTCAAGTCTGAAGAAATATAAAGACATCTTTAGGAGTCGAAACTACTGATGAGAAAGTATGGTGTGTCATAGCAGTAGTAGTGTTCATGCACCAACCGCCTGTGTACGTGCACAGTTATATGGTGAATACTTAGTATATAGTATATTTTTAAATATTATAGTATGTTTTTATATCAAAGTACTTATGTGAGTTTCCTGGCCTTGTGTGACCAGGAAAGAGCATTTGAGGTTACTAAAAGTGTTGTTGCTGCAAAAACCACAGAAAGTACCCAGTTGTAACAAAATAAGGGAGGTTATGTACAAGGAGTGAAACAACAGATGGTCAAAATTAATAAACTAAAGCCAAGTTTCTACCAGTATGGTAAATAGTATCCATTGATTACAAAAACACTGACCTGTAGATCAACTGTGAAGGATATGTTATGAGGACATGGCTGTTTTTCTCATACACAGGGGTTTCTTGATTAGGAGTGCCCTTTCCATGAACTATGAGATATGCCCAAATAACCAGCTGGATATGAAAGAAATATGTTTGTTAAATAGATAAGTGAGGGATTTCCCACCAATATTTAATTGGCAAAGAACATAAAACATATTGGTGGCAAGGGGAGGGACAAGGGCACTGACCACATTGGCTGGAGATAATGAGTAGAAAGATAGCAAAAAAGGTATATAACTGGGAACTTGGGATGATGAGGTCAGAACGGACAGCTGACCGGTCTCATGTAGTTTGTTGGTGTTCAATAAACTATAACTTTGGCATCTGGAACTTGGGACTCCGAGAGTTTTCTTACAACTTAGAGAGAATCATCGTGAATATTCCACGACATGACAGGCTCACGTTTGACTGTATGAGACGCTGAGTGTTCATATCAAAATGGAAGTATTTCAGCATTGGTTTCAATGTTTTTAAGCTCCAGGTGAGTGCAACATTTATTTATTTTTAATGCTTATTAATGCATATTTTATCACCCAAAAGAAAAAAAGTTTGTAGAAGTTACCTTATTTTGAAACCATTCTTGGTAACACTTGTGAATAAAAGAACTAAACTTGTGTTTTAATTTATGAGTGATCAATTACTAATTTTTTGTGGGTTAGAGTACTCGAATACAAAATTATTAGAAAAAAAACCATCCCCAGACAACACACCGTACCCACTAGTGGTCAGACCATCCGGTAGTGATGAACGCAGAAGGCCCTGACCCACCTGCTCTTCTACACCAAACCCCCCAGCCCACTGCTGAGGAAAAACTGGCCTCTCTTCAGCGCGTCTTCCCTCTCTTCCAGGGCGTTGAGTGTCTGACAACGGCGAAACTCACGAGTCACAGCGCGCCGGTAGTAGTCACGGTCGGTGTACTGTAGGTGTTGCCCTGCACGGAGCAGCGCTCTGTACAGCTGCAGCACAGCACTGCGGGACCAGCCGCCCATCAGGGAGAGCTCAGAGCAGACAGAGAAAGACGTCTCACACACACCTAGAAAAAGACAATGTCTTACCAATTAAAAAATACCAAATATGCAACATCACTGTTAGGAATACATAGCTAACAATCTAAATGTGATTAAATGGCTTATAAGATGACGTATAGGGATCAGGATGTTGGGGCGAGGTATATCATAGGGCTTGTGCTTTTTTTTTTTTTTTTTTTTAATACACAATAGTCCTTAGTCACCATCTAGTTTCCATGTAGTTTCCCAGCAAATCCTTGATCCATGTCTTTCAGTTATTAATAATAATAATAATAATAATAAAAAAAGGCCCATAAGAAACCAAGGAGATTGACAGCAGTGCTCTTGTTATTAATGTGGTCTTATTTGATCACAATTATGTAAATAGCAACAACAAAAAAGCTGTCACACCCAAACTCCATTCAATTCAGAACTCCTCTTTAAACAAGGAATGATCCACATATGCATCTGTCTATTGCAATACAAATACAACCACAAATTAAACAACCCAATGCAAGCAAGTCTTCTTCAGAGCATTTTAAGTTATTTGACACAATAATGTCTCATGTCCCTCTGTGAAAGGTGTCAAGGGTAAACCACTGTTTGATATAGACCACGTGGTTTAATTCAAGTCTAAAACACACATGATGCGCCCTTTTTCTTTTTTATAAATGGATGCACTGAGGAGACTGTGTTGCTCTCAATACACCAACTGTGACTGGTTTTCTCTTCAATAAAGCCTATTCCACAGCTAATGTGAATACAAATCAGTCTAAATGAATATATATTACCCTTTGGACTTATAACATGCCCAACAGGAAATAGTTCAAGTAAATCGGTAAAAAAAACATATAAGAGACATTCATGAAAAGAGCTGCAGCTATTGACATGCTACCGGTTAGCTAGCCACATCTCCAATGACCTTCTATAAATAAGGATATAATTGAATACTCTGAACCTCTGGAGTCCCAAAGGCTTTATAATCTCATGCCAATGTTTAATAAATACCATAACTCACGTTTGAATGTGTGTAGCAGTTCAAGGGTGGAGGTTGATTAGCCTTCAGTGCAGAGCACTCAACGGCGCTCCGGAACAGAACGTAATTTACTTCCGGAATTACCGCTCTTCAGATTGTATGAAGGGCTGTACACCGAAGCTTAGTATATGAGATGCTATTCAAGACATATTTCAAACTTTACTCTCACACGCACTATCAACGCATTCATTCACTAGGAAGCTGTCTACCTAGACAGCATATTTGAGCACTTATTTTCCCAAGCTTTCCTATACTAACCAGATGTTGTCTAGATAGCGAGCTCGTTTGGTTTCGAGACACGGCCAGGGGGTTTAACCCTTGTACGTTAATAAAACAAAGTTACTCAGAGGACCTTATATGACATATATATTATGTATTAATATTATTTTCCACTTTCACTGACTTTTTAACCAACATCAACCCTGATCATAACATTCATTAATGTTCAGGATTTTAACACACACACACACACACACACACACACATTTCTCAATACACACATACAAGACATCCATACCAACACACCCACACAATTTTAGCTGCATCATTTAATCCTGCAGTGCTCTATAATAGAGCAAACATAAAATAGAAAAAAGCATGTATTTGCTCCATAGGCTAAACATGAGAAAAATGGCGCCATCTGGTGGAATATATAAAAAATGTCAATTTTGAAGCCAGGGCTCTGGAATGAAAACATAATATCATAGAAATCTCGATTTTATGCATTAAAGGCACTGGGATCAAATATTGTATGGTTCAATGGGGATATTTTTTTCCCTAAAAGTCCTGAGAGTAACTATTTTGTGTACACAGTTTATTATAGATGTATTATAGGAACTGAGGTTGAAAAATCAAAAATCCCCCCAAAAGGGTTGCTACACACAGTAACCTATATGAAAGTGGAGTGTTGAGATCCTTTCAAAATTTGGTTAAACTTTTTGTGATTCCCAGTTCTCAGTTCTGTAAGTACAGCTGCCTGCTCTGTGTACTCCCACCCCCTTGATTGCAAAGGCTTGGTCTTAAAGACACACCCACCTGCTGACAATGACTGTCAGAAGATGGAGTCATAACCCATGTTTTGTGGGGATGTGTTAAGATCCAAGAATTTTGGTTGAGGATTCAGTTTTAAGTGTGACATATTGGGCATTCAAATTTAATTTTGCCCCAGACTCTGTATTTTAGGTGATGGGGCGGTCATTAATAAGGAGAATAAGCACGTAAAGGATTGGTCCTAACTAGTATTATGATTGCCAGACAGATCATTTTAAGGGGTTGGAAGTTGGCTGGAGCAATGGGCAATTGTGAGGGTTAAATGTTGATTCTGTTTGTGTGCGTGTTTTTATTTTCATTGTTTAATAGTTGAATAAATAAAAAGTGTTAATCACAAAAATATTAATAATAATAATAATAATTCCCCATAACACACAAAATGTATGCCGTTGGCATTAACGCCATTTAATAGCCAAAATTATAAAAAAATAAATAAATAAAAAAAGACAAATATGATGGTTTAACACTATAGAAGCAACTGTATTAACTAAAAATAATAAGAGGTTGTTTCTTTCAACAATATTAATAATTTAAATAAAGCTATTGGGAAAAATAATATTTACTCATGAGATACATTAAAAACTTTAAGGCATACATTTTGATTTTATTTCTTTTTATCTTTGAAGAAATTTCAATTCTACACTGAAATAAATTGGAGTCGGCTTTACTTAAAAAACCTAGGAAACAATCCCTAAGCAGAAATTGCTTGTAAATCTAACAGACCATATTTTCAAGTAAAGGCTACACACAATTTTTGGTGACATTATTTAAAAATTCTTAAGGAAATATTACTTTTTAATAATCTGTTTCAAGTTCATTTTTCTCTGTTTGTAGGCTTCATTTTACTTAAGCAATGTTACACTGAATTAAGCCATGGTTTTAAATGTTTACTATCATTTCAATACTTTTTTAAAGTAACTTTTGTCTTTGTGTCATCTTGGACTTACACTGACACCTAGTGGCTTGGATGCAGCATCATTTAAAATCAATAGTTTTCAGTTTCAGATGCGTTTGTAGAAATTAAGTATTCACAGTCGGCCATGATTACTTTAATCAATGAGTGAAAGTATCCAATAACAGGACGGTTACTGAGAATAAGTGAGTAGTATTCGGGTGGTCATGTGATTCTAACATGGCAGCCCCCATGTGCGGACCCTCTCCATGTAGAATAAAACAGCTTTTATAAGATTACTGCTATCACTGGAGTCTTCACTTTAATACAAGTGCTCATGATTTACTACATATATTGCAAAATTACAATTCATGTCTAAAGGAGTTAAACGTTTTAAATTCAGAAATTCCTAAACGTAACAACAAATCTAACAATAAAAATGGTGTAAATAAACTTGCAATAAGTGAAACCATGCAACCTCATTAATTATTCAACCCCGTTGCATGCTGGGAACACCAGCTTTGAAAAGTTAAGTACAATGTACTTATTTCATTTACCTGTGAAATTTACTCAAATAGCAAAAACATATGACATGGTTTTCTCCTTTAGGATTGGTACATGATTATGCATCGTGAAGATAACAAACAATCATCAATAATCTTTACTTATAAGCTAGAGAATTAATTTTTACATGTTTGAGTTGAGTACAATTATAGAAATGTTTTCAAATTCACACTAAAACTAACATATTCAATGTAGAAAGTAGGCCTACTTAATATTTCTCCTATATATATATATATATATATATATATATATATATATATATATATATATACTTCACCACAAAATAATTTTTCCAGTGTGAACTACATCCGTCCAGGGACACCCTACAGTCTCTTAACGGATCCACAAGACATTCCTCTCACACACACACACACACACACACACACACATATATATATATACACACAGTACATTATAGCATCATCCACTGGGATTATGTGTGACCAGCGGCACTGAAAAAAAATCACAGCTATTGTTCACCAAGAGTACATGCAATTTCACTAAAAACAATTAGACCTTGCTCACGTGAGACATATGAATAACACACTCAATACACTCTTTGTTCAGATACCATGAGACACTCACATAGGACAAAAACTCAAGCAAAGGCTAAATGACATCCTCACCACTCAGTATGTCACATGACATTTTGTAGGTTCCCATGTCAGTGAATTACTCATTCTCATCACTCTCCCACCCACTGATACCGGTGATATCATAACAATGAGCACAAGAAACATTACAAGTAACACTAAACTCTCATATTTTGATATCCTAAACTAATGCTTGAGATTATAACGCAACAATGGCTAATTCAACTTTACACCTAACAATTGGCAGTGCAAGGACAAGATTCACATGTAGCAGGTATTTGAATGATTTTTAGGATGAGACTTCAGAAAGAAGATGTGCGATATCATGAGATACATTGGATTAATACATTTGCAGTTTACTTTTAGGATGAGAAATATACTGTAGATAACAAGATCATCTTTAAAAACAGTTTCTAAAAATGTTAAGAGGATACTAGTAAGAATCAAATGCAGCCTCCATGTAGAGAGCCTAGAAAGCTCAACTTACAGAAATGGCTTTAATATAAGTATGCTAGGAACAAATATTGAGAATTAATATTGAGTATAATCAAAAACTGAAATTTGAAAGAATGAATGATTTTACCAAGCAATAAGATAAGTGCATTCGTAGTATCACCGGTCTTGAACTACGTTTTTTAATTCATTTCTAACATGTAAAGAAAAGGAATGTCAGTGTGGCAATCTGCCTGTTACACAGTCAACCTCTATTGGGAGACAGGAAATCAAATTCCTTAATTGGAATCACTAGGTCCAGATTACTGCCCTCTTGTTTATTCACTGCGACAAAAACTTGCTGCACTCTAGCTCTCGCCACGTTGACCAGTCTACACATACTTCTGAAGTCTTTACAGCCCTGAAGTAAGTTGAACATTTTCCATATTGGTAATTTCATATTGTTTAATACTTCCTAATTTATATGTAATGTTTGTTTGATATGGATTAAATAGTGTAACCATATGATTTCTCTTACCAAACATGTAAATATATCTGTACAAAATGGTTCAAGGTCATTTGATGTCTTTTTGTCATTTGTTTTTTGAGAACAGAAAATGACTGAATTATGAACTGTGGTTAGTTAGGTTTTTCTCTGAAGGATAAAGTGCTGTTTTAACTTATTTTATATGACTGCCAAAGCAGTTCAGATATGAATAACTCGGTGGCTTGTACAGTCCTGTACAAACCAGAGGAGTACAATATTTTAAACATCAGCAGCACCTAGTTTCTATTGATAAAAAATTATATGACATAAATAACTCTTTTGTGGTCATTTTTATAGCATTGAAATGAAGTAAAAAGGTTTTTACTGTAAAGCAGTGTAACACTCACAGTAATGTATTGGTTTGTTAGTGTACAACAAAAGTACTATGTATAGTAAAATATATATTATTGGATAATGGCCTGAACATTTCCATTATGAATCAGATACAAATAGTTGTGTAAGCAAGTCTATGTCGTTATCACCTAATACAGTTATATAACAATTTTACCCTTTGCTTTTGGTAAATATTCACAATTTTATTTTTATTTTTTTTAACAATACATTCAACTCCCAACAAAAGCTAGAAGAGCTATACTGAAAATAATAGCTTTTTTTCCACAAATATTTTAAAATCTGCACATATGCAGCAGAAACAGAATACCATACAAATATTATGTTGTTTTATAGTTTTTTTCTATATATTTTTGTAAAAAAAAAAAAAAGCTGTAAAACTTAGAGAAGAACATTTTACAAATACAGTTTTATATAAAATAAACCCTTGCCTCAGTGAAAGGGACAAAAAATATATTTTTCTAAATATAACATTTCTGGCCCTGCGATGAACTGGCGACCTGTCCAGGGTGTACCCCGCCTTTCGCCCAATGTTAGCTGGGATAGGCTCCAGCCCCCCACGACCCTGTACACAGGATAAGCGGTTGACGATGGATGGATGGATAACATTTCTTAAAATATTTTTGGAGAGGCTGTCCGTGTACCATGGATTATTTCTAAGCATTTATATTTCTCAGGTCATTAATAATGCAATAATTTTAAAATGTCATCATGCATTATTTGCAGTATTTCATAAAGAGTATGCAAAGGCAGATAATGTGTTGTTTTATCATATTTTTTCTTTTGTGTTGTATTATTACTCCAGAGTGCAGACCTGTGTGTAATACTGTTCAAATTCATTTCTTTTAAAGACTATCTGTCTGGAAATCCTATTTACTTAGGTGTTGCACCAATTCAAAATGAACAAATTTAGTTGACTACTAATCACCTAATCAAGGTAGCTTCTTAAGGTGAACTTCCATTTGATCAGGGCCCATAAATGTAAGAAAGAAAGGCCAGAATTACAGAGGCATGATGTGGTTAAATTAGATAAAATGTAATTATACAACTAAGGTCATGCAGCATGAGACATACTCCCATGACAACTGGCTTTACAGATACCATGCTATACTCATTATGGCCACATGGTAAAAAGTAGCAAGACAAAAGTTAATTTGGAGTATGTGCATGGGACATCATGGTGCTCATCCTTAGATATAATGTATTCCTTTGAAACATGATTGCAAAGACAAAGTCCATTCCCTAACCACTTACTTTTTGTGCTGGAAAAGGACATGTAATGAAGTTATTGGATTACAGTTTAAAAAAAAAAAAAAAAAAAGTCATGTGCCACAATGCACTGGTGGTAATCATTCAAACATAGTACTAAACAGGAGTGGATTGGGAAGAGAAATCGGCCCTGGATTTTACATAGATACATTAAAGTATTCAAAAAAATAAAAAGCAATTTTTTTCCCATCTAGAATGAAATCAAGAGAAGAGCCTGTGTGAGAGAGGATGTTGTTAAATTTGATTGGTTTGTTAAGTTGCCTTTTTACTGCCTCTGACGACTGTCATATTTCTCCCCCAGTGGCATTTGCGACCTGGTCAAAGAATCATGTTACAATAACTACACTTTTGCTAAATGAATTTCCTGGTGAAATGAAAACTAGAGGCACTAAAACAACAATGACTTTTATCCCCTTTCACTCAAATCAAAAGTAAACCTGAAGATTATCAGTTCATAAACACTTACTTTTTGCTCTGTTCCTCACTCAATGGTATCTTACAACATATAAACACTTTTACTAAAGCACATGACTCATTTTAACATTTGCAATACAAAACCAACTATATTTACAAGCTTGTTTAAGTGTGATCAAATATCACGGTAGCTCAACTAATAGAATGATGCATATGTGATGCAAAGCACTGGGGTACGAGTCCTGAAGAGCAGTCAACACGTGAGCCGAAAGTGTTATAGAAGCACCACAAAATTACATGGTTGCTTCAGAAATTGTGTTTCTCCATCTCACATTTGCTTTTTATGACACCATTTGCTGGGTTCAGGTTTAGGGTTTAGGGTAGGGAGGTTGGTTTTGTTGATCTAAATCTCGATAGAACATTTACCTTAAAAACCTCATCTGCTTGGAAGAACATTTCACTCGCTTTGGATCTGCCCTAAAAAGTGTAAGGAACCACATAATTTTATTTTTCGAAAAATGTTGCCACAGTCATGCAAAGTTCATTGCATGGGAGAATGCACTCACGAATTGCGATGTTAGAGCACCCAGCCCATTATCATTATCATTGCTGGTTTTGTAGTTATTATTATAATTAATAGTTGCCTAACAACAACAATAATAAGAATTCAGCAAATAGGGAGTAGAAATTCATAGAGATTATTTAAATATTAAGGCAAATAGGACATAAATGACATGTACATATTTAATTACAAAAGCCTTTTGTTTTCTTTATGTATATTTGCAACGTGAATGATCATTTTTGACTCCATAACTGTCCAATCTGTAGAAGTAGCAGGTGTTTAGAATAAAGTTTAGGACAAAAACCATTAGAGTTTCTCAGTTCATGCTCATAGTTGTGAATGAATACATCACATTCAGTCGGTCGGTCACAAGCGGTCTAGTTGCACAAATATTTCAACGTACCCGAAGCTCAAATCAGATCCGAAAATCTGCCTCTGCAGATGCCGCCATGCGACACGCCATTTGAAATGACTGACCTTTGGTCTGTCATCTGTCCTTTGTTGGATTCAGTGAAAAGACAGCTTCGGTCCAGTCAGACAAAAGAAATGATGTGTGAAAATATAATGAGTACTTTTCAAGTTTAAATAAAACTGTAAGGAGTAAAAAGTACTGTTTTTTAGTAAAAGTACAAGTATTCAGTTTAAATTGCACTCTAGTATAGTACTTAAGTATTTTACTCAATTACTTTACATCCCTGCACACAATTTGTGAACTGCTCTACACACCCATCCAATGCAACACACTGTATAAACATTTGTGTCTGAGATCTAAAAGTTACACCACTTGCACTTATTCATTGTATTATACACTAGCAACATGTGCATATACTGTCTTCGAAAACAGTCTATTCAGCTTTATCATATCAACTACATTTTTTGTGTTTTGTCCTCTTTTTTTTCAGGATGGCGCTACTTGATTATCCCATTCCAGAACTGGATGTTACTCTGCAGGAGGCTAGCCGGGTGCTTCAGCTCACTTTAATTCCCGAGCAGTACCAACACTTTAAACATGCCCTCTATCAGCAGAGAGATGCACTCGAGGAAGCCCAAGAACATCTGAAGGCACATGCCTCTGGACGTGAGAACTGGGTGACTGAGGAATTCAAAAAGCGACTGCTCTCCTGCTATGATCCCCTGCCCACTTCCACAGCTATCCCTTCCGTCCTGCCCTCCACTAATCTAAAGGGGGAGTGCACACAGATAGAGAGGGCTACAGCTCTACTGTGGGCAGTTGGTAAGCTGTACAGTGAACCTTGGCTGGTGGAAGGTGATGTCCCAACTGAGCGAACGCAACAGTCACAGGCATTCGCGGCTAGTCGCCTACCAGGCAAGAGCCAAGATGAGCTAAAGGTGAAACTATGTTCCTGATTTTTTTTTCTCCAGTAGAGCTGTTAAGTTTGTAATTGTTAAACCTGAAAAATAATTCTAAATCAAGCCACTTGAGACTTTCATGTTGTTGTTCTACACTCTAAATTACACACAGTCATACCTTAAAAAGTTAATTTCCAAACCGATTAGCTTTTTTTTAAGTTGCTAACATATTGCTAAATAAAGACTGCAACTACAACAGTGATGCAAGTTTATGTGCTTGTCGAATCTGAGAATCGTTGAAGTCATTGTAGTCTTTTGTACCACCTTGTTAGCAAATTACATTTAAAAAGCTTAAGTATGGCCATAAGACTTTTCATGAAATGTTAACCACAAATCTCTTTTTTTTTCCTCATTTAACCTCAAAAATGTTACCCAAAAAATTCCAGAGAGGACCCAATGGCGAATTAGCCTTCTTGGTTGGCCTACAAATGTGTGTAATGATGTTATAAACAGCTCTATTGTAAATGTAACACTGAACAACAACACACGCAACTGTTAACTATTAACTAATGGAAGGGCTTTCAAACTGTGATCACCCCTGATGATATGGCGTTGGCAGAAAGTTTTATACATTTGCATTTATTATCATTCTAGGGATTTTTTTCATTGTGGCACAATTTCCTGTAAAGTTGTTTTGGAACAATAATTACAAAAATTACAAAACACTATACAAATATTAATATAGAAATATTACAAATTCACTATTTCTTCTAATATTCTAATATTGAGTAGAAAACAAACAAATATTTTGTAAAAAAAAAATAAATAAATAAAATAAAATACTTTTCCTCAGAGAGTAAAAATTGTTCAGTGTACATAAAAATGTATACTGTAGCTGCTTTTAGTTTAGGAAAGGGGTTCCTTGTAAAGTTAACATTTAAGTTAACCATTGCGGGTCCTAAAAAGATTGAATACTCCTGAACTAATGCATACTCTGATTGCACTGTAAGTTGCTTTGGATGAAGCCGTCTGCCAAATGCATTAATGAAAATGTATACTTGTTTCCCAATAGGATGAAGTCATTTTTATATGTACTTGCTCATCTTGATGACATGTTTACTTGCCTTCATGTTCCAGATGTACCAAGACAGCCTTCATGCCATATTGATTTGTCAAGGAGGTATATTTCCAATCCAAATTTTAAGGCAGCCAAGTTCAGGAGAATCTCTGTCTCCTTTACCTCTCAATGACATCTACGCCCAATTGGTCCATGCAATGAGTCACCCAGCAGCAGGCCCTGATCAAGACCCATCTACTATTTGTGGTCTGTCTTCTCTTCATCGTCAAGCCTGGCATGCTGTGAGAATGAATATCTTAAAAGAAAAGGGCGAAGCAGCAGCATCGCTGCAAATGATGGAGAGCGCAGTTCTGGCCCTGTCCCTGGAAGCCTGCCCAGCACCAGCTAATCTTGCAGATATACTCAATGCTGTCCGCCTAGGAGAAGGAGAAGGCAAATGTTTGAGATACTATGATAAGGTAAGGAAAAGGGGGGATTTTTATGATAAGCACTTTGAAAATTATTACAGTGTAATTATATTGGGATTGTTCATCCAAAAATGAAAATTCTATCATCAAGTACTCATGTTATTTCAATCTCGAATGAATGTTAAATTCAGTCGCCATTCATTTATATTTAGTCATTTAGCAGACCCTTTCATCTAAAGCAACTTACAAATGGATTCACTTTTAATTCACTATTCACTTTCCATTCAGCTTTATTGCATAATTTCCTGTAGCTAACATTCGGCCTAACATTTCCTTTGGTGTTTCACGGGTGACTTTCATTTGGAGTAAATGAGGAAAAGCACATTAATTTTTGGGTGAACTGTCCCCATTTAGCAGTTGCTGATAGCTTGCATCATAATTTGTGAATTTGTCAAAAAATACTTGCTTTTTAAATAAGATAAAAACAAATCAAGATTTATAGATTAAGAAACAATTGACTGTAATATTCAGATATAAATGGCAGGATGACAAAACTATTGACCTTCTTCATCAACAGGTGGTAAACTTGGTGGTTTTCAAAGATGGTCAAGCAGGAATGTTGTTCGAGCATAGTGCCCTGGATGGAATGGTAGCTGGACTTGTGGTTGAACGTCTATGGCAGATTTCAGAATCCCAAAACATAGAAACAATTAAAACCCAGACCAATGAGTTAGCTCCCCCTTCAAATGCTGGTTCGTTTCATCCGAAACCTCTGAAAATTCCACTTGAAGGCATAACTATACCAGATCAGTCTCCTTCTAGCTTACTACAAACAACCCAGTCTGTCCTGACTTTTGAAGTTTCATCTTATCCAGATGTGTTCACCACCATAAGGGGTCACAGAGGTTTATATGATGCATGGATTAATTTCACTTTGCAGCTGTCCCTCAGGCAAACACTTGGGGAATTAGCTACTGGACTTATCATGGTGACACCAACTCACATGCGTCACTTCAAACATGGTCGCTGTGATCCCACTTACTCAACAACTGTGAGATCTTGCCAGCTTGTTACAGCTTTGTCATCCTGCATAGGTCCAGACAACGTTCCGCTGTACACAAACAAGCTTTTTCATCTCTTTCATCTAGCTTTTTTAGAGCACAAAAATCTCATAAAAGCCACAAAAGTTGGCCTTGGTGTAGGACCTCATATAGCAGCACTGCGCAGATGTATGTCTCAAGATAACCCACTCAAGAAATTTCTGGATCCTTTTGGATGCCCATCCATCTACTTGACTGGATCCGATCTGATGGAGGGAGTTGAGTGTGCTGTAGGTAACGTGTATGCTACAGATCAGCTGGCTGTCACATACCTAGGCAGGAAGGACAAAGTACGTCTTGTGCTGAATGGAAAGGGTACTTTTGCAAATGTCTTGGGAAGCCTCAAAGAAAGACTTGAGCTCAATCTAAAAGTAGTATTGCTCCTGGCATTAAGGTATGCCATTGCTGGTCAGATGGGAGCCATTGACTGTCTACTGCAAGACTATGAAGACAGACTAGTAAATAGATCTCCAGTGGAAGATGTAGCAAGAGTTGCAGAGCAAAAACAAACACAAAAACAAAACAAAACAATGGTCCAAGCCTCTCTGGCTTCAAACAATACTCGTGAAATCAAGTCCGATTTCATTTTGGTGATTCATGGTGGGGCAGGGGAGGAAATGATGTTGAATCACAAGGTGACTGAAGTCATCGAATTTGCCCTTCAAACAGCTCTAACTCTTGGAGCACAAGTGCTTAGTCACGGAGGTAGTAGTCTGGATGCAGTTCAAAGAAGTGTCGTTGCATTGGAGGACTGCTTCTTGTTCAATGCTGGCAAGGGATCAGTATATAACAAGGATGGAGAGCATGAAATGGAAGCCACTATTGTTGATGGACATGGGAAGAATTCTGGATCAGTTGCTTGCCTTCGTAAAGTGAAAAACCCAATAAAAGCAGCCCGTTGTGTTATGGAAAAGAGTGTGCACTCATTACTGATGGGAGAAGGTGCGGAAGAGTTTCTGAACAGTCTTGGAGAGAAAGAAACGACACTGAAATCTAAGTACTTTGACACTGATGTGAGATACAAGGAGTTGATTATGAAGTCAGGTGCTGGCAAAAATAACCATCCTCAAACTGTTGGTGCAGTTGCACTGGATAAGTGGGGCAAGTTAGCAGCAGCCACATCCACTGGAGGTTTAGTTGGCAAGTGGAAAGGCAGAGTAGGTGACACGGCTATAGTGGGGGCAGGAATATATGCTGATGAGAAACTTGCAGTAACATGTTCTGGTGATGGTGATGCCTTCTTGCGCCAAACAGTTGCTCACAAGGTAGCCAGTTTATACAACCTCAAAGGTTACAGTCTCAGACAGGCTTGTAGAGAAGTAATCCATGATGATCTTGAAGACAAGTGTGCTGGAATTATTGCTGTGGAACATCAAGGTGAAGCCGTTATTGAAACCAATGCTGGGGTGATGTTTGTTGGTTCAGTGGTCAATGGCATTCCTCGAACTGAGGTTTTGAGGCCTATGAAGAGCTTTTCAAATGTAATTTGGGAAACAGATGAATTGGTAGCTCAATTACAGTCTAATCCTTGGACCCCAGGAGCCACGGTCCTTACTCGAAAGACCTTAAATGGGCCTAGTAGCATCTTTCAATTAGCGGTACCTGACTACATAACAATGTTGCAGGGTGCAAAGACAGTTGCTCATCTACTATGTGAGAAGCTTGGTGTGCATCGCTGTGCCCTTGTGTCCATGCCAGAACTTGGAAAGCCTGCTTACATCAAAGTCTTGCCTCTACATGGCCTAAAACCCAACTGGAAGCCACACCTAGCAGAGGAAATAGAGTTCAATTCTTATGACCCTGGTTACTGTAGCTCCAAAAGTGGCCCACGTTGTGAAGATACCTATCTTGACCAGTTGCAGGCAAAGATTCGCTCTCAACTCCCGACACCCAATGCCCCTTCTTGCTTTGATTTCCATGGAGAACCCTCTAATAGTGGCCTTTTCCCCCGCATCATCCGCGGTGAAGAGCAACAGTGGCGTGTTTGGGAAGACAGTGAACATGTAGCATTCCTTACTCCATTTCCAAATGCACCAGGCCTTACAGTTCTAGTACCAAGAAAACCACTTACCAGTGACATCTTTCGTCTGGATGAGAGTGATTACACAGCCCTAATTGTGGCAACACGAAAGGTTGCTCATCTTGTGCAAGGGGGAATAAATGCCCGTGGTGTTGCTCTCATTTTTGAAGGCTTTGAAATCGACTATGCTCATGCAAAGTTGATTCCATTAGTACCTCAGTCCAATGGCCTAAAGCCTCCAGCTGTGGCTTTTCAGTTCTGCTCAACTTATGCAGGATATGTAACATCTATAGATGGTCCCCCAGCCAGCACAGAGGACCTAACAGAGATCTACATGAAGATCACAAAAACTTCTCCCTCTCAGTCCTGGGAAAACCCCCAGACTCACGCTACATCAGCCATCAAGAGCAAATGGTATCGCAATCTCTTTCAAATCCAAAACACTCTGTTTCATAGCACAGTAGAGTATTTCCACAATAAATGCAAGTATGCTTATGCATTGACACCAATCACAACTGACACAATTTCCTCTCCAATGGGCTTGGGGTCAGATTCTGAGCCTGTGTTTGTCAACATGCTGGGCCAGGATGTATATCTGGCTGACTCGATGCAGTTTGTATTAGAGTACTTTCTAAGGTTTCAGGATGGTCTTCCTGGGGCTTACTATGTGTCACCCAGTTTCAGAGGGGAGGATCCTGATGCTACTCATCTCAACCAGTTCTACCATGTTGAGTGTGAGCTCCTTGGTGACATGGATGCTGCTATGAGTATAGCTGAAAGCTATGTTGCCCATTTGACTCAGGCAATGCTAAAGGAACATTCCAACATTATCTTAAATGCAGCTGGTACAATATCCCATGCTCAAGAACTGCTGAGGAATTTAGATAGGCCCCTTCCAAGAGTGACCTTGGACCAAGCCATCCACATAATGCCTTCATCTGATTGCCTTGAGTGGGTTCAGGAGGGACAACCCCATTTTGGCAGAAAACTAACCCGTAAAGGAGAAAAAGTCCTGATTGAGAAGTATGGAGGAGCTGTTTGGCTGACAGAAATGGATCATCTTGGAGTGCCCTTCTACCAGGCGTATGTAGAAGGTTCAAGCAGGAGCAAAGCCAAGGCAGCTGACCTTCTCTTTGGATTAGGGGAGACAGTAGGGCTTGGAGAACGTCACTCCACACCTGACATGGTTCGAGAGGCCTTACAACATCATGCAGTACCTGAAGACTCATACAAATGGTACATCAACATGCGTCAAGTCATCCCTCTTTCAACAAGTGGATGGGGTATGGGCACAGAGAGATACTTATGCTGGCTTCTGCAGCACAGTGATGTCAGGGACATGCAAATCATACCCAGATTAAAGGCCAAAAAGTACATGCCTTAAAGTGTCTTGGTCATATTTTATATAATGTGCAAAACAAAATGTTCTACAAAAACAAGAGGCCTCATTTATACATTCTGTATAAACAACACTCAACACATGCTATTCCCGCTATTCTCCTCAGCTTGCTCTTACCATTGATTACACTGCATTTTAGTATTTTAGTCAAATCATCAGTTTTTATTTACAGTATGTCCTCAAAACAGTAAATTGAGGGATGAATTGATTAAAACATTCAGGCAAGTTTTACATTTCAGACTATTGCTGTGTTTCCCACCCATTTTTGTATTTTGATTTATGTTTAAAGGGCTGTTAACTATAATCTCTCCCCCTCCTCGATCCAAAAATGTGATTGACACATACCATATATTACACCTACCTGTTATGTTGTAGGTCTCAAAATGTATTTTAAATACATATTCTGTTACAGCAGATATCCAAAATAAATACATTACGCATGCATATTCTAAATATGACCACATTCTGACTCATATTGCAACATTCTTGTTCATGTAAATCATTCTCACACATTTATTAATAAATTTATTAAGTCGCTGACTATTTGTATTTTCATCACTAAAAGTACAAAAAAAATCAAGTCAGCACACCATGAATGCTTGTCAGTTGACGTACGCATAAGGACATTTTTACATCAATTATTGACTTTATGAACCCCGATTTCTTCCTCATTTTTGATGTAGGATCATATCCATTGAATTTAGGATTGAATCTGATCATACATACATTTTATAAATGAGGCCCAAGGAATTTATGTTTTGAAATACTTGCAGCGTTATAGCTTGACATATAATGTATGGAGTCAATACCAAATAAACTCAAAGTAATCATAAGGATATATCAGCTTTGATACTGTATAATTAATTTTAGCAACGCTAAAGATGGTTCAATGTTTTACAATTGTCTGGCGATAGAAACTGTTTTACAGTATACCTAGATTTGAGCTGGCCTTGATATGGATTTGACTGATACACTGTTTGGTGTAAATTAGTATCTGCTACAGTTATTATTCTTTATTCTTTGTTTTGGCTTAAGATATATTTTTTGTAGGAACAGATAGTCTTTTGGGAGTATTACTGAGTTTAAATATTGCACTTATCCAAACATTGTTGCCTTTCTTTTTCTCTCTCTATTTCTTCACTTATTCTTTTTTTAACACTTTTTCTTTGAACATTATATGAATTCAAACAGTCTTGCTTGTATTTAAAAATCTAATTGTAAGATTCTTTTTCATGATTACTTCAATACATGTTTTTCAAAATATAATAATAAAATGCTGAATAAAGTACCCTGAATGTCTTTTAATTTGTTTATCATTGTAAAGTAGTTCACGCTCACGGGCAAGGAAGAGGCGAGAAACCAGCTTGATTATAAATTATAGTTTAATGATAAACTCAAAGGACAAACACACACATGACGGACATGTCCGTAAGGATCTCTCGCTCCCGCACCACCCTCTGTGATGGGCCTTTATCCCTCTCGGTGGCTTGATTAGTCTCATACGGGACCGGGTGTGTAGGATCACAACCCGACCCCGCCCTCCGCCCTGCCACAATCATCAACATTAAAAACGGACAAAAACAGTCTCCTGTTTTAAAGGCCAGATTTTGCTATAATAATGCTCAATTCTATTGTCATGTCTGATCTACTGAGAGGTGCCAGCAATCAATGAACCCATGCAGCCCAGTAAAAATGTGTAAAACATTAGCTCATATATTTCATTCATTCATATTCAGTGCTTTACTAAATAGAGCATAAATAAGTGATAAGTGGCACTAATTTCATATAAAGGGGCCACTTCCTAAATACACGTTTAGGATATATTTTGAGGATTAAATTCTAACACTATTCAACCATCCCAAATTTAAGCCTAGACATGCCATATTTCAGTACATTTTAGATATAAGTGTATAAATATTGTCTATAAATAATCACATATTCATACATGACAACCATGTAGACAAATCTCACATAAACTCATAGCCCTTGTAGTGGTAACATGAGAGCTCTGGAGAGAAAGAATGAATTCATTCTCCCAATTTGGAATGCCCAGTTCACACTACTTAGTAGGTCCTCGTGGTGGCATGGTTACTCACCTTAGTCCGGGTGGCAGAAGACACTCCATAGCAATTGGGCCAATTTGGTTGCTTAAGAGGCCTGATTGGAGTCACTCAACACAACCTGGTTTGAACTCGTAACTCCAGGGGTGGAAGTCAGGGTCATACTCGCTGAGCTAACCAGGCCCCGTCAAAATCGCTTTTGATAAATTCAACAAAAATATTTACTAGCAGCTGGTTGCAAGAATCCCCTTAAGGTGAGAAAACCATAGTGATTGACACTATTTGGGGAGAACTGAATTATGTGGGTCCAGTGAACTGAGTTACATTTTGTTGTCAATCTGCAATCTACACTGAGAAAAAAGAAAAGACTTGTTAGACTATTTTTTTAAGTTTTGCTCTCGTGAATTTTTAGAGTGAATCTTAATGGTACAAAATTAAGTAAAATCTACTTCATGACATAATATTGATTAAAGTGAGTAAATTTAACTTAATTATTTTTTTTATTTTTTTTTGTAAAACAGTAACTTTTACTTACAAATATAATTTACATTGACATTTCTTCAATTGGCAGACGCTTTTATCCAAAGCATCTTTCTTGACTGTATGATTTACATGATACTTAAATTAACTTTGTAAAACTTGGTCACATTATTAACTTCCCCTTCAATCACACGTTTAATCATGTATAATATGACACAAAGAACTCTCCCACAGAGAAGTGGTAAAATGGCTAAGTGGTCTATGAGACAACATTCTCCTGGAAAACTTGTGATAGAAACAAGAGTTACTCAACACTTGGCGCATAATACATGTTCAAGCTGATCATGAACAGGCAGATTTAAGTAGAAAATGAATTTCAGACAAAAAAAGAACTTATTTTTTTTCTAAACCACAAGATTAACAATAAAAATGATGTAAATAAACGTATTCATTATGTAAGCCCAGTGCATGCTGGGAACACCAATCTCAAAAAAGTTAAGTACAATATACTTATTTTATTTACCAGTGAAATTTACTCAAAATAGCAAATAAATATGACATGGTTTTCAACTAAATCTAACAAACAATCATAAATATTTATTTATAAGCTAGGCATATTAGAGCATTCATATTTTTGACTCTGGGAAGTGGAAGTGAATGGGGGACAATTTTTGGAGGGTTTAAAGGCAGAAAAGTGAAGCTTAAAATGTTATAAAAGCACTTGCACTAATTGTTCTGTTAAAACTCATGTATTATAAGCAGTAAAGTTGTATATATTGTCATTTTTACAGTCATTTTAGAGGTTTATGGTTTTTTGACATTATGCCATTTTTACTAACTTAACACAGAAAACGTTATTGACCCCTTGATCTGCAGTCAAATGCTCTACCACTGAGCTAAACCCTAATGCGGAAGCATATCTGAACTTCACGATATAATAATAATCATGACATTTACAAGTTATTCACACTAGCTATAAATGTCATTTTCAATCGATAAAAACAACTGTTTGATTTCGTTTTTTGAATCGCGAAATACCACACAGGCGGGATCTATCTGGATATATCTAGACAGAAGACCGACCGGTTTATTGAACTCTTTTTGCAACCTGAACTGCTGTAACCCGGTTGTACCGGAGGGGAGCGGGTAAGTGCCATGGCTGCCCAGGCACGAGCTCTCGTAGCAGCGCGATGGCTCGCGGACGCCGTCAGAAGCAACCGCGTGGGACCAAATTTGCGAATATTAGACACGTCTTGGTATTTACCTAAAATTAAACGTAATGCGAGGGCCGAGTTTCAACAAACTCACATCCCCGGAGCCTCGTTTTTCGACATCGACGGTTGTTGTGACAAAAGCTCCGAGTTTGATCACATGATGCCCACCGAGGGCGAGTTTGCAGACTACGTCGGTAATTTGGGCATAGGGAACAACACGCATGTGGTCGTTTACGATGCCAGCGATTTTGGCTCGTTTTCTGCACCACGGATATGGTGGATGTTTAGGGTCTTTGGACACAATTCGGTGTCAGTTCTGGACGGAGGGTTCAAGAACTGGTTGCGGGAGGGTCATCCCGTTACCGAGCAGTACACTGAACCAGAGCGCACCGAGTTTAATGCTTGCTTAAACCGGTCATGGGTCAAAACTTACGAGGACGTTCTGAACAATATAAAAACCCAGAAATGTCAAGTTGTTGACGCTAGAGCCAATGGGAGATTTCGTGGAGTTGAACCTGAGCCAAGGGCAAGTAAGTATGGATTGTTATTTTCCATACTTGCAGCAAAAATGGCCATCAAGATAATTTAGTCTGGGAAAACATGCACTTTACCCCCTTTTGCAAGGATTTTGCACTGTTAACAAACAGTGCATGCTCATCTCTTTCTAGTTAGAAAGAGATGAGCATGCACTGTTTGTTTATTCTTTGTGTACAGCATAATTGGTAGTTTACTTGACATTTCAAGTAGTAACTACTAATTTCTGCTGTGTGTCATGCTATACTTAATCTAAAACCATTTTAAACCAAATGTTTCTAATTATTGTATTTGTAATTATTATTATTTTGACCTGCTACTTCATAACATTCATAACGCAGAACTATTTAAAGTCATAGATCACCCAAATATTATCATTTGCTCACCCTGATTTGAGACTTTCTTTCTTTTGCTGAACACAAATGGAGATTTTTAGAAAAATATCTCAGCTCTGTAGTTCCTCACAATGCACGTAAATGCACCCCCAAATTTAAAGCCCCAAAAAGCACATAAAGGCAGCATAAAAGTAGTCCATAAGTTAAAGTGGTTAAATCCACGTCTTCAGAAGTGATATGGTAGGTGTTGCTGAGAAACAGATCAATATTTAAGAGCCAAAACATACTTTACGCAAGTACGGGAATGCAGACGCATCATGCAACGCAAGCTCGATTTTACACGTCGTTGCTTTCTGAAATGTGTCAAAGTGCAATTCATAACTCTACGCGTAGAACTGTCCACTTCTATGTTGAGTTTTCTCTTTCAGCACAACTACTGTCATGGCGGAGCAGCAGTTTGTAGAGAATAAGTTGAAGTCAAAATATTTAACACATAACAACACATCCAGTTTAATGGCACAGACGTTTGAAGGTAACTGTATAGCCCCCTTGAGTACTGAGGTTTATTCCACCACGGTAACACAGGAACGCATGTTCAGCTGGACTGCGCATTGCCAATGTGTTGGTCAAGTAATCACATCAACGTTAACATACTTACATAGAGAATGTTTTGGCCTTAAGTCCTTTTTTACTATAAATTCGCTTCCCTGCCCAGTAGAGGGCGATATGCACAAAAAATGCAAATTGCCAAAAACAAAAGAAGAATGTGAAAGTGGAGATTGATAGTAAAAAGGACTTCAATGTCGATCTGTTTCTCACCCACAACTATCCTATCCCTTCTGAAGACATGGATTTAACCACTGAAGTCATATGGATTACTTTGCATTTTATGGAGAGAGCGGAGATACTGTATTCTTCTAAACATTTCCATTTGTGTTCAGCAGAAGAAAGATATACATTTAATTTTCATACATTTCTGGGATGGCATGAGGGTGAGTAAATTATGAGAGAATTTAAATACCTTCAGGTATTTGATCTCCCTTTCTTTCTTATTATCCCAGACACAGAGCCTGGTCATATCCCTGGCTCTGTTAACATGCCATTTACCAGCTTCATGGACTCAACATCAGGTCTGGAACTTCCTGTAGATGAACTCACCAAGCTCTTCAAGCAGGCTGGGGTTGACCTGCAGAAGCCATTCTGGGTTTCATGTGGCTCAGGTGTGACCGCCTGTCACATCGCCCTCGCTGCTCATCTGTGCGGCCACCCGGGTGTGTGTTTGTATGATGGGGCGTGGGCTGAGTGGTTCACCAAGGCTGCACCAGATCATGTGATTTCTGAGGGAAAAGGAAAACAGCCATGAGCTCAATAGCCCTGCAGGTTCCCTAGAGATAGTGGCTGAGTTCAGAATGGCATACCAACATACTACTTGTACCATTTCTGCATTCAATAGTATGGTAATATGCCATTCCGAACTCAGACATTTTAAATATTTTCATGAAGCCTCTAGTATGCAATTAAAACCACATACAATCAATATACAGTTTATTTGATATTTTTATATAAATGTAATGGGCACAATGTGAATTTAATATTCCATAGATACCCATGTAGGAGAAATGTATAACATACCCAACTTTGACAAATTAAGTATTTGATCTGTTAGTGCATTCATCTTTAATAAAAGATTAGCATGCAAAGTTCTGAATTCGACACTTAATTTTCTACTGTATATTTCTGAATACAATGTTCTTTAAATATACAAATTTCCCAACACATCCCACATGAAAAAGCCTTTGGTCTCATCGTATTCATGGGGAATACCGTTCTCACTGCCAGCTTATAGAATGTACAGATATTTATCATTATTAACTACAAGTATTAATCTCGAGTCATTATCAATATATGATGACAAACATGTCCCTTGACTTTTCTGTCATGAAATAGTCAAGAAACTCTATTTAAATGTATCATTCTATAAACTTTTTTTTTTTTTTTAATTTAGAAAATATATTTGAATCTGGTACACCACTTCTTTGACATTTACAGTTATTTAGGTGTTTATTTTGTACTCATTTAATGTTCTCAGGTCAAGCATTAGTGCAAGACCTAACAAGTGTGCAAAAATGCAAAACAAAATTATTCATAATTTAAATAATTAAAAAATAATGTTTGTCCCTTGATGTCACATCATTGCTGTTATCAATGTTACAAACTTGTATTTTAAAAACATAAACTTGTGGAAAAGAACTTCCAAGGTCAAAGGTCAGAGGTCAGAATCATTCTACATAAAACAGCATAACTTCATAGGTGTTATATTGTAAATGCAGCCAATAGTAGATATATTCAGACTGATAAATTTACTTTTTGTAACGCATCATTTGAAGATGTTGAACATTTATTTTTTTTATTGCTCTTTTTCTGTTTCTTTTTGGACTTTAAAATAGACATGACAAGTCAAAAAATTTAGAACCTTATGACATTTTTCTTTGTTGTTTTCAAAAACCCAGGTTTTTCTGAAAAACAAAATTTATTATTAATCTTTTAATTATTTTAATAAGTTTTATATTCATGAGACAAAAATAACTCAAAAGAAGCCCTCATATATTACCTTTGGTAATATTGATCTCACAATATACGTTGAAACCCTTTCGCAAAACAAAATGTTTATAAAAACAATACAAATGTCAAAGATTTTCAAATTCATATAACTACCTATTATATAGCACTTTATATCCCAGTATTTTTTGTAATTTTTTTATTTACTTTTTTAAATGTTCATTTTATGTATTAGTTGTTGTTATTCTCTGTTTCACATACTCTGAACTGTACCACAATGGCTTATATTTGCTTTGTACTCCATTGTACTTGTCTGTAATTGAACTAAAAAAAAAAACTATAATAATAAATATTAAAAAGAAAATAATAATAAATCAGAGCATAACGCTGCGGTCCCATAGACATTATATGGGCGGTACACTGCTGAAGAGGCAAAAGGCCGTTTTTCTTAATGGATGTCTACGGAGGAGAAGCTCATACCTTTATTTTTCACATTCACAATTAATCTTCAACAGTTTTAAACACACACAAACAATTATTATGGAGCTAACTGTGTGTGGAATTTACAACGATAAAATTGCTGTTTTATAAGAGAAGCCAAAGAGTAAAGAAGCTTCTATACTCTTTTGAGAAGCCACGGACAATGTTGCGACCTGTGGATGTCAGTTTACGGCTCTCCCCATTTTTAGAGACAAATATCCGCAAACGGCGACTTACTGTCGTAACATTGTAGTTGGCAGTTGCGCTCTCTCGTAATAGATGTTTTAATAACAGAATCTCTGAAGAGGCTCCTCAAATGTGCATATGGTCTGTAATTTTGTCACAAGGTTAATTTAAATGTGTCATTGGCGTTACGTTGTTTAATGTTCACGTTAAAGGTAACTTAATTCAATGGTAATTAAAAGGTATGATTAAATGATTTTAGTCTGATCAGATGGGTACTTAATTTGAATTCCTTGCTTCCTTCGTCCAACAAAGTTAAAGGTGTACACAGTAATTTTTACCTCATTAAAAATGTTGAACTCCCAAAAGACATGAATTGTAATTTTGCAATATATGTAGGTAATCATGACCACTCATATTAAAATAAAGACTCCAGTCATATCAGTAACCTTATAAAAGCTGTTTTACTCTACATGGAGAGGGTCCGCACATGGGGGCTGCTAAATTTCTACAATGGCATCTGAAACAGAAAACTATTGATTTTAAATGATGCTGCATCCAGGCCACTAGATGTCAGTTTAAGTCTAATATGATACAAAGACAAAAATTACTGATTGCAAATTCATAGTAATTAATTACTAACTACTAATTACATCTTCTAAAGTGTAATTAGATTACTGTACTAATTACTCTGTCTGAAAAGTAATTGCATTACTTATTACTAATTACTTTCTAAAACCCTTATCAACTTCGACCAGATGAAAAATACAAGGATAGACATTAAACTGTTCTATTAATTCTTTCAAATAAATAATATAAAATCAAATAAATTATTCATGGACTAGCCAAAGAATTTAAGAGGACAGCGTTAAAGTAGAAAACACACACACACACACACACACTGATGAACAGCTGATTTCTGACTCGCAGTGTCAGGAACAATTTCCTATGCAATAACCCAGTAACTCTGTCTCTAATCAGCCACCTATTTTCTGGTTACTACTTATTATTTATTCACCATTCTCTATTTCAGAGCTGTTCATTCTGTTCATATTATTTATTGTCATATTGTATATAGGCCTACTGTATACCAATTCCACCAACCTCAAGTCACAACTCCTGCACAAAATACTTTTACTATTATTCCAGCATCCTTTGCACTATGCTTCATCGCACTGTGTACATGTATGCATGTATGTGTACCTGTATATCACATCCACCTCCGACATGTACATAATAATGATAATTATAATTTTACTCCTGCATCCTTTGCACTCTGATCACTGTCTATATTGTTTTTGTTCACAGTGTGTATATTTGTGTTGTCTACACTGTAGCCTGTGTCTGGTTTTATTTTATTATTGTGTTATTGTATTTTTGTATGTGTAAGCACATCGTGAGCAATGTACAATCCTGAGTCAAATTCCTCGTATGTGTACACATACCTGGCAATAAAGCTGATTCTGATTCTAATTCTGACATACATATAGTAATATGTCCATATTACTCACCTCAATCCAGGTGGCGGAGGACAAGTCTCAGTTGCCTCTGCTTCTGAGACCGTCAATCCGTGCATCTTATCACGTGGCTCATTGTGCATGACACCGCGGAGACTCCCAGCATGTGGAGGCTCATGCTACTCTCCACAAACCACGCACAAATTACCACACACCCCATTGAGAGCGACAACAACTAATCGTGACCATAAGGAGGTTACCCCATGTGACTTTACCCATACCTAGCAACTGGGCCAATTTGGTTACTTAGGAGACCAGGCTGGAGTCACTCAGAAACACCGAACTGGTGACTCCAGGGTTGGTAGTCAGCGTCAATACTCGCTCAGCTCCCAGGCCCCCAGAAAACATATATTTTAACATTAGATATTCATTTTGATTTAAAATTCACTATTGTTTTATAGAGAATTGTTCTACAGTCTATAAAGTATTTAACACAAATACATTAGAAGTAACTATAATTACATTATAGAAAATGCAGAGTAATCCCTTTACTTTTTCTTTCAATTAAAATTATAGTAATTAATTACTTAGTAATGCATTACACCCAACACTGCTGAGTGCACCTTTAAATAATAAAACACTAAACTTTTATCGGCGAAAACTGATCTGAACTAGTTGAAAATGTAAATCTGCATCTGCCATTCTACGTGTTTCCCTCTGCCATACTTCAAATGGCCGCACACGATGGACGCTCATAGTCGTCCCCGATAATGCCTGGGGGTCCTGTGAGCAATAACAAACAAGCGCTGGTCTCCGTTCACGACCTGTTTTTCTTTAGTACTCGCATAAAAATGGACGCAATTTAAACCCGTTGTAAGATCTGCAAACATTTTACCAACGGTTTAGCATATTCACGGGCTTTCCACAAATTTCAAAACATTGATATATCAGACATTGGTCATAATTAGCTGGGTGGCAACGCATTCTCCTGACACAGTTTTATCTTTTTAAGCGTTTGACTTCTTATTTGTGAGGTTTTTCTTTTTATTCAAACGTTTTTTATTGACTGGGAAAGGTATTTCTGAACATTTTGTGAAGGTAAGAACGCAAGAAACTGTCATGTGACAGCTAGCCACATAATGCTAATAAATTAACACGTAAGCTTGGCAAAACAAGTTTCACGTTAACGCTTTATCCTGTTGAAATTAGTCCACTAAAAGTGTTTACACTGTGTCCATCCATAATATTCTACTGTTATCTTTATTTTTGCTATATGTATGCACTAACGAAACGTTTGATGGTTGATTGTAAACACATCTGTTCACAGGGCGGTGTTGTTCAACCATGTCTGGAATTGCTTTGAGTAGACTGTCACAGGAGCGCAAAGCCTGGAGAAAAGATCATCCTTTTGTAAGGGACACACTAACACACGATGTTTGAAAGCTGAGCTTGCAAACTGTTCAGTCAGTCAGCCAGCAATGTAGAATACCCTGTATGAATAAAATAGTCATTAGCCTCTTTTGATGTCTTAAGTTAAATTGTCTTTTTTAGTGTGAATGCTGTGCACTGTGTCTGTTACTTTTGGTTGTTTTTTTTTCTGTAGGGTTTTGTGGCTGTACCAACCAAGAACCCAGATGGCACCATGAATCTAATGAATTGGGAGTGTGCAATACCAGGAAAAAAGGGGGTAAATAAGTGTATATATATCAACTTTCTAACATCCCTCTGCACAAACCATGATTGTCTCTTAAAGAGATAGATCAACCATTAAGGAAAATTCTCTCATCATTTACTCATCTTCATGCCATCACAGATGTTTATAACTTTCTTTTCTTCAGCAGAACACAAACAAAGATTTTTTTAAAAGAATATCTCAGCTTTGTAGGTTAAAACTCCAAAAGCATATAAAGTCAGCATAAAAGTAATCCATAAGACTCAAGTGGTTAAGTTAATGTCTTCTCAAGCAAAACGATAGCTTTGGGTGAGAAACGGATCAGTACTAGTAGAGGTCTGCTCGGGATGGATTTTTCAGACCCGCTCCCGAGAGATTCAATCCTGCTCCCCAAAAAAAAAAAAGTCACATTTTGTCCTACTCCCACCTGTGAAATTCTGCAGGTAGAGGTCTACGCAAATTTTTCCATTCCGCTCCCATAAGATAATGTCCCACTCACATTTTCTCCCACTCCCGCCTGCAACTTTCACGTTTTGTCCCGCTCCCACCTGCAAAATCCTGCAGAAATTGTTCAGTCCCACTCCCATAAGATTCTGTACCGCTCCCATAAGAAATATTCCATATTTTGTGAAGCTCCCACCTGCAACTTTCACATTTTGTCCCGCTTTTACCTGCAAAATCCATCAGGTAGGGTTCAATGTTAATTTTTCAGTCCTGCTCCCATAAGATTCTGTCCTGCTCCTGCATTGTGTATATATGTATATGTAATATTTGGTCAAACTCCCACCCACAACTTTCAAGTTTTGTCCCACTCCCAAATGCAAAATTCCACAGGTAGACTTTTACGCGCCTATAAATAGTTTTTGTTGCTTTTGCGCAATAGATCATTAACATGACTAACATTCTGTACCTTAAATGCATAAATTGTAGTAATTTTTATTTTATTTTTATATTTATATTTTGTGAGTCCCATGAATAATTTATTTCTAATTTTCCCACACACATCTGTGTCTTTCCACCCGCACTCGGCAATCAAAACTTGTTCTCACACAAAGTGATCGTATCCATTTAGAAGTTATTCATTTGACTACTGAAGTTGTATGGATTACTTTTATTACGATTGTCTGTGCTTTTTGGGGTTTTAAAGGCCTGATTAATATCCACTTGCATTTTATAGACCTACAAAGCTGAAATATTCTTCTAAAAATCTTTGTTCGTGTTCAGCTGAAGAAAGTAAGTCATAAACATCTGTGAAGGCATGAGAGTGAGTAAATTATGAGAGAATTTTCATTTTTGGTTGAGACTGTGATTATGCAAAGTATTATGGATGCACTGATGTGAACATTTTTGGCTGATACCGATTAAAATGATTTTTTTTTAAACTGCAGGCCGAAGCTGATATTATGTCACTTATTTTTTGCATAGTAATTATACTTCAGAAATTTTACCAAGAGCTGCAAAAGCTATTTTCTCGTCCTAACCATAAAGATCTACTGAACATGGAGTGGATCTGTTGCAACACATGACAGTCCAGGATTTTTTTGACAGCCAAAATGAAAGATAAATATAAGAGAAAAAAAACATCTCCTGAGAGGACAATTATTTTGTATTTCTAAAACATTTTGGCACTCATTATGGCAGTTCTGATCTATAAAACAGTTGACATATTATGATAGAACATTACAAAAACATGCTTTCTTTTCAGATTTCACTATTTTGGTATACGTTTCTTTAATATTACACAGAAATTATTATAAACTTCATACAACCAAATTAATGTATGTAATTATTTATATATTAAACCATTGGGTTTTTTTTTTACTTGGTCAATAATTTGCCGATAAATATTGGTGGTGTATTAATTGGTGCATCCCTACTTGTAAAATATTGCAAAATCTTCTGTTTTCTGTAGACTCTTTGGGAAGGAGGTCTGTACAAACTGAGAATGCTCTTTAAGGATGATTACCCATCTTCCCCACCAAAATGTATGTTTGCTTTTTTTCAATGAGAGGAGGCATGTTGTGGCCAGTGTATGTGTATGTAATAAGTTACTCGCTTATAACTGCAATTAAACAAATTACGAATTTCACCTTTTCAATAAAGTTTTACTTTTATGTATATTTATTCATTTAATAGAATAGAAAACGTACTTTAACAGACTCCGCTGTTCTCATGGAGTTGGAAGTTCATAAAAGCTTTTATATGTAGAACCTTGATTTTACACCTTATCATTTATTCTCAGGTAAGTTTGAGCCTCCGATCTTCCATCCAAACGTTTATCCTTCAGGAACAGTGTGTCTTTCCATATTGGAGGAAGAAAAGGACTGGAGGCCAGCCATCACTATTAAACAAGTAAGTTAATATACACACACACACATACATATTGCCATGTATAGACATCTGTCTTTAAATGTGTAGTGTGTAATTGTGTAAATAAGCTGCACCACTAGCAGCAACAAACAGACTGGCGGAGGGGAAACGGACATCATTTTTGCAATACTGTTTGGCACTGCTAGTGGGACAGAAATTTCACACTTTTTAATATTTCACAAATTTAAATATTAATGTGATAGTTCACCCAAAAATGAAAATTAATTTAATCATTTTCTCACCCTCATTTAATCCCAGATGTGTATGACTTTCTTTCTTCTGCTGAACACAAACAACATTTTTTTAGAAGAATATCTCAGCTATGTAGGTCCATACAATGTAAGTGAATGGTGACCAACATTTTGAAGCTCCAAAAAAGCACATAAATGCAGCATAAAAGTATTCCATAAGACTCCAGTGTTTTAATCAGTGTCTTCTGATGCGATCCAATTGGTTTTGGGTGAGAACAGACAAAAAAATATAACTCCCCTTTTCACTATAAATCTTGACATCAGCAGGTCTTCTTCATGATTTCAAGCTTGATTACACTTCCTAGTGCCATCTAGCACTCTGCGCTTGCGTCAAGCACTAGGAAGTGTAATCGAGCTTGGAGACTGCAATGACAAGATGTACAGTGAAAAAGGAGTTACATTTTGGTCTGTTCTCACTAAAAACCGATTGGGTCACTTCAGAATAAATTGATTAAACCACTAGGTAGGGATGCACCAGCTGTGCATAAGGTCTTACGTAAGTTGGGATGTAAAGTTCACACTAAGGTCTTAGTAACTACGTTAGTTTGTAACCAATTCAGAGCTTAATTTGGTTGCACCACCTGTTTTTAGTCACATAATATGACGTTTACCTGTATTATCCAATAAACAGCCTTCAAATTTGTACACGGAAGTGTTAAAAAGTTGTGAACTTCAATTTGATCTTGTTACAGTTGATGTTCAAAACTGGTTTGCTCACATATATGTCAGCTGTAATAAATTATATCCCCATTAAAATATGATAAATTGATATGATATAATAATAGTAGATTTGATAAATAGTAGGCCTAGGCTATATTTGCACTGTGTACATAAAAATATACGGGAACTGTATCTAAAATAATTAAGGGGTGATAAATAAATACTAATACAACCACCTGGAAAAAAATAGATTTTTATTCATTTTAATATCTTATATATTTTGTTGAAACTTGACTCCCAAGCGACGCACCTTAAAAACTTCATGCTGAAGTGCCACTTAAAAGTGCGAATTTTTCTCGCTTGTAAATGTCAACATCATACTATATGTCGAAAGGATTGAAGCCTGTCATGCAAAACATGAGCTCATTGATGTCATTAAATATCAGTCTGCTTTTTTATTCCATCAGTTACTCCTGGTTGGAGGCTTCAGTAAATATTTAGTTTATAAGTAGGGTTACGCTCTACCCAAGTTTTATGGTACAACGCTCCAATATTTAGTAGTGCATAAATTGTGACTGGTGCCCTTTAACTCCACAACTAAGCTAAGTTGTAACTTGCTTCAAAATTTTGGTCACCATTCACTTGCATTGTATGGACCTACTGAGCTGAGATATTGTTCTAAAAGTCTTTGTTTGTGTTCGGCAGAAGACAGAAAGTCACACATCTGGGATGGCATGTGAGTGAGTAAATAATGAGTGTTCATTTTTGGGTGAACCATCCCTTTAATTGCAGGTTCACTTGGAGGTATGTTATCAAACATGCACAAATAGCAGGGCTTCTTGAATGCAAATTCACTGAGAAACTGTGCTAAATTGTATAGTTGTGGTTGTAGATTTTACTGGGTATCCAAGAGCTCCTGAATGAGCCCAACATTCAGGATCCAGCACAGGCAGAGGCCTATACGATATACTGGTAAGCACAGACACATAGCCAAATCCTGCATGCACAGCTTTAATATTTTTACTACAAAGATGTGGACATATACCAAACCCACTCTCTCTCTCTCTCTCTTTCTTTCTCCTGCAGTCAAAACAGGATGGACTATGAAAAGCGTGTGCGGGCACAAGCTAAGAGATTCGCTCCAACATAGAGTGGCAGATGCACAATCTAACAGCCTGTGCCCAGCCACTTAATAAATCCCCCAAAATTGCAGTTGATGAGTGTAAATAAAGATTTGATTGGTTTTCCCACACCGCATTTAAAAGAAAGAAAATGTACGAAGACCGACGTTGATGTTGGCTGATCTGTTACTAGTGTTGTTGCATAATGTGATGGTGAAGGTTATTATTGATGAAGCTGGTTAAAGTTCAGTCGCTATGGAACCATTTTTACCCAGAGCAAAAATGTAATCGATAAAGGTTTTTTGTATATAGCCTATATAAACATAATGGAAGTTATTTACTTTTTTACAGTTTCATGACATTTAATATGTGTGGCCATATATATGTGATGAGTGTATGAATTATTTGAATAAAACAGAAAAGCGGTTAATTCAAGCATTGCTTATTTTTGTCATTTTTATTTAATAGTGCGTACAGTCCAAAAACACTTTCTTTTTGTCATTATCGTATTATCTCGCTGTTACCTGCTCTTTTTTTTTTCTCTCTCTCTCGGATAGTAATGTTTTAAAGGAATATTCCGGGTTCAATACAAGCTCAATCGACAGCATTTGTCAATTAATATTTATTATCACAACAATGTATTTTGACTCATCCCTCTTTTAAAAAAATAAATAAGAAAAAGCAAACATGTGGGTTACAGTGACTTACAATGGGTTCACTAACGATGGAAGTGAATGGGGAATCGGGGATGTTATAAAAGCACTTACATTTATTATTCAGTTAAATATCATGTATTGTTTGAACTATACTGTTGTTTAAATCATCATAACAGCCGTTTTAGAGTTTTAAGGTTTGTTGACATTAAATCGTTATGGCAAAAAAGTTGTACAATTGTGTATAAGTGAACACATATAAGGTGAGTTAGCGATTTTAACACATGATTGTAACGTCTTGTTGATGTATCTCGTGTCTATACTTTTAAATTGGGTATTTTAACGTTTACGGATTGGCCCTATTCACATCCATTGTTAGTGTGTCACAAAAAAAAAAAAAAAAAAAAATAATAATAAAAAAAGAAGGGACAAGTGAAAAATTATTTTTAAGATTATATATATTCTGCAACAAATGCTTTCGATTGAGCCTAACTTGTATTGAACCCGGAATATTCCTTTAAATACCTCCAGACTGTCAGCCGATATCGCACGAGTTTGTTTATGAAATGTCCGTAACCGTTGGAATGTGTCGTCGTCTCAGCCCGATGATTTATTAATGTCGACGCTAAGCGCAGGTTGAGTCTCACCCACATGCCAACCAAAGTAGGCACGGATTCAACTTGAACTATATTTTCAAAAGGTCTGATTTTTTTCTCTCTCTCGCAGTATTTAATCGTCACTTGCCTTTGAAATAACCTGTAAACAGCATTCACCACGAATATTCGAATCAACATGATTTGTTTACCTGCACAAAGTTTCAGAGGCTAATGCAGCTAGTTCAGAATTAGCTAGTTATCTGGTTATCGTGCTTATTTAAAAATATACGAAGGCTGGACCAAAGCAATATTTCAGGATGAGCACTAACGACCATTCAAATGACGTACACAGCAGGAACCAGGTTAGTTCTGCACTACCCAGGATTAGCCTATGTGTACTGCAGTATGCAAAGCTAATCATAAAATGTATCATGTTTTTGTTTATCTTTGTTTATACATACATATGTATGCTCATACTATGGTTGTGTAACTGTGTTTCTATGTGAATGTGTTTTAGGTGAGCAGAGTGCTCTGCCCGCAGGTTCTTCCGCTTTGTGCTCCACATTACTCGGATACAGGCTCAGTTTGCACAGATAAGCACAGATCTTATCGCATGATGGGCCACTTTCAGCGTGCAAACATATTCCCTGGTGCGTTTCACACATGCACAAACTGCACTTTTTTAGTGTATTATGTAAACATATTCACCACAACCTAAATAAAATCCCATATAATATTTATTACAAGCAGAACTGCAAAATTGTCTCCTAACCACTGTACCTTTATTACAGGGCCCACTGTGGTGTGGTCATCTCTGGTCAAGGATTCATATGTTCAACATCCCCCATCAGCCTTTGTTCGTGATCCAGAGCACTGGCACGGCCATAAAACCGATTTCTTAGGTTGGTATTTCAAGATTTTTGCCTGACTCATTTCTCAACATGTTTTCCATTTATCTTTCTATAAATGGAACCGAAGCTCAAGTTGGTATATGATCTGAACTATTGTGGTTTCTCAGATTTGCCACAATGATTCAAAAGAGATTCAGAAAGAAACTTTTTACATGAATTCTGATTATGATCAGTACTGCATTTATAACCACTGCATAGTGCGCACAATAGCTCAGCTCTTTTCTCAATATCATGAATTAGACCTCCAATCATGTGGCTTGTTGAGGAGAGGTGTGCTATTACTTTTCTAAGGAATAAGATTTGCGACTTTCACCTGGCAGAAGATAAAATGGGAGAAAAAATCCAATAGGCTTGCACTGAGGAAGGGGCACGAATGTCAGAAGCTACGTACACAGCGCAGCTGACTGTGGCCCAAATCAGATTTTTTTCCCCTCACGTGTGACAAAGATATTTACTGTGTGAACAGCCACAAGTGCATTGAATGATTCTGACATTTTCAAATCTGATCTGGGACACCATCATTTGTGGAAATAAATTGGATTCATATCTGATTTTTTTTCCAATATGCTTTCAGGCTGAACAGCCAGGTCAGATTTAATGTGAGATATATATATATATATATATATATATATATATATATATAATATAATATAATAATTTTTTTTTTTAACATCAATCTCAGCTATTGTCATTTGCGCCCTTGATCAACCCGTATATAAAATAATAGGTGTTGAGTTTAGCAATTAGTTTGGATTACACATAAAAAGAAAAATACATGCATGTAAAGATAACTAGGGAAGCACTGATACCACTTTTTCTCTTCTGATCCGATTCCGATATCGGAAATCTCAGTATTGACCGATCCGATACCAGTGTTGTTTTTTGCATAATCAGTTTAGAATTTTTGTACAATATTGTGTTGAAATATTTGGGGGTACTCTTTAATATGTAAAGAAACACAAACCTCTAACGTACACATTATATAGCTTATTAAGAAACACTTTATTATTATTAACTAGTATACTGGATAATGTAGCAGCAAAATTAACAGTATTTCCAGTATAAGTCATCAGTAGAAAAGAAGCAGTTTTTTTTTTCCACTTGTATCTGGACTTTAAAGGATTTAGATCTCAATTTTGTTCAATTTAGTTGTAAGATATCAGCTCACTTTTCATTCACACAGTTATTTTTTGGAACCCATTCAACTTAAATATTATTATAATAGTAATATATAGTAATATATCTCAATCGTGCACCTTTAACTTTTAAACCCTCCCGCTTTTATATTGACATTCTGAACTCTCCAGGAAGTCCTGTATGTGTGTCTGTTTGTAGGCAAGTTCACAGTTGTTTAATTCACTTCTTATTCAAATTCTGGTAAAATGCCCCTCCAGTGCCTCAAATATGGAGCACCGCGTGAAGTCTAAAAATAGCCGAGAGTGTGCGCTGGAGCTGTGCGTGCATTTTATATATTTACTTATTAAACACAGCCTTTTGTGATTCACCGAGCTCTCGCAAGACTTCAAGTGTCTTCAAGTGGCTTTTAATAAAATGCAAGAGTCATATTAACTACTTTAATTGTGTTTTTATGGATCTTTTATGTAATTTTTTGAGCTTCACAGTAAGAAACATGACTAACACACAGTATCGGATTTAGATCAGGCTCATCGGACTGATACCCAATCCGTCTAAAAGATACAGTATCGGAGCCAATACCGAAACAGGTGATCGGTGCATACCTATGAATAGAGGTGGATTTATGTAACGGTGCTCTTACTGTTGTCATTCACACAGAAAACAAAGTTTATATATTTTTCAAACTATATCAATAATAAGCAAGTAGGTGCAAATTTGAAAAAATTGAAAAAAGTGCTTGGTAGTAACAGGTTACATGTAATATGGATTATGTAATCAGATTACAAAACTCAAGTGCTTGTAATTAGATTAAATTACATTTTTAAATACTTCCAATCAGATTAAAGTTACTTTTTGTCGATTACATGACTACATATTATTTTGTCAAAGGCAGTAAATTGCTCATAATTTATTGAGCCCTCTAATAATTCTTCTTTTTATATATTTTTCTTAAACATGTAAAACATGTACAAATGCGACAATCTTATCATACTCAAATGCACATGACATCAAATAAACAAGAATTATGTCAGGAGTAATCTAAAAGCAATCAGAATATTTCACGTTTTAAATGTAATCCAAGAGATTAGGTTACTGACTACAATTTTTCAGATTACAGTGCAGAAGTAATCTACCCAGCACTGATTATAAATAATTCTTCTACTAACCTTTCATGTAACTATGGCATTGTAATTGTATTACATTAACAGTAATGATGGCTAATTGTAATTTTTATTATAATTTAATTACAGTAGGCTAATCATTAATATTATAATTATGGACATGCCAGGTTTTGTTGCTGGTCACTTTCCATGCTGGTGTAAAATGGTTAATGCTGGTTAGTGCTGGTTTGGTGCTGGTCTGGTGCTGGTCTAGCTGGTAGACCAGCATAGCCATGTTTTTCACTGGCGAAACCTAAATGAAGTTGGTTGACTGGTGGTTAAGCTAGTAAAGAAGCCTCACACCAGCATGTGAACAGCCATACAAAGACTTTCTTTTAGCTGAAAATCTGATTTAAGCCACATTAATCTGCATTGTGAACATAGCCATTTAGACTTGAGGGTGGGCTGTTTTGACTTGGGCCTCTAAGTAACAACTCAGCACACAGCAACCTTAAAGCAAGGCCCTGGCAACCATTCTGACCACCCTAGCCTCATTGTGGTGTGTTTTGCATGGGCAAATGCCACTCACATTTTCAAAATCAGTTTTAAAAAGCAGACTTTAAATATTAGAAAATAATTGTCTTTGCTTAATAAATCACTTAACCAAGCCATATCTCTTCTCCTGCAGTGAAGTGGACAGAGCAGAACTTTCTCGAGAAACGACTGCATAAGCTGCTGAAGGAATTGGAGGGCAAGGGTGTGTCCAAATGAGCCTGACATTTGTCATTTTTGAAAACCTCAGCAAATAAACGCCTTTAAAATCACAATTTCAGAACACCCAACCTATTACTATTGCTGCTCAGTCCAAAGGGACTTCAAGTACTGTTTGAGTTTACTAAATTAATGTATAAGTGTCTGTCACTTGTCACTTTGGATTAAAGCAAAAGTTACACAAAACAAATTTGTAAATTGATTTTTGCGATCCATAGGTTTTTGATTCAAAACTATTTTTGCAAATTCAGAACGATTCGATTCGTTTAAATAAAGATTTAATTAACGATTTGATTTAGTATTTCTTTATGCATTTATAGGATTCTTTAAATACTTCCCTTAATGTGTCTTAGACAAGAAAAAGAAAGACAAACTAATTAAAGGAGCATGAAACATTGACTTCAAGCGTTTAAAATGGTAACTGCTGTACAAATTAAAAATATTGGAGAGAGTTGTCTCCCCCACCCCCTCCTCCCCAGACAAAAAAGCTCACGCAGGTTGCCAAGTTGACGACACGCAACAGGAACAAGCAAACTGACATTGGCAAGTGACAAGCCTTACACTGTAAGTTGATCAGCTATAAGTTTGTAATGTTTTTATTGTTTGCTAATTATAAACCAGCTAATGTGGATTTTTTATAACCGTCAATGTTAGTCAAGTCAAGTGGTTTTTATTGTCGTTCAACCATATACAGTTCGTACAGTACACAGTGAAACGAGACAATGTTCCTCCAGGACCATGGTGCTACATAAAACAACATAGGACAAAGACAGACCCACATGAGACTACACAGACTAAATAACATACCTATATACAGTGTACGTGCAAATGTGTTTGTTTTGCAAAAATTACTAAACATTAACAGGACAATAGGCACAGTGAGAGACAGTGCAGCGCCGACCAGTACACAGAAGTGTAAAAAGATGACAGTTTCTAAAAATGCAGAATGTAAACATAACATACTATGAGATAGTGTTCTATGCACATAGCAGTTATTGAGGTAGCAGCCAGTTATAAAGTGGCAGTTATTAAAGTGCAACTCAGGACGTGTGTGAGTGTGTGTGTGTGTGTGTGTGTGTGTGTGAGTGTGTGTGTGTGACAAACCAGTCTCTGAGTATTGAGGAGTCTGATGCCTTGGGGGAAGAAGCTGTTACACAGTCTAGTCGCGAGGGCCCGAATGCTTTGGTACCTCTTGCCAGACAGCAGGAGGGTGAAGAGTTTGTGTGTGGGGTCGTCCACAATGCTGGGGGCTTTGCGGTTGCAGTGTTTTTTTGTAAATGTCTATGATGAAGGGAAGAGAGACCCTGATGATCTTTTCAGCTGTCCTCACTATCCTCTGCAGGGCTTTGCGGTCCAAAACAGTGCAAGTCCCAAACCAGGCAGTGATGCAGCTGCTCAGGATGCTCTCAATAGTCCCTCTATAGAATGCAGTAGCTAGATGTATTGCTGGCTTCCATGGCTGCAGAGCGCTGTGTTTGACCGTTAACTTGTTTCAAATCTGGCAACCTGGGGTGTCGAACTACTATTGGGAAATGGGCAGTGGGCGGGATCACACAGGCCAAAACACTGGAATGGACTTTTCAAAGTAGAATATATTGGCTGTAGCATTGTTTTCGGAGAAGCCAGTATTTCAACTTAGCATGTTTCCTAAATCTCTGATAACATATTATGATAATTTAATGCTTTAGTACAGTAAATATATTACATATTGCTCTTTTTTTTAGATTGTTTGTAATGGGGGGATTACATTACACCATGTGAGGATCGGAAATGTGAACTTTGCTAGTTTTAATACCTTTTAATGACAAACCGGTGAGATTCGATACACTCTGTTCTATAACTGTTCTAGGAGGACAGGATGTCAAAGAATTAAAAATTCTTGGGCTCTGGAGACATTAAAAGACACTTACTTGCTCAGGCTGACACCCCTGAGCAGGCCGTGGACCGGGGATTTTATTTGGTCGGAGATTTCTGGGAATTGCAGTGAGATGTTGAGCATGTCGGCAATGCTGACGAAGTTCATCGTTGACTTGGAGGGTTTTGCAGTGATATGTCGATTGATCACCGCCATTGAGTTGGAATTTACTGATGTGGTCCCGAGTGGGGGATGTCGAGAAACAGATGAATTATCTAGAGTCATTGGGGAGGGAATTATCTGCTAATCCGCTAGTGACCAAGGTGGATTTGGAGTTTGTCTGGGAGAAGTTGGAGGACATGGAAAACCTTAGCTGGCGGAATAAGGTCTGTATCATTGGAGTCCCGGAGGGAGTGGAGGGACAGAATGTGGTGGAATTCGTGGAGGGACAGAATGTGGTGGAATTCCTGGACGGGCTCTTTCCGAGTCTGCTCGACATAGCAGGCCATAAGCTGGAAATCGAGCGAGTTCATAGGGTTCTGGCTCGGAGATCCGCTGAGGGAGACGGGCCCAATGAATTCTGGCCAAATTTCTGAAATCATCCAATAAATATCTGGTGTTATGTGAGGCGAGGAGTAAAGGAAGGCTTTCTTGGAAGAACCACAGCATTTTCTTATTCCCACTTTGCAAACTCGAACTAGAAATCCTATATATTACTGTGCTATTTCACATTGAAAAAATGTTTTGCTTTCAGAGTCTTGGAATGGAGTTAGGATAAATATACGGCTCATTTCAAACTGTTCTGAGACCAGTGCACACAGACAGCACACTGGAGGTTAAGTCATTCACTAAATAGGGAGTAAGGAAGAATCCTGTATCTTTACTATGAAGCCAAGTGCATTCAATCCAAACTTCTGATCAAAAGTTCAGTTTCTGGCTGCAGAGGAACCATTTAAATGTGTACGCAGTATTTTTTGTCTTTGTATCCTCTTGGACTTACACTGACACCTAGTGGCTTGGATGCTGCATCATTTAAAATCAGTAGTTTTCATTTTCAGATGCCATTGTAGAAAATAAGTATTCACCGTCAGCCATGATTAATTTAATCAATGAGTGAAAGTGTCAAATAACAGGATTGTTAGAGAAATGTCATATGATTCTAACATGGCAGCCCCCATGTGTGGACCCACTCCTTGTAGAATGTTACTGAAATGACTTGTCTTCATTTTAATGTAAGAGGTCAAAATCACAATTCTTGTCTTTTGGAGTTAAACTTCATTAGTGAGTGCACCTTTAACATGTTTGGCATGTATAATGTATAATTTCATTTTAACATGGTTGGCAGTGATTGGACGATGCTGACATTAATTAATTATGCTCATTTCTGATGGGTCAAATGCTTCAGCATTGGCTATCACTTATTTGTTTGAGAGTGCAGAGAGAACATTGAGATTGTGTTGCCAAAGTAGAAAAAAAAAACATTGTAACAAAATTCAAATCAAGTCAAATAATGTGTATTTATATAGTTTTTTATTTGTGCTGTTCCCAATACATATTGTTCCAAAGCAGCTTTACAGAAAATCAGCTGCAATGTTTCAAAAACATGAATAACCAACACTCCTGGAAGCATAAACAATTTGTTAAAAAAAAAAATTCTGACTTTCTAAAGCTTGGTATTATTTAACATTTCAAAACTTAGTCCAACTGTCCACATATGAGGACATACATTTTGAGGAAAACTGTTTGTGCTAGAAATTAATTTTTTATTTTACTTTGTTTATTAGGTGCAACTAGTAACAAAGTCATGCTCGGGTTTCAGGAGGATATCACTGGCAGTCTTGAATCCACATTGACAATCAAATCGGAATCAAAATCTAATTTAAACCTGGATGTGAACAAAGTTTTAGTGTTTTGAAAAATTTAAACAAAGGAATGCAATGACATAAAATGAATAAGAAATATGTAAGATTCTGCCCTATTTCTAGGTCACTAATAAAGTAAGCAAATTTTCGACTGACTAGACAAACTTCTTTGTACATATGGCATATAGGTTAGATTTCCTTGCTCTCTCTGAAGCACACATGATGCTCTTTGGAGTATTTTCAAGTCATGCTGGAATTACATTAATTGCCAGGTTTTGCACAGACTTGTGGAGTCCAGTGCATGCTGTCATTATTCAGTAAGGTGCATGCTCCAATACACCAATATACCAATTTTTATGCTCATAATTTTTTAATGGAGAAAAACTGCATTCAATTTGGAAAATGCAAGTTCTTATGGTCGATCACTGGTATGCTGATTGACAAACAAAAATTACATTGAGAGCACAATGACAAATCTGTTGTGATAATAAGTGAATCAGAAGGAGTTATATGCCAGAACCTTTGGTTCCTTTTGCTATATCATTACTAGATACACATTTACTGTAATGCCATTATTATAGACATATTGTAAAGAAAATTTTACACAATGAATACCCTGGTCATTGTTTAAAGAATAGGTTTTTACTTATTTGTAGCATTAGATTGGCTGGATTTATTTTTTATTTTATTTTCTGGCTCGCGTGATATGAGCACGAAGCGATCATCTGTGTTCCAGCTGGTGGACTTTCTGCCTTCCTTGTGTAATATGGTGCCCCCTTAGGGTGTTGGTGCCCTATGCAGACTGCGTAGTCTGCTAATAGAGAGCAGCGGTACTGCATGCTGAGATCAGTGAGGTGCATCGCAGTTCAACCGGCAGGTCATTTCGGTGAGGTTCGGTGGTAACCAACCTAAATCCAAGGTTCAGGCAATGGCATATGAAGTATGCAGTATCTTATAGTTGGAGTTAGCATCAGTTCATCCTCTGAAGTCAAATGACTGAAGTGCTGTTTGGCTAGCACCGCCTGTAGTTTGTCGTCATCACTCAGAGACACGTAGAAGTGGAGTCCGACAACAAACAGGACTGCAGCTGGATCTGGCTGATTCTGGTAACCTCAGAATATGAATCCATGGAAACAAATAGAATAATATTAGCGTAGATGCCATTCAATTTTATGCTGAGGTATAGATCATGATCACTGATTCTGGTTCCGACAGACCTAACAAAGCAGCCTAATTGTGGGTTGGAGGATAAATTAGGTGTATGCCTGGCTAAATAGATGAGTCTTTAGTCTAGACTTAAACTGAATGAGGGAGTGTGTCTGCATCTCAAACAGTGTTAGGGAGACTATTCCATAGTTTAGAGGCAAAATATGAAAACGATCTACCTTCTTTTGTGGATTTTGATATTCTTGGAATTATTACCAAGCCAGAATTTTGTGATCGTAATGAATGTGACGGAATATAGCGTGTCAGAAGGTCACTTAATTACTGTGGTGCTAGACCATTCAAAGCTTTGTATGTCAGATACAGGCAACTCTACAGACATTTTGGCAAGTGTTGTGGGGAAATTTTCTGTGACTGATGACGTTTTGCCGTAAGATGTGGTATCAATGTAACGTAAAACTGACAGCCTCATTTACGTGGTTTGATCTTAAAAACCACTGAAACTTGTTTTTTTTTTCCCTCTCCGGTTGTGATGTCTTATTCTTTTCATCTTGAGTTTCCTCTAAATTCGGTGTCAAATCAGAGGCAATAAAAATGTTTTAAACATCAGCTCCACACAAAAAACACAATAGTAGAGTTCACAGGAGGAAACAGTTTTACTGTACTGTAAGAAAATAAAAAGTTTTCGCTATGGTATATGGAGAAATCTCTACACACCGACTATTTTGTTTATCTGTTTGTGTTTTTCTTTAGTCAGTTTTTGGCCATTCACACTGCAAATGTAGTTTTTGCTCTTTTCTCATATTGAGTTAGATTTCAGCAAAAAAATGCACTGCCACTACAGGCGGTGCTTTTTCTTTCATGATTTTTGAACCACAGGTTGTTTTCTCTCCTGAGGTTTTGTATTTAGAATCCAGGGCTGATTCATGTGTTTGTCCACACAAAAAGTGCACAAATCGTCAGGTGAAGTTTCGGGTTGTTTGCATGATCAGCCATAGCTGATATGTTTCACAATGCTTTTTACATCTTATATTCAGGTAGTTTGCACTGATTTCGCAAATAATGTCAAGACTGTATTTTAGTAAATTGTGGTGGTTATGTAGGTGCATAAGAACAGTGCTCCATTGCATCATATTTTCCTGTATTTAATGTCTTCCTGCAAACAGAGACACCTGCTTAAGTGACACTTCCAGATCAACCTTTGATTCTAGGTTCTGTAGTTTTGTAAATAAAAATATAATTAAATGTATTATTTTTAATGAATCTCAGTTTAGAGACTTCAAAAGATAATCAATGAAAAGGTTATGAAAAGGATTTAACTTAAGGACTTAATAGACAGGTATCTTACGTTTATGTTTCTATCAGCAGTTTAAGGTATTTCAGAGGTTTTTTTTTATTTATTTGTATTTTTTTATTATTCCCTGTTAACACTGAAAATGTTATGCATGAACTGATCACTTGGCAGAGTTTATGGAATAAGATACTTTTTATTTTGAAAATATCTCATCAGATTAATATAAAATATATTACATCTGCCACTAAATAGTGTCTCTCAAATGATTATGTTGGGAGCTTTTTGTTCCAGAACGTCACAATGAATTTGTTTTATTCTATTTATATATATATATATATATATATATATATATATATATATATATTAATTCCTGGTGGTACAAGTTATACTGTTGCACAAAAAAAGCTTTGACAGTTTTACAATGGAAATCGATGTACGTTTGCCCCATAAAAGTGCATTTTTTTTATTTTTGTTCACTGTGGTTTGACTCAAAATATTTTGTGGTGACAGCATGCCTTGAATACTGTTAATAGTGATTAACTTGTATTTAATATAATATATTTTGACATTTTCTCAAATTCATTTTTGCCCAAAACCACTTTTACAGAGCAGCGTCAGCATTCTTTAAAGTATGGAGGACAAAACCTGCAAAAACAATAAATGAATAAAAGCAATAAAGCAATAAATGTCTTGATCAAACAAATATAATTAGTTTTTAATGAAAGTTATTCCTGAATTTATTTTTGTAGACTTTTTTCCTTTATTCTCTTTTTATTTTTATTCTTTAAAACTTTTTTTTATTCTTTCATTAGTTTTTGTTTTTTATTATTATTATTTATGCATTCATTTATTTTTTTATTTATGTATTCCCACCTTTTATTATTTCCATATTTTTATATTCCCACATGTATTTATTTTTTATATTTATTCTTAAATTTCTGTCTCTTGTATGATAATTATGTGGGCTGCTCCGGCTTACCATTGGTTTATCGTAGATTGAAGCGTGTGCTCGATTACTCTTGACTTGTTTTGATGTAACATTTGGTTATAGCCATATCATGTACACTATAGCTATTTGTGGGGCTAAAAACATAAGAGCTTAAGTCAATCCAAGATTTATTGGTTATATTACAATCACAAAATAAATGGGGAGCTGTTTCTTCAAACAAAACCACAAAATGAGCAATCGACTTCAAAATGTATGTGTATATCTATCTATCTATATATATATATATATATATATATATATATGTATGTTCTGCAATAAAAATAAATCTATAGCTGACACTTCACATATATCTAGAGAGTTGTGCAACTTGCGAATGAAGTCGATAACCACGCATCAAATGACTGTTTCATTTAGAGTAGAGGTGCTTATTGATTGTTTAGGAGAGCTGTAGGTCGGTATGAATGTCCAAACACATCCTGGATTGTTAGACTTGCTGCAAAACGTTTCCCTGCATATTCTAAATCTGTCAGGGGGTGCTATGGAGGGACGTCCATCTTATTTGCTTCCGATAAGTACTATTGAGCTCTCAACCAATGATGCACTGGAGCTACACAAAGACCGCCTTCCTCATTTCCATGTTGCACACAGAAAAGTAAAAATAAATACATGTATAAATAAATAAATATATATGGGAATATATAAATATGAAAATAAATATATGTGGGAATAAATAAATATAAAAAATAAATGAACACATAAATAAAAAAATAAAAAACAATTCAAAATAAATGAATAAATAAAAATAAAGTTAAAAATAAATATAGAAAGTAATAAAGGAATAAAGTCATACAATAATACATTCAGGAATAAATGTAATTAAAAACAAATTATATTTGTTTTATCAGGACATTTATTTTTTTATTATTACATTTATATATTTATTTATTATTTTTGCAGCTTTGGGCCTCCATATTAAAGTTTCTTTTGTGTTCTACAGAAGACAGAAAGTCAAACAGGTTTGAAAAGAGTCAAATTACAAACTGAATTTTTATTTTTGATTGAACTGTCCCTTTAACATTATTCTAGACTATAAAGAGCTCATTAAGTGATGCATAAGCATTGATTCAAATGGTAGTATTTTAAAAAATTTTACACTTGCAATTAATGTAATATTTAAGTCATTACAGAGTTTTATTTTAAGCATTGCTGGCCAAGGTAAAAAAAAAAAAAAAAATGTTTTTATTTGTTCGTTTTTTTTTCAAATGTGGTCATATATTCCACCCCCACAAACACACATAGTCTTAACACCTATCTAAGACCCTCATACACCCTCTCCTTGCGGTTTTGAGATCCGAGGCTGTTTTCTTGTTTGCATGAGTGTAAATCCCTCCCCCTTCCCTTACCGAGACAACTGACCTTTACCAGAGAACTGTGTTGCACGTCTTGTGAACCCACCTCACACTCCTGTTCCTGTCCAAATGCAGCATCAAAATGTCGCTTGTTTCCAGTATGTTTTTAGTACACTTTGCATTGCATTTGCACTGAAACAATCTCACTTTTCATACTGTCATGATTGACATTTTAATATTAAACCATTGTCCACCAGCTAAACCAGCTGCCAATACAGCATAAACATGCATGGAAATTCATTTAGGACTGAGTAGCAGATTACTTCCAAACTGTTAACAAAAACAAACCTGTGAGATTGTGCATGTAGCTTTGGTCTTTTATGTGTGGGTGAAATGTTTGAAAATCAATGTTTCATTTCTGCATTTTTCTGCATGATGTAAAAATATATCAATGATATCAATGTTTGCTGCTTCTGTATTTGCAGATTATTTTTTCACATGTTTCTATGGTATACTGGAAAACAATGATAAACATTTCATGAGTTTTAAAGGCTTTTATTGACAAAACATTCAATATTTACAGTGTTGACCCTTGTTCTTCATAACCTGCTCTCCAATCCTTGTACTTCCTGCAGAATTTCAGATTGTCCTTGATGTTTTTCTTGGAGAGAAGTGGCTTCTTTGCTTGACACCAGGCCATTGTCCAAAAGTCTTCGCCTCACTGTGCATGCAGATGCACTCACACCAACCTGCTGACAATATTGAGCAATCTCTGCACTGGTGGTGACACGATTCCGTAGCTGAGACAGTCTTGGTGCTTGCTGGACTCTCTGGGACATCCTGAAGCCCTCTTCACAGCAGTTGAACCTCTCTCCTTGAAGTTCTTGATGATCCGGTAAATGGTTCTTTCAGGTGCTATATTCTTTGCAGCAATTTCCTTGCATGTGAGGCCATTTAGATGCAAATTGATGATGGCTGCACATCTTTCTTTAGAGGTAACCATTGCTAACAAGAACACAATGATTGGAAGCATTCTTCCCTCATTTTATAGCAATCAGTCTGCTCTTATAATCCAATCAGAATGATAGAGTGATTTCACCTGACTAGTACTCATTCACACTTTCCCAGGTGCTGCTGATATGATTAGTGAAATGATGTTAGCTGGTCATTTTGTGTCGGGGCCAAAAAACTGTGAAATTTGGGTTTTTGTGATAAAGTTCATTTTTTTGGCCGATGAAGCTTTTTGCAATTATTTAAAATGCATTTGATCACTCTGCACAATAATCTAGAAACAATGTGAATCAACATCACAGCAACTGAAGCAGAAAACTTTGCGAAACACAAAATGTATGTCACTGCCAATACTTTTGGCCATAGCTGTACTCTATATGGCGAAAAGTATGTGGACCCCTATGCACTTTATTTGTGCTTGTTGACATTTAATTTTAAACCATTAACATTCATTTGGAGTTGGTTCTTCTGAACAACTTCATTGTGGCATGGTGGAGGGCGGGGCCGGGTCGTGACTCAACACGGCTGGTCCCGTATTAGGCTAATCAAGCCACCGAGAGGAATAAAGGCCGCGGAGGGTGGTGTGAGAGAGAGATCCTTACGGACATGTCCGTCGTCCTGCGTGTTTGTCTTTTGAGTTTCACATTAAACCTTTATTTGTATGTCAAGCCGGTTTCTCGCCTCTTCCTTGCCCGTGAGTGCGAACTTCTTTACATTCATCTATCTGTGAAGGCTAGATGGCAGGGATTTGCTTCCTTTCAAATAGAAGAGCATCAGTAATGTTGGACAGTGGGGTCTGGCTCACAGTTTGGGTTCCAATTCATCCTAAAGGTGTTCAGTGGGGTTCAGGTCTATGATTTGTGCAGACCAGCAGTATTGAGCCAATTCCTTCTAAAATGTAATCCATAACTGATTACAAATTACACATCTCAAATTGTAATCCGTAATATAATCTTTTAGAATAAACTAAGTTAATCAATTTAAGGTTAGGTAATATACTTTAAGGTAATCTATAATTCGTTGGATTCCTTTTGGATTACATATTGCATGTTTTGTTGAAAATGTAATCATTAATTTGAAATAAGTGCCAAATAACACTTCCTTCATTAAATATTAGTAAACATAAAATCAAACAGCAACTCTACACTGTTAACCTTACCTCTAAACCTAACCCTATCCCTTCTCCTAAACCTACCTGTACCTCAACCTCAGTAGCGGCAAATGTGAATTTTCTGAGAGATTTGCATGAGTTACACAATAAATACATTGTATTATATGTATTTTAATGTAATGTTAGTTTAAGCCCGTTTATCGGTCCAATTGCGGTATCCAATAATACGGGTGAAGGTCTCTGCGCGTTACTGTCTTTCTTTTACGCAACTCAACAAGATTAAATGAAATACATTTTCTCTTATGTATTACCTCGTTATTTCATCTGACTCCATAAATGAAAAAGGTTTTAATGATATCTGAGTATCATTAAAAGTGAGCGAATGTTTGATTATTCTTTTTAACTCCTTTAATTATATTTTACCCGTTCAGATTAGGAAACTATGTCGCTTTGAGGTCCTCGCGTGTTTTCTCTACACTGCGGGTCTCATGATCACAAGCGGCCAGTATTGGATCATCAAACAGAGGTAATTGCTATATACCTGAGATCGGTCACGTTCATGTATACACAATCAAAGATACTTCAGTATAGCCCTCATGGAATTGCATACACTTGAATTTAATTGAACGTTTTCTTCAGTAGATTTCACGGCCACTATTACAGATGTAAGTTGACCAACATAACTTCTCTTATAATAGCTTTGGATAGGCCATGTTGTGGTTTCCCGCGTACACTTATCTGAAGAAACATCAAATTAAAACAGAGGTAAGACACACCCGAATTTAGATTGGTCAAGCAGCATGTGCTGTTCTAAACGGAAACACACTTTCTGTCTTTGCAAACCAAGTACACTTGAACTGATGCCAAATATTAGTCGTCACTAATCTGACGCAGACTTGCGGTAACATACGAATCGCTCAATCTGTTTGGGAAAACAATTTCAGAGTCAGTCAGAATAAAATCAAATGTTTACAATTTATTGACCAGGTAACATAACAAGTTCATCGCAGTTACCAGATATAAATTACACACAGTAAACTATGTGGGAGCATCTGACTACAGAGAAACATGAACGATGTGACACATCTCCTTAAATACCCAAATCATGAACAAAGGGAATTTTGGGAGTGGTTAGGTTTGGAAGTCCTGGGGACATACCTCATTAACATACAGGCAGAGATGGGGACAGACCTCCAGTATTATACAGCATTTAGCAAAGACCTTATAACTTTGTTGCCAATAGATTTAGCAATATGGGAAAGAGACCATATACCACGCACACTGAGACATTTAAAATGATACCAAACATGCCAAGTCATATTATTTGTATGCATCACATATGATATTTTGTTACATGCAGATCTTAGGTAAGTTTGAAGTGATTCTGAGCTGAAGTGGAAGGAGGAGTAGAGGGGGGCAGATGCCTAAATTGGCCTGAGGTGAGGTAGAGTTCAGATGTGAGATTTGTGTTTTATTGTCCTTGCTCAGTAGGATGTGTTGACTCAGGTGAAAATGTTCTTCTGTGTGAGAGCTTTTAATACTTGATTCTCGCAGAGTTCTTTGACTTTTACGTCATCTTGATGTCAGCCTTACATTAGTACATATTAAAGACACCTAATATAAAGTGGGACCAGACAAAGATAGCATGCATGTATTTTTCATTTTCAGAAGAGAATTGTTCTTTTGGAAATTCAAAATGGGGCTTGTCCAATTTTTGCATTTGGCTTTGAAATCAATAATGAGAGGATGTCTCTAGATATGTTGCAGAGATTAACGATTTATTCCTCCTCATATCTATTTGAGATGGTGTGACCTTAATCTATGACTGTCATCCTAAAGTGGGGGTTAAAATGCATTTCCATGGTGCAAAAGTTCAAAGTTGGATGTTACCAAGTTCTCTGACATGTTCATTTACCGCATGTGTTTTTAAGAGTGTCTGGAATTATGGACAACTGCATTCTGGCTTGTTTTAAATTGTTTTGCAAAATATAGCTTATGGCTTAGCATTTATTTAAAAATTATTCTATGTATTTGCAATTGGTACACTTCATTGAAAGCTCAATACAATACACAAATACACACAGGGCATATGATTTCTTTTTTAAATAAGTTTCTAAATTAGGGTACAAATAAATATCTTCTCTGGAATAAAGGGGCCTATAGCTAAACTTGTTCATTAGAAGGGGGTATCCATATAATCTTAGCCATGTAGTACAATCACACACAGGTCATACCTTAGTTTGAAGAAACAGAATGCATTGGTAGAAGTGTTGTATATATGTTTATATATACAGTATTATAGAAATGTCCTCTCACTTTCAACTGCTTTTATTTTCAGCAAACTTATCATGTGTAAATATTTGTATGAACATAAAAAGATTCAACAACTAAGACATAAACTGAACAAGTTTCACAGACATGTGACTAACAAAAAATGGAATAATGTGTCCCTGAACAAAGGAGGGGTCAAAAGTAACAGTCAGTATCTGGTGTGGCCACCAGCTGCATTGTGGACTGCAGTGCATCTCCTCATGGACTGCATCAGATTTTCCAGTTCTTGCTGTAAGATTTTACCCCACTCTTCCACCAAGGCTGCAAGTTCCCGGATATTTCTGGGGGGAATGGCCCTAGCCCTCATCCTCCGATCAAACATGTCCCAGACGTGCTCAATGAGATTGAGATCTGGGCTCTTCACTGGACATGGTAGAACACTGACATTTCTGTCTTGCAGGAAATCACACATAGAATGAGCAGTATGGCTGGTGTAACTCTGGCAGTTGTTGTTGCCATCCTGTACCTGTCCCACAGGTGTGATACTTGAATGTATCCTGTGCAGGTGTTGTGACACGGTCTGCCACTGCGAGGATGATCATCTGTCCTTCCTGTCACCCTGTAGCTCTATCTTAGGGGTCTCACAGTACAGACATTGCAATTCATTGCCCTGGTCACGTCTGCAGTCCTCATGCCTCCATGCAGCATGCCTACGGTATGATTAAGCAGATGAGCAGGGACCCTGGAGTCAGTAGAACAGTCTCTTTTGTGTCCTAAGTTTTTATAACTGTGATCATAATTGCCTGCCAACTGTAAGCTGTTAGTGTCTTAACGACTGTTCCACAGGTGCATGTTCATTAATTGTTTATGGTTCATTGAACAAGCATGGAAAACATTGTTTAAACCCTTTATAAAGATCTGTAATGTGTTTGGATTTTAGCAAAATTATCTTTAAAATACAGTGTCCTGAAAAAGGGTTGTATGTATGTGTGTGTGTGTGTGTGTGTGTGTGTATGTGTATATATATATATATATACACACACACACACACACACACACACACACATACAACCCTTTTTCATATATATATATATTTAAGCAGTATCATATGAGAAAGAGTGTGACATAGCCCTACATCAGCAATGCTGTGATTCGGCCGCAGGCCAAGTGCCATAGGTAATCATAGCAGTGCTGATTTAGGGCCATATAGCACAATTGCGAGTGTGATATTGCTTGTATACAACAGTTCATAAAACAGAACATAAAAAAACGCATTTGTGCATGAAACAACTTTCTTACGTGACAGGTTGCTGGTTCATACCAAATAATACGTCCAAGCCTCCATTAGTAATTCAAAAATGTCACTTCAGAAATAGTATTACGGCTTGTGCTGTTTTGAACAAGTTATTGGATAAACAAGGGGGTGTGTGTGTGTGAGAGAGAGAGAAAGAGAGATAGACGGCGCGTGTATGATCACATGTTGCCACACCCAAGCAGAGATGCTGTCAGCTTTGTGAAGGTCCGCTTTCTCAGTGGAAAAATAGCGTTCAAGTGGGGATATTTCTCCCTATTTCGCGGTAGCCGGTGCACAAGAGTCGATCACTATAGAAACCGCAATGTCCTCCACCATGGCACCCATTATGTAATTAATCAGTCTGTTGTGTCTAACAGCTGTGATGAGCCATAATGCTGAAGTTGTTCATTTAAAGCTGTTTAAAGCTATTTCCTAGCTTTAGTAATGTTTTGTAGTAAGTGTAGTAAGCAATCACAAAAAGCTGTTGTATGCAAAAGGCTGACACGGATTCACTTCATGTCACCTAACTGGCTCATATTGCACACAAAAATTATCTTTTGCCACCACCTGCTGGCTAACATATGCAATGTTAAAAAAAAGACAAACCATAGCTCTTAACAGATCTGCACTGCTCTTACACTTAAGTTTAGAACGGCACGACACAGTGAAGCATCAGAGTGCTGATGGTGTCAGACCATCGTTGCTCATGGTACTTCACTCGTCCAATCAGATAAAACACATAACTGGTAATCAGAAGGTCGCTGGTTCGAACCCCACAGCCACCACCATTGTGTCCTTGAGCAAGGCACTTAACTCCAGGTTGCTCCGGGGGGATTGTCCCTGTAATAAGTGCACTGTAATTCACTTTGGATAAAAGCGTCTGCCAAATGCATAAATGTAAATGTTAGGACTATGGCCCTAATAAAGTGCCCAAAGTAGTCTTTGCTGTTGTCCATCCGCCTCGAGGTTTGATGTGTTGAGCATTCTGAGATGCTATTCTGCTCACTACAAAATTACAGAGTGGTTATCTGTACGGGAAAATCCCAGGAGATCAGCAGTTACAGAAAAACTCAAACCAGCCCGTCTGACATCAACAATCATAACAATATATGTGTGTATTTGCAGCATATAATATGCTTGTTACCCTATGCAGAAATCACTAACTTGCAAATCATTCACGTTGAACGAATTGTGGAACATCTGCCAGCCAAGTTATAGATGCACTGAGAATATGTTGCAAGATTTATAAAGTGTATTTTGAATCAGATCATATTTCTCAATGATGTTAAAAGTCCATAGATGCTCTCCCTTTAGTTATTTGTACTTTCCTTAAAATCTTGGTTCTCTTTTGGCTTCAGTAGGGCATATCTGTAAGTGGATATGCCTGTATGCGTTTGTTTGTGTACGTGTGTGTGTGTGTGTGTGTTGGGAGGGGGGGGTAGTCTGTGGGTTTCAAATGTTTGTATGAAACAGGATGTGGTCCTCATCACACTTTTGTGCTCTGAATAAAGTTAATGCGGCGTGATGAGCAGTGTGCGGCCCACGAGGCTAACATTACTCTCCGTGGACTCGGGTGGCTGGGAAGAGAAATCGGCCCATCGCTGTACTTTTCTGTATATCGCTGGCCGCTTCGGCAAATGGCGGCACCGTTTTGTGGCCGTTCTGCATAACGTGATGGCCAGTCCACCCCTGAATGGCCCAAAAGTATGTCAGCCCACTGGGAAAATGCCCGGTATGCCAGATTACCAATCTAGCCCTGCATGGACCTGAGAAATAAAAAATTGCCTAACTTAACTTGTTTTGTGACAGTCTCAGCTTCCTCTAAACCAAACTTTACATTTACCAAAATGCTTTCTAGACAGAGTATACTCTCAGATAGACTATAAAAGTAAAACTCTGCTTCAAACTTTAGAAAATCATTGCATTTTCTTTTCTGGTCCTCTCGTTCAGCATAAAAAGCTGCTGACCTTTTGATTTAGCTTTTCACACTCTTTGAATGCAATCTCTTAACTTACCAGCAAACACTGTGGTTACACAGTCAGGTGCACAAACACGTATGCACACAGCAGAGGTGCACTTGTCAGATAAAGAGAGTAAGAGATCGGATAGGTAACTAAAAGGGAGGAGCAGACCGAGCAAAAGACGTAAAAAGAAGGGGATGAAGAGTAGGGGGGAGTTTTGTAAGGGTCAAGTTGAGAGACAGACCTCAGGATCCATGGTGCCTGTGCAGACAGCTGTTTGATAGACAGCTGAAGGCAAGGGGTGAGTCTACACTTCAGTCTTACATTTGCACATTAAATTTTGTGTATCATCTCAGCAGTACAGTTATTGTAATGTAGACCTTTCCAGAGTGGGATAGGCTTCCCCAGATTGGCCTAGGTTTTTCTCCATTGCTTGTTCACTGTGTGTATAAAGGCATGATTTTCTATAAAGCTGCTTTAAAACAATGTGTATTGTGAAAAGCGCTGTACTAATTACATGAACTTTGACCTGACTTGTGACAAGAAACTAAATGGGTAGATTTCTAGCCGTCAGTGAATTATGAAAAATAATAAAATTAATTTGAAGGAAATTATGCAGTAAATTTTGCACTCCTAGGATTAAGAATAGGAGATGCTGAAGCATTTTGTGGAAATGAGAGATGTTTGCAACAATCACTCTGATCAGAAGTTGAGGTTTGAATCGGTGTGTTATCCAAACACGCTATAAATTGCTACCCAATTTACTCAACAATCACTTCTTAAAGACTTTCAGTGAAACAGCAAGGTCAGTGTTTGCTGTAGATGGGGCATCATTGCTGATAGTATGTTTGTGTGGGCCATTTTACAAGAAGTCACCTTATGGGTACAGAGTTTTTTTTGTCGATGTTGTCTGTGGGTGGCTTCTGTACTCATGGTGGAAATTGCCTGTATACAAATGACCACCCACTCACTAAGAGAGGCGTATACTGGTGAAAATGGCAAATTCAGCAAAAGAATCAAAGGTAGCTTGCGTCATATACACATCAAAAGCACTAAAGTATTTTGCAATGGAATTCAATGTGTGTGTTTGCAGTTTACGGTTGCTTTGGGCAACATCCTGTCAGGTTAACAGCCACATTGAAACCATTTATAAGTGAATATATACTGGGACTTTTTTTACATTAGTGAATATCAGGGTAGGTTAATTTATTAAATTTTTTTAAATCAATTTCTGCATAGGAACATACCTTGAATTCTTGGCCACCAAAAAAAAAAAAAAAAAAAAATCTATTGAACATTTTCACAAATTTTGCCCAGGAAAAAAGGTTAAGTTCATTGAACACACGGTCAGGGTTAGGGTCATGACAACTTTTTGTGGCAAAATGGCCCAATAGTGGGAAATGTTGTCATACTATATAGCAGAGGTGCCCAATTTAGGGCCTGCGGGCCAACGTTGGCCATAGATGACGAGGGGTACAAATTGGAGGAAGAAAAATAAAATATAACATTAATGCAACTCTTCGTTTTTAATAACACTGCATGCCCAATTATTAGGCAAGTGAGTACTCTGATATGCACATTTTCTAACTCCAAACCATATGAACTTGAATGCTTATTGGATTCAATCATTTTCAGGTGGTATGTATTGTGTAATGAGGGAGTGTGTGGTGAAAGTGACTAACACCTTATAACAAGGTGTGTATAATTATTAGGCAGCTTCATTACCTCTTAACTGACACTGAAAACTAAAATATTGTAAAATGCCTTTTAGACAGATGCAACAATCTTGAAATAGCTAAACTATTGAGGTGTGACTATATAGCAGAGGTGCCCAATTTAGGGCCTGCGAGCCAACGTTGGCCCGTAATGACCTTTGATTTGGCCCGCCTTGCCATAGATGACAAGAGGGGTAAAATCAAACAATCAAACGTTTTGTTTCAGTAAAAACCCATGGAGAACAAAAGGCAAGAACAAAACAATATTCCAGAACTGCAATCTACCTGGAGTGTCCAGAAGTACAAGGTGTCAAGTGCTCAGAGACATGGCCAAGGTCAAGAAGGCTGAAACACGACCAACACTGAATAAGATTCACAAGTTGAAATATCAAGATTGGGCAAAGAAATACATGAAGACAGATTTGTCAAAGGTTTTATGGACAGATGAAATGAGAGTGACTCTTGATGGACTAGATGGATGGGCCCATGGCTGGATCACTAATGGACACAGGGCACCACTTCAAGTCAGGTGCCAGTAAGGTGGAGGAGGGGTACTGGTATGGGCTGCTATCATTAAGGATGAGGTAGCTGGACCTTTTCGTGTTGAAGATGGACTGAAACTCTACTCTCAAACTTACTGCCAGTCTCTGGAAAGGACTTTCTTCAAGCAGTGGTACAGGAAGAAATCCTCCACATTCAAGAAGGCCATTATGCAGGACAATGCTCCATCACATGCATCCAAGTACTCCACTGCTTGGCTAGCCAGTAAGGGCCTCAGAGATGCCAAAATAATGACATGGCCCCTCTTCCTCACCTGACTTAAATCCTACTGAGAACTTGTGGGCCCTTTTCAAACGTGAGATTTACAGTGAGGGAAGACAATACACCACTTTGAACAGCATTTGGGAGGCTGTGGTTGCTGCTTCAGCGAATGTTGATCGTAAACAGATCAAGAAACTGACAGACACCATGGATGGAAGGCTCACGTCAGTTATTGAAATGAAGGGTGGCTATATTGGTCACTGAATATTTTTGAAAGGCCAAAAATGTTATTTAATTGTCATTTTGTGTTCCTAATTTGTTCCACTTACTCTAAAAAATTTGAATAAACAATTGAGTTGGGAGAAATACTTTTTTGGAATGTATCTGCCTAATAATTGTGCACACATAAATCCCCTGAGAAAGATACAAATATTTTAAAATATATTTTAAAAGTGATTCATTTTTTTTTTTTTTAAATGTATACGCGTATTTCAGTGACGTTTAAATACGTGCTGTCTGAAAGTTCGCGCCATTGGCCATCCCAAAATCTTCACTATGGTTGGCCAGCTCCAAAGTCGGAGGTGGGCACAACCAGACATATCCTAGACGGTTTAAAACGGCGCGGATACTGAAGCAGTGTCAAATTACAGGTAATTAGGTGGACTCGCAGAACAGTGCGTACAGTCAAAAATGTCTGGAACGCGCACTATACATTGTGCAACGTTTCATATCCGCGTGAACGCGACCACTGACGCGCCCCCGTGAAGCGGGCTTGATTAAGTCAGGTGAGGTCGCATTTCAATATAAACAACAGTTCCTTTCACTCCAAACACAGCACAACATTACAACAAGCTCTATAAGTGAACAGACAAGTACTCTCAAAAATCCCTTTTCTGCCCTGCCAGTTAGACAAAAACTAATTCTTCATATTTCATTTTCTTATTCTGACTAAACCCCGTTTTGGTGTGTATAACATCTGTGACATCATACTGTAATTCGTTTGTCAAACGTGAGGATATCTGCCTAAAAACAGATGGCTGCAAGTTTTATAATAACCATAATATACAATGCCATATTATGGCAGGTTCTTAGTCATAATCATATTTTGGAGACAACGAAATTATTAGGCCTCTCAATTTTATTGAATTTGCAGAAATGTGCTTCATAGCTTTTATTTACTTTGATAATGTAATGCATTCAGCATAAATCTCCTCTTAAGAAAAGAAGCAAAAGTACAATTCAAGTTTTTGATATTGCAACAGGAAAACCGTTTTAATGTCAAATAAAAGTAAGTAGGTTTAATGCATTTACTATGCAAAAAAATGTTTACAGCTTTGTTTAATTATATACTCCGATTGCATTGAGCGGTCCCAATAAATGGTAATACTGAGTAAAATCCAGGACAATGTGTAACCTATATCTATGATAAGAAATATCTTTAATATCTTCTTTGTCACAAAACAATATCCTACTTAATATTACTAGGTCATGCCATTGTATCTTCATCTCTCCAAAATGGCACAGTGTGTTCAGCAGAATTTTAAAAAGTTTAACTCTTCAACATTGAGGCATTTTTGGGCTACTGCTTGCAATTTCTCATTATCACATTTAAAAGCTCTCAGCATGTCTGTGAGAAAGAATGTGAATCTTGCAGGGATCAGTTTGTCTCTGACTGCACTGAGAATATCATGATGCATAGATCTACAATTCGATACAATATTGTGAGAAAATGTATCACAATATATCGGTATTTGATTGTATCGACACATCCCTACAGTACAGTGCAAAAGTTATAGGCACTTTTGAAAAATGTTGAATAGTGAGGATGTCTTCAAAAAATAATCCCATAAATAGTTTTCATTTATCAATTAACGTCATACAAAGTCCAGTAAACATAAAAAAAAAAAAAACTAAATCAATATTTGGTGTGGCCACCTTTGCTTTTAAAACAGCACCAGTTCTCCTAGTACACCTGGACACAGGTTTTCTTGGTTGTTGGCAGATAGGATGTTCCAAGCTTCTCTGAGAATTCACCACAGTTCTTCTATCTATTTCTCTTTATGTAATCTCAGACTGTCATGATGTTCCGTGGGGGGCAATGCCATCTGTTGCAGGGCTCCCTGTTCTTCTATTCTAATCATTTCTATTTGCAAAAGTAATGCTTGGAAGTCTAAAATGTATTTTTCCTATTGACACACTAAAGCTGAAGATATAAATAACCATCTTCAAAGAAATGCTTTTGTGAAACATCTTACGTGCGTAAGACTTTTGCACAGTTCTTTGTATGTATGTATGTATGTATATATATATATATATATATATATATATATATATATATATATATATATATATATATATGCTGAATGCATATATATACCGTCCTGCTAACCATATATATATATAGTTAGCAGGACGGTGTCAAGCCATGTCTGGGCAGAGCGAGTGTTTTACTAGACTATTTATATTATTAATATAAATATTTCTACCACGTGACCTCTAAGTGGTGCTGATTTGCGACGCAAAGGTTTTCAGGCCTTCTTTTGTTATTTTATGTAACATAAATGCAGAAGTGATTATCAAATCAGATGAAAACGTTAAACCGAGGTCCTGACTCTCTGTGGTCATTAAAAATACCAGGGCACTTGTCGTAATGAGTAGGGGTATAACCCTGGTGTCCTGGCCAAATTCCCCCCATTGGCCCTTGTCTATCATGGCCTCCTAATAATCTCCATCCCTTAATTGGCTACATCACTCTACTCTCCTCTCAATCAATAGCTGGTCTTTGGTGAGCTCCCGTCGCATCATCCAGGTGGATGCTGCATACTGGTGGTGGTTGAGGAGATTCTTCCTATACTATGTAAAGCTCTTTGAGTGCCTAGAAACACGCTATATACATGTAAGGAATTATTATTATTATTATTATTATCAGTAAAAAGTTCATATTGACCTCATAGTTCTTAAATACTGAGCTTGTCTCTGTAAGAGCTGTGCCAGGCACCTAACCACACACTTGCGCATGTTGTTAACTGATGACCGTGTTTCACATCCCCTTGATATTGTTTATAGACAACAAATTAAGCTGACCACAGTTGTGTGCTGCTTAAAAGCCAAGCAGTCTGTGTAAAAAAGTACCATTTTAAAGTGTATCTTAACTGTCATAATTTTCTCACACTCATGTCGTTCCAAACTTGTATGACTTTTTTTCTTCCATGAATTTTCTTCCAGGATATGCTAGGCAGAATGTCCAAGTTTATCTTTTCCATACAATGAAAGGGAATGTTGACTGGGGCTTCTGCTGATCCATCAAGCCATATGGACTTCTTTTATGGTGCTTTTTTTTTTTTTGGTCAATTTTGGAACATGACAACCCCCTATTCCATTTCACTTTCATTGTATGGAAAACAGGCAGCACATTCAATATCATATATTTTTCTACTTCCAACCAAAAATAAAATAATATCAGCTTTGGAACAAATATATATATATATGTTTTGTTTGTGTGTTCAGGATCCAAGTAGTGATGAGGCATTACTGCTATACCCCTCTCCTAATCATCATACTTTATGGAACCACCCAGTCGAATCACACACAAATGGGTAAGTGTTTTTATGCTTTTGTGTTGGCCAGTACCAAACTTGATTTACGCCCATTTCCTACAAGTAATGAAATACTAATGTTTACTTAATTTATTTAGCCTTTTAACGTTGATATGTCTCATGATCTTTCCAAAAACAGAAGGTCTGTACTGCGTGAATGACTACTTGAGAAACATTTCTTGTTTGTGGAGGAACTCTATGGATTTCTCCGGCCAGCGATGTGAGCTTGAGGGGAACAGAAGCTTTGGGAGGTTTGTGTTTCTAAATTTAAGTCTCAAGACAAAAATTCCTAAAGCTGATGTGTGTAATTTTTTTGGATGTTAACAAAAACATTCTATTATCCCAGCTTAAAGGGATAGTTCACCCAAAAATGAAAATTTAGTCATTGTTTACTCACCCCTGTGTTTTTATAACCCTATATGGCTTTCTTTCTTTTTCTTAACACAAAGGGAGAAATTGTGAAGAAAAACAAAATTACGCTCTGTGATGTCATACAATGGCAGTTTATGGTGACTACATCTTCAAGCTTCAAAAGAATGCAAAAATATAATTCAGAAGTCTAATAAATTATTCCATGAGACTCATGATTGTTATGAAAGTATACGTTAAGGTTCGGTGGAAAAAAAACAAAATCTAATGCTTTATTTAGTGAAAATGTTCATTGACTGTTGGTCTCCTGTCACCTTCGGCTTGCTCATTGGGGTTCTAAATAAAATTATAATTTAATTATTTATTTTTATACACAATTTACAATCATATTTAATCAAACTGCACAATGATGACTTTATAGATATTACAGTTTTATTTTCTGTTAATGGACAATTTTCTGTAAAACGATGTTTTTTGTGAAAAGTGCATACAAATAAAATTGACTTGACTTGTGCGTGTTCATGACAGGGCACGAGAGCAACAGTTCACGAAGCCCCCTCGCGACATTTGTTTCACAACACATCTACACACAAAACATAAAACTGAACTTACTAAACATGTCTGAAGAGTTTTGTAGTCGAAGAATAGATGCATTTCTATGCCCAGCCTTATTTGTTTGAAAGTTTATTTGTTTAGCCATTTCATAGCGGACAGAGTTATCCGTGCGATGCCGAAAATAGAAAACAAGCCATCAATAGAATGTAGCATTGCTCTTCACTGTCTCCTCTATGTTTCTGTTTGATTTCTGAGAACTCATTTTTAGTAAGCTGTGTTCTCTGTTTTGAGTGCATCTGTGTTGTGCACTATTTTCACTATCACTGTGGAGGACCTGTTTTTAGATAAACAAACAAGTTTTCGCTTGAACATCCCACGCTTGAACATGTTGCACGGGGGCTGAGTGAACTATTACTCTCGTGTCCTTTCATGAATGCGCACAGGAGAAAAAAGAAAGCAAGTCATTTAGGGTTATCACAACACAGGGGTGAGTAAAAAAATGACAGAATTTTCATTTCTGAGTGAACTGATCTTTCAATATGCATTCGGTAACATGTATAAGTAATAAGTTGGTTGATTTCCCTGAAAAGTGTAACACTTTGGCTCTAAACATTGCTCTGTTTGTTTGACCATCCCGATTAGTTAAACACAGCAAAATTGAGTTTGAGGATGGATAATCTGTTTGATCGACCAATAGAAGATGCGGGGAGTGTTCAGGAAATGTGTTTGAAAACAACATGTTTTTTTGCGATTTCGTTTGGTGACAGAAATGACAGTCTTCAGGATTAATATTGAAAAATTAACCTACAAAATTTTAATCTTGAATTTGAATTCTGTTTATCATATTACATTTGTGTGTAGCATGCCACGTTGTGAGCTGGTGCCAGTGAAAAATCATTCATATCTTGTGAGAGGCTGCACTTTAACCTTTGAAAAATGGGTAAGCAGAAAATACATTCATTTAAATGCGTTTTACCTAAGTTGACATCAAGTATCCTCACTTTATCAACAATTATCCTCTTTACCTCTCTCTCTTTCTCACAGGACTTTTTCTTTATCGATAAGATCTGGTTGAGTGTGTTTTGTAATGGATTTCTCCTTACTAAAATGCATTATCATCCTGGCCGAAACAGTAAGTTGCTTTTTGACTCAGCGAAAACATTGTTCTGTTTGTTTGAGCATCCCAACCAACCCGACATAACAAAATTGGTTCAACCAATGGCATGAATTTGGGGGCGGGACAATCTGTTTGGCGGAACAATTGAAGATGGGGGGAATATTCAGAAAAGCTGTTTGAAAACAATGTTTATTTTTGCAATACCATCTGTCAGCATTAGTGGTGTAGAAATTAGTAAGTTTTTTGTGGATTTAATTATGAATATCTACATTTATTTTATAAATTTTATTACATTTATTATTGTTGCTATGCAACAGGACTGAGGAGGAGACTACATGTAATGTTAAGCCAGTTGCTTTTTATTTTATAATTGTAACAAATTAACATTTTTCATCTTGTTTTTTCTTTCTTTTCTTTTTTTCTTTTTTTTGGGCATTGACAGTTAAGACGCACCCACCAGATAAGCCATCTGTAAGCGGAGACAACATAACTTGGAGTAGAGGCATTAACTTTCCAAAAGATATTACACAATATGAATTTGAGCTGCAGTTTAAACAAGCACACACAAGCTGGGAGGTAAAATGCATTTGTGTTTGTTTTAATTAATGGTGAAGTGTGTCATTTCTATGCCATTACTGTCACCAAATGAAATTGCAAAAATAATGACAACCAGCTTTCTTTAACAATGATTGTGGATTTGTGCATGCTCCTCCTGTGTTATAGATGGCAAAACCTCAGTTTGTGTCCCATGGAAGTTTTGTATTGCTAAACCAAAACAAACTAACTGTAGGAGAAGAGTACCAGGCCAGGGTGCGTGTGAAGCCTGTTGAACCAATAAATGAAGGTTACCTAAAGGGGGAATGGAGCAACTGGAGCCCTGCCGTGTCCTGGAAGTCTGAGACTGGGAAGAAAGAAATACCACTGCAGCCAGTGGAAAGCATGCCAGGTGGGGCCTCCTGCCAAACACATAAAATTATGCTATGTGTTTGTGTCTTATATTATTATTATGATCCTCTTATAAATTACTACATTTTGAATTTATATTTATAAGATTTACAACTCTTATTTTAAGATTTAAATTATATATTCAGATTTATCACTATTCTGGACTTCTAACAATATATTCTGAATTATCACAATATCTTTAGGATTTTTCAGCCATATTTTCAGATTTACAATTATACATTCAGATTTATAACTCTATATTCAGAATTATAGAAATATCTTTAGGATTTATAACTATATATTCAGATTTACATTTATACATTCAGATTTATAACTATATATTCAGAATTATAACAATATCTTTAGGATTTATAACTATATATTCAGAATTATAGAAATATCTTTAGGATTTATAACTAAATATTCAGGATTATAGAAATATCTTTAGGATATATAACTATATATTCAGGATTATAGAAATATCTTTAGGATTTATAACTATATATTCAGAATTATAGAATTATCTTTAGGATTTATAACTATATATTCAGAATTATAACAATATCTTTAGGATTTATAACTATATATTCAGATTTACATTTATATATTCAGATTTATAACTATATATTCAGAATTATAGAAATAACTTTAGGATTTATAACTATATATTCAGAATTATCACAATATATTTAGGATTTATAACTATATATTCAGATTTACATTTATATATTCAGATTTATAACTATATATTCAGAATTATAGAAATATCTTTAGGATTTATAACTATATATTCAGAATTATAACAATATCTTTAGGATTTATAACTATATATTCAGATTTACAATTAAATATTCAGATTTATAACTATATATTCAGATTTATAACTATATATTCAGATTTACATTTATATATTCAGATTTATAACTATATATTCAGATTAACATTTATATATTAAGATTTATAACTATATATTCAGGATTATAGAAATATCTTTAGGATTTATAACTATATATTCTGAATTATAACAATATATTCAGATTTATAACTATATATTCAGGATTATAACAATATCTTTAGGATTTATAACTGTATATTCAGATTTACATTTATACATTCAGATTTACATTTATACATTCAGATTTATAACTATATATTCAGAATTATAACAATATCTTTAGGATTTATAATTATATATTCAGAATTATAACAATATCTTTAGGATTTATAACTATATTCAGATTTATAACTATATATTCAGAATTATAACAATATCTTTAGGATTTATAACTATATTCAGATCTATAACTATATATTCAGAATTTTAACAATATATTCAGGATTTTTCAGCCATATTTTCAGATTTACAATTAAAAATTCAGATTTATCACTATATTCTGGATTTATAACTATATATTCAGAATTATCACAATATATTTAAGATTTATAACTATATATTCAGATTTATAACTATATATTCAGATTTATAACTACATATTCAGATTTACAATTAAATATTCAGATTTACATTTATACATTCAGATTTATAACTATATATTCAGAATTATCACTATATTCTGGATTTATAACTATATATTCAGAATTATAACTATATATTCTGAATTATCACAATATATTTAAGATTTATAACTATATATTCAGATTTATAACTACATATTCAGATTTACAATTAAATATTCAGATTTACATTTATACATTCAGATTTACAACTATATATTCAGAATTATCACTATATTCTGGATTTATAACTATATTCTGAATTATAACTATATATTCAGGACTTTTCAGCCATATTTTCAGATTTACATTTATACATTCAGATTTATAACTATATATTCAGAATTATCACTATATTCTGGATTTATAACTATATATTCAGAATTATAACTATATATTCTGAATTATCACAATATATTTAAGATTTATAACTATATATTCAGATTTATAACTATATGTTCAGATTTATAACTACATATTCAGATTTACAATTAAATATTCAGATTTACATTTATACATTCAGATTTACAACTATATATTCAGAATTATCACTATATTCTGGATTTATAACTATATATTCTGGATTTATAACTATATATTCAGGACTTTTCAGCCATATTTTCAGATTTACATTTATACATTCAGATTTATAACTATATATTCAGAATTATAACAATATCTTTAGGATTTATAAACATATATTCAGATTTACATTTATCCATTCAGAATTATATCTACATATTCAGAATTATAACAATATATTCAGATTTACAATTAAAAATTCAGATTTACATTTATACATTCAGATTTATAACTATATATTCAGAATTGTAGAAATATCTTTAGGATTTATAATTATATATTCAGATTTACAATTAAATATTCAAATTTATAACTCTATATTCAGATTTACAATTCAATATTCAGATTTATAACTATATATTCAGAATTGTAGAAATATCTTTAAGATTTACAATTAAATATTCAGATTTATAACTATATATTCAGAATTATAACTATGTATTCAGGTTTACAATGAAATATTCAGATTTATAACTATATATTCAGATTTACAATTATATATTCAGATTTATCACTATATATTCTGGATTTATAAATATATTCAGATTTATAACTATATATTCAGATGTATCACTATATTCTGGATTTATAACTATATATTCAGATTTACAATTAAATATTCAGATTTATAACTATATATTCAGAATTATAACTATGTATTCAGATTTATAATGAAATATTCAGATTTATAACTATATATTCAGATTTACAATTATATATTCAGATTTATAACTATATATTCAGATGTATCACTATATTCTGGATTTATAACTATATATTCAGATTTACAATTAAATATTCAGATTTATAACTATATATTCAGAATTATTACTATGTATTCAGATTTACAATGAAATATTCAGATTTCTAACTATATATTCAGATTTACAATTATATATTCAGATTTATCACTATATATTCTGGATTTATAAATATTCAGATTTATAAATATATTCTGGATTTATAACTATATATTCAGATTTATAACTATATATTCAGAATTATAACTATATATTCAGAATTATAGAAATATCTTTAGGATTTATAACTATATATTTAGAATTATATGTATATTTTCTGAATTATAACAATATATTCAGATTTATAGCTATATATTCTGAATTATAAAAATATCTTTAGGATTTCTAATTAAATATTCAGATTTACAATTAAATATTCAGATTTATAACTATATATTCTGAATTATAACAATACATTCAGATTTATAACTATATATTCAGAATTATAACAATATCTTTAGGATTTATAACTATATATTCAGATTTATAACAATATATTCAGAATTATAACAATATCTTTAGGATTTATAATTATATATTCAGTTTTACAATTATATATTCAGGTTTATAACTATATTCTGAATTATAACAATATCTTTAGGATTTATAAATATATAATCAGTTTTACAATTATATATTCAGATTTATTACTATATTCTGAATTATCACAATATATTCAGGATTTTTTCAGCCATATTTTCAGATTTACATTTATACATTCAGATTTATAACTATATATTCAGAATTATAACATTATCTTTAGGATTTATAAATATATATTCAGATTTACATTTATACATTCAGAATTATAACTACATATTCAGAATTATAAATATATATTCAGATTTTTAACTATATATTCAGAATTACAACTAAATATTCAGATTTATCACTATATTCTGGATTTATAACTATATATTCTGAATTATCACTATATATTCTGGATTTATAAATATATATTCTGAATTATAACTATATATTCAGATTTATAAATATATATTCTGAATTATAACTATATATTCAGATTTATAAATATATATTCTGAATTTATAACTATATATTCTGGATTTATAACTATATATTCAGGATTTTTCAGCCATATTTTCAGATTTACATTTATACATTCAGATTTATAACTCTATATTCAGAATTATAGAAATATCTTTAGGATTTATAACTATGTATTCAGGATTACAGAAATATCTTTAGGATTTATAACTATATATTCATAATTATAGAAATATCTTTAGGATTTATAACTATATATTCAGGATTATGAAAATATATTCTGGATTTATAACTATATATTCAGATTTACAATTAAATATTCAGATTTATAACTATATATTCAGAATTATAACTATGTATTCAGATTTATAATGAAATATTCAGATTTATAACTATATATTCAGATTTACAATTATATATTCAGATTTATAACTATATATTCTGGATTTATAACTATATATTCAGATGTATCACTATATTCTGGATTTATAACTATATATTCAGATTTACAATTAAATATTCAGATTTATAACTATATATTCAGAATTATTACTATGTATTCAGATTTACAATGAAATATTCAGATTTCTAACTATATATTCAGATTTACAATTATATATTCAGATTTATCACTATATATTCTGGATTTATAAATATTCAGATTTATAAATATATTCTGGATTTATAACTATATATTCAGATTTATAACTATATATTCAGAATTATAACTATATATTCAGAATTATAACTATTCAGAATTATAGAAATATCTTTAGGATTTATAACTATATATTTAGAATTATATGTATATTTTCTGAATTATAACAATATATTCAGATTTATAGCTATATATTCTGAATTATAAAAATATCTTTAGGATTTCTAATTAAATATTCAGATTTACAATTAAATATTCAGATTTATAACTATATATTCTGAATTATAACAATACATTCAGATTTATAACTATATATTCAGAATTATAACAATATCTTTAGGATTTATAACTATATATTCAGATTTATAACAATATATTCAGAATTATAACAATATCTTTAGGATTTATAATTATATATTCAGTTTTACAATTATATATTCAGGTTTATAACTATATTCTGAATTATAACAATATCTTTAGGATTTATAAATATATAATCAGTTTTACAATTATATATTCAGATTTATTACTATATTCTGAATTATCACAATATATTCAGGATTTTTTCAGCCATATTTTCAGATTTACATTTATACATTCAGATTTATAACTATATATTCAGAATTATAACATTATCTTTAGGATTTATAAATATATATTCAGATTTACATTTATACATTCAGAATTATAACTACATATTCAGAATTATAAATATATATTCAGATTTTTAACTATATATTCAGAATTACAACTAAATATTCAGATTTATCACTATATTCTGGATTTATAACTATATATTCTGAATTATCACTATATATTCTGGATTTATAAATATATATTCTGAATTATAACTATATATTCAGATTTATAAATATATATTCTGAATTATAACTATATATTCAGATTTATAAATATATATTCTGAATTATAACTATATATTCAGATTTATAAATATATATTCTGAATTTATAACTATATATTCTGGATTTATAACTATATATTCAGGATTTTTCAGCCATATTTTCAGATTTACATTTATACATTCAGATTTATAACTCTATATTCAGAATTATAGAAATATCTTTAGGATTTATAACTATGTATTCAGGATTACAGAAATATCTTTAGGATTTATAACTATATATTCATAATTATAGAAATATCTTTAGGATTTATAACTATATATTCAGGATTATGAAAATATATTCTGGATTTATAACTATATATTCAGATGTATCACTATATTCTGGATTTATAACTATATATTCAGATTTACAATTAAATATTCAGATTTATAACTATATATTCAGAATTATAACGATGTATTCAGATTTATAATGAAATATTCAGATTTATAACTATATATTCAGATTTACAATTATATATTCAGATTTATAACTATATATTCTGGATTTATAACTATATATTCAGATGTATCACTATATTCTGGATTTATAACTATATATTCAGATTTACAATTAAATATTCAGATTTATAACTATATATTCAGAATTATTACTATGTATTCAGATTTACAATGAAATATTCAGATTTCTAACTATATATTCAGATTTACAATTATATATTCAGATTTATCACTATATATTCTGGATTTATAAATATTCAGATTTATAAATATATTCTGGATTTATAACTATATATTCAGATTTATAACTATATATTCAGAATTATAACTATATATTCAGAATTATAACTATTCAGAATTATAGAAATATCTTTAGGATTTATAACTATATATTTAGAATTATATGTATATTTTCTGAATTATAACAATATATTCAGATTTATAGCTATATATTCTGAATTATAAAAATATCTTTAGGATTTCTAATTAAATATTCAGATTTACAATTAAATATTCAGATTTATAACTATATATTCTGAATTATAACAATACATTCAGATTTATAACTATATATTCAGAATTATAACAATATCTTTAGGATTTATAACTATATATTCAGATTTATAACAATATATTCAGAATTATAACAATATCTTTAGGATTTATAATTATATATTCAGTTTTACAATTATATATTCAGGTTTATAACTATATTCTGAATTATAACAATATCTTTAGGATTTATAAATATATAATCAGTTTTACAATTATATATTCAGATTTATTACTATATTCTGAATTATCACAATATATTCAGGATTTTTTCAGCCATATTTTCAGATTTACATTTATACATTCAGATTTATAACTATATATTCAGAATTATAACATTATCTTTAGGATTTATAAATATATATTCAGATTTACATTTATACATTCAGAATTATAACTACATATTCAGAATTATAAATATATATTCAGATTTTTAACTATATATTCAGAATTACAACTAAATATTCAGATTTATCACTATATTCTGGATTTATAACTATATATTCTGAATTATCACTATATATTCTGGATTTATAAATATATATTCTGAATTATAACTATATATTCAGATTTATAAATATATATTCTGAATTATAACTATATATTCAGATTTATAAATATATATTCTGAATTATAACTATATATTCAGATTTATAAATATATATTCTGAATTTATAACTATATATTCTGGATTTATAACTATATATTCAGGATTTTTCAGCCATATTTTCAGATTTACATTTATACATTCAGATTTATAACTCTATATTCAGAATTATAGAAATATCTTTAGGATTTATAACTATGTATTCAGGATTACAGAAATATCTTTAGGATTTATAACTATATATTCATAATTATAGAAATATCTTTAGGATTTATAACTATATATTCAGGATTATAAAAATATCTTTAGGATTTATAACTATATATTCAGAATTGCATTTATATATTCAGATTTATAACTATATATTCTGAATTATCACAATATATTTAGGATTTATAACTATATATTCAGATTTACATTTATATATTCAGATTTATAACTATATATTCAGAATTATCACAATATATTTAGGATTTATAACTATATATTCAGATTTACAACTATATATTCAGATTTATAACTATATATTCAGATTGATCACTATATGTTGGATTTATAACTATTTATTCTGAACTGTAACATTATATTCAGGATTTATAAGTATATATATATATATATATATATATATATATATATATATTAATTATATATTCCAATTTAAAACTATATATTTAGGAATTATAAATGTCAGAATTTCAACTATATACCTATATTATTAGCATTATTATTTATTGTTTGGCTCACCATGTTTTTTATATATATATATATATATATATAGAGAGAGAGAGAGAGAGAGAGAGAGAGAGAGAGAGAGAGAGAGATAGATAGATAGATAGATAGATAGATTAATTTGTACATAATAACAGTTTTCCTCCATTTTCCAGCTCTCCCCGATAATATCCGTACAGTTCTGATCGTTGGCTTCCATGTGTTACTTGTTCTCGCTGGCATGTCTTTGATTATCTACATTAAGGTCAATAAAAGCATTCGGTGAGTACTGTATAATGTTTAGAACCACATTTTGGAAACAAGGTTGCAAAAATGCAAACCTTTATAGAATAAAACAGCTCCTTTCTACTTTTAGGTGCCTTTCACTGACCCTTTGTGGAAAAAGAACAAAAATGTGAAAGCAATGGAAAAAAAAAATGTGTCTTGAATGCATGCCTGAGGGTGTCTGTATGTAGGTGTAAATGTTTCTACCAACAGTATTTCTGTATAGGTATCTGTTTGCGTTGGGGGTGGGTGTGTGTGTGTGTGTGTGTGTGTGTGTGTGTGTGTGTGTGTGTGTGTGTATTTGTGTGTGTGTATTGGGAATAGCTGGAATGGAGCCATTCCCTGTACACCTTGGGGTGCGACAGGGATGTCCTCTTGCTCCCACATTATTTAACATCTATTTTGACATAGTTCGTGAAGCCTTCAATGGCTTTACCGGAGGAAATTCCATCTGTTACAGATACAATGGGAGGCTGATCGATGCCTGTGTGTGGTCAAGGGATGCTCCCTATTGCTCAACCATGTTATATTTGCCGATGATCTGGTAATTGCTGCTCACTCAGAGGAGGAGTTGGGGGTGCTGCTGCTGCTGAACCTGGAGCTTGCCACTAAGAGGTGGGGCCTTACCATCAGCCCCATCAGAACGAATCACCTGCCTGGATACTTTGTGCCATTGGGAACTCCACCTCTACCTCCCAGATTCCAATTGGTGATAGAGCAGTTGTGGAAAGGTTCTCATACCTGGGCAGTGCGCTCATGAGCAGCTACGGTTTAGCAGCGGAGATCTCACTCTGAATCAGTCAAGCAGCATTGTCTTTTCATCGGTTGCATAGCTACCTGGTCTGTCGCTCCGCTTGAAGCTTCAGGTCTTCTCAGCCACGGTCATTCCCACCCTCCTCTATGTAACCCAGGTGTTTTCTGCCTGGTTTTCCGTTCTCGCGGCTCCACACTGTGTTCGCGTTGTTGCGAGACTTTGTGACAGTATCGCGAGACTTGACACAGTTGCGTCAGTTTCCTTTAAATATGGCCGTGCGCTGTTGTTTGGTGTGTGTGTGTGTGTGTGTGTGGAAGCCGGTGTGTTGAGCTGCTGCAGGTAGGCGTTTAGCCCTGTAAACATTTTATTAATTAGACTGCTGGTTTAACTGTTATGCCTGCCAACTTTTTAGATGCCTCTACCATTCAATTGACTGCAGTTTGAGTGGCTTAATGATACGGGAACTGGTGAGTCTCATTGTTTGTATTATATGGCGCTAATAGTGTATTATGTATATGAATTTGTTAGCCGGTGCTGGCGCTGGCTGTACTTGTTTAATTGTACTGAATCTATGATTATATATTGTGCCTATTTATATGAACAATGCCTTTAGAATTAATTAACCTTTATGTCGAATTATGAAGTTGTCAACTACTCTTATTTCGAGATGTATTTTGAAGCTATTATTGATAATATTGCCTATTTATAAGAGTACTCTTGCTGATTGTTAAATTATTTATATTGCAATATGCAGTATTTCAAGTCAAGTCAATTTTATTTGTATAGCGCCTTTCACAACACACATCGTTTCAAAGCAGCTTTACAGAAGTTCAGCATTAACATTGTATTTAAATTGAATCCTGTACATGATGATAAAATGAATGAACTGAGATTATGATAATATTATGACTTTATGGTATTGTGATTATAGTGATAGTTGTTATGCTTGGAACCAGTGTTAATTATTAATTGGTCCTGTTTTATACAGGCCAGGTTCTGTGTATGGATGGCGAGCCACTAGGCCCGAAACTGATGCTTGGAGTGCATGCATCTAGCCGGTGTGGTAGGAGGCGCTGCAGCTGCTTATTTAACACACACACCTTCAGACATATTTACACCTACACACACCTTCAGATAATACTTACATTTACATGCGTATTAATCTCATGGACTGTTCCATTATGGACTCATTGGACTCTGCCTGTTTCAAGGGTTGTGTGTTGTGAACTGCTGTGGCTTCAAGCACTGCTTATTGAGTGAATTCTGAATGTTGTATGCTCATTAATAACTTTGAACTGAATACTACCTATGTGCACGTGTAAATATTGTAAATGTTATTGTCCTATATTTATGTAATACAATTCACAATTGCACCGCAGCAATGAGTCTGTGTTTCATTGAACTTCACCTTTTCCTCCTTGAGCTGAACTAAGATTTTCTGATACTGGTCCACTATTTTACATACAATTGCAGCACTTATATATGCTACATTTCTGTGGCGAGTCAGCCAGGAGGAATAGGTGAGTTTAATGTACATTTGGGTTATTGCAGTTCAGTAACAATGGATGTGTTTTTGAAATGTGGTATCAAATTACCAAATGCTGTGCTGTTGGAGGGCATAACAGAACCAGGAAGTAATGAAGTCATTGAGTTTCTAAGCCAATATGGTTCAGTCAATAAGTTTGAGAGAATATCTGAGACCGAATCTGAGTATGATAGTGTGCTTGTTGTTGAATTTACTAGTGGTGCAGCTTTGGAAGCGCTGCATCCCATTTTGCCGCACACATGGGTCTCGGCTAAAAAGACACATACATGTTGCATTTTGGAGCTATCTTCTGTTTGTACAGATCACTTTGCTAAAGCTAAAACTATGTTATATTTGTCTGATTTGCAGAATTTAGCCAAATTAACCGGGGTGGATTATACAGAAGTGCTCAAAACAATGATGTCTCAGATTGGACTTTCGGTCTCCGAGCTCCGCCCTGTGCCTCATGTGGAAGATCCATCAATCACTGAGTTGCCCACGCTGCCAGAACCATCAGTGAAGCCATCAACTCAGTCTCCACCAGCCATTCCTGTTCCCCTTGTGGACACTGCTGCTTCCAGGTCAGTCGCTGAGCCCCGCATTGATCCTTCTGATCCTATACAGCTGGGGATGAGACATTCAACTTCCAGCATTGATGTCCATCCACCTGAGGTCCAGCGCTATGTAGTGGAGCACATTGTAAAGAATGAGGAGAGTGCAGCACATCACCAGAGGATCAGGGTTTTCTCAGGTCGGCTTCCCAGACCTACTCATGAGGCTGACTATGACACCTGGCGGTCAGGAGTAGAACTGCTGTTGAAGGAGCCATCTGTGTCCGACCTCCATCGCTCTAGGAGGATAGTGGAGAGCCTCCTTCCTCCAGCAGCAGATATGGTCAAGCAATTGAGTCCCAGCACGCTGCCTATAGTGTATCTAGACACTCTTGACTCTGCATATGCTACTGTTCAAGATGGGGATGAATTGTTTGCTAGATTCATGGACACATTTCAGGATGCCGGTGAGAAACCATCTGCCTACCTCCAACGGCTCCAGGTTGTCCTGAATTCTGCCATGAAAAGGGGAGGAGTCATAGAGTCTGAAGTAAATCGGCATTTGTTGAACCAGTTCTGCCATGGATGCTGGGACAATTCTTTGATTGCTGAGCTCCAGCTAAAGCAAAAGAAGACTTGCCCACCCACTTTTGCTGAGCTGCTGCTCCTATTGCGCACTGAAGAGGACCGAGAGGCAGCAAAAGCACTTCGAATGAAGCAATATCTGGGGTCTACACGGCAGAAAGCTACAGCTCATGTCCAGTCTGCTCGTGTTAATCCTGAAGACGGGGCCACAGTTACCGCTTTGGTTAACATTACCCAGCAACTGGCTCAACAACTAGCTGATATCCAGCGACAGTTAGCCATGCTAACGGCCAGCCAGTCAAAGACCAGTGCTATCCCCAAGACTTCCACCTACAGTAAGCCACTTGCCAGGGCCACCAATCAGCAGCCTCGTCGATCCACACCTACTCAGGCTAAACCTGGTTATTGTTTTCGGTGTGGTGAGGATGGCCACATCTGTCCCCAGTGTGAGAATGAACCCAATTCTACTTTGGTTGCTCGTAAAAGGAAACAGTTCACTAGCAACCAACAAAACACTTCCAACTCCGTCCATTTAAACTGAGTCCGGTTCCTGTTGTGGGACAGACAGGGGCCAGAGGGGACCAAATCCGTCCCAAGGAAAAAGAGAAGATTGTCAAGTGTGCAGAAATGTCACAGCCCAAGATAAAGAACGCAACCATACAGCTTCCAAGGGGCCTGGTGGGCTCAAAATGTTCTGCAGTTGTTCAGATTGCTGGACAGAATTATCATTGCCTTTTGGACACTGGCTCGCAGGTCACCACGATTCCAGTCTCTTTTTACAACCAGAGTCTTAGTAATCACCCTGTGAAGCCACTTTACAACTTACTCCAGGTAGAGGGTGCCGCCGGTCAGTCAGTGCCATATCTGGGGTATGTAGAGATGACCATAGGATTTTACAAAGAGTTCTTGGGGGAAGAATTTGATGTACCGACCCTTGCCTTGGTTGTACCCGATTGTCATCCTGAGGGTTCTTCAGTTGTGCTTATCGGCATGAATACTCTGGAGCCTTTATATGAGCGATACACTAGCAGTGACATCCCTAATTTTCAACCTACGACCCAAGGGTACTGTGCCGTCTTAAAGCTCCTACAACTGAAGCACCAACAAAGCCAGGTGGGTCGAGCAGGAACCGTGAAGTTGTTGAGTCAGACACCAGTCCTGATTCCTTCTGGTCAGACCATTGTTCTAGAAGGCTCTGCCAGAGTAGACAGTCCAACTACGGTTCAATGGGCTGTGATTGAACATCCCATATCATCTCTTCCTGGCGGGCTATGTGTCCAGAGTTGTCTCATCACACTTCCAACTCATGCTCCCTACAAGGTTCCTGTTCTCATTATGAACGAGTCTGAACAAGGTGTTCTCATTCCACCAATGACTGTAATTGCTGATATTGGTACATCACCTACCATCCTGGCCCAGCACACCGTAAACACTTCTCCAGTCCAAGGAGGTTCCCAAAGAAGCACTTTGGAGTTAAATTTTGGAGAATCGCCTATCCCATCTGAATGGAAGGAGCGAGTAACATTCAAGCTCAACCAAATGCCTGAAGTGTTTTCTTACCACGACCTTGATTTCGGCTGTACGGACCAAGTAAAACACCATATCAAGCTCCACGATGAAACCTCTTTCAAGCTTCGAGCTAGGCCCATCCATCCCCGCGATATTGAAGCTGTTCGAAGCCATTTGCGGGATCTGCTTGAAGCTGATATCATCCGGGAGTCAGAGTCACCATTTGCTTCTCCGATTGTGGTGGTCCGGAAGCGGAATGGTGATGTTTGGTTGTGCATTGATTATCGTAAATTAAATTTACAAACAGTGAAAGACGCCTATGCTCTGCCGAACCTTGAAGAGTCGTTTTCAGCATTAACGGGCTCAATATGGTTCACGGTTTTGGATTTAAAGTCTGGATATTATCAGATTCAAATGAGTGAAGCTGACAAGGCTAAAACCGCATTTGACACACCACTGGGTTTCTGGGAATGGAATCGGATGCCGCAAGGCGTTACGAACGCTCCAAGTACATTCCAGAGACTTATGGAGAAGTGTATGGGGGATTTAAATCTCAAGGAAGCTCTTGTATTTCTGGATGACATTATTATCTTCTCCGACACTTTAGAGGAACATGAGACGCGCTTACTCAGAGTACTTACCCGCCTGAAGGAATTTGGCTTGAAGCTGTCCCCTGAAAAATGCAAATTTTTCAGTCCAGTGTACGTTACCTTGGACATGTCGTGTCCGAGAAGGGCGTTGAAACGGACCCTGAAAAAATATCCGCCCTCAAATCCTGGCCAGTCCCCCGAAATCTTAAAGAGCTAAGGTCCTTCCTAGGGTTTGCAGGAGACTATCGGAGGTTCATCAAGGATTACGCCACCATAGTAAAACCTCTTAATGGCCTTACTAGAGGCTATGCACCCATCCGTCAGTCTATCAAAGATAAAAGTTCTGCTGGAAAATTCCTGGACCCGAAGCAGTCCTTTGGGGAGAGATGGACGTCTGATTGTCAAGCTGCTTTTGACACAGTAATTTCTAAGTTAACATCTGCCCCTGTTCTTGGGTTCGCCAATGCGAAGTTGCCCTACATCCTTCACACAGATGCTAGCATAATCGGATTGGGAGCTGTTCTATACCAAAAACAGGATGATCAACTCCGGGTTATTGCCTATGCCAGCCAGGACTATCTCAGAGTGAATCTCGATATCCGGCACACAAACTTGAGTTTCTGGCCTTAAAATGGAGTGTCACAGAGAAATTCCATGATTATCTCTATGGTGCTGACTTCATAGTTGTTACGGACAACAATCCTCTTACATACGTTTTGACCTCAGCAAAATTGGACGCCACAAGCCACCGGTGGCTAGCTGCATTGTCAACGTATTCCTTTAAGATGCAGTACCGTGCTGGCAAACACAACTTTGATGCCGATGCTCTGTCCAGACGTTATCATGGAGAAGTGCCTGATAAGGCTACAAGCTGTGAAGAATGGGAACTTGTGAGCCGTCTAGCAGAGCAACTGTGTGGTCCCGGTGAAGCTGCAGAAATCTCCCCCGACATGGTGGTTGCTATTTGTCAGAGCAGTCTTATTAGATCATGCTGTCCTGCCGACTACTCTCAACTTGATGTGACCTTAGTTGAGTCTCTTTCTGTCCATACTGATATTATTCCTGACTGTTTTGCTGAGGAAGAGTCCCATGGCCTTCCTGTCATTTCCCCTCTGACCCATGCTGACCTGAAAGAAGAGCAGCGTGCCGACCCAGCAATTCGAGAAGTCATCTACCAGCTTGAGACAGGAGAAAAGGTTTCTTCCACTGTTCGAGAGGAACTTCCTGAGCTCCCTTTGTTGTTACGGGAGTGGAATCGGTTAGAGCTGGAAGATGGAGTTTTATACAGGAGAAGACAGGACGAAGATAAACTTGTCCTTCAGCTTGTTCTGCCCCCAGTGTTGCGTTCTACCATCCTGAAGAGTCTCCATAGTGACATGGGGCACATGGGCATAGAGCGAACCCTGGATTTGGTGCGGCAGCGGTTCTTCTGGCCAAAAATGGCCGCTAATGTTCAGAACTTCATCAAAACCTGTGGTCGTTGTGTAAGACGTAAGACTCTTCCTGAAAAGGCAGCTCCTTTAGTAAATATTCAAACCAGTCATCCTTTGGAATTAGTATGTATGGATTTTCTAACCCTTGAGCCTGACAGCAGCAACACCAAGAACATCTTGGTACTTACTGATCACTTCACCAAATTTGCAGTCGCTATTCCAACTGCAAACCAGAGGGCCAAAACTGTGGCGAAGTGTCTGTGGAACGACTTCATGGTTTGCTATGGCATTCCAGAACGCCTACATTCTGACCAAGGCCCAGACTTTGAGTCTAAGCTGATTAAAGAGCTCTGCGATGTAGCTGGCATCAAGAAAACTCGGACCACTCCATACCATCCCAGGGGCAACCCTGTCGAGCGCTTTAACCGGACGCTGTTAAACATGCTGGGAACTCTAGAGAGCAAGCAGAAGGCTAAGTGGAGGGAGTACGTTAAACCTCTTGTCCATGCGTATAATTGCACGCGGAATGAAGTAACAGGGTTCACACCTTATGAACTCCTGTTTGAACGATCACCGCGGCTCCCGGTTGACTTGGCTTTCGGGTTGCCAGTCCGTGACTCTCCCTCTCCTTCGCACTCCCAGTATGTGAAGGATTTAAGATCATGTCTCGAGGAGAGCTACAAGCTTACATTCCAGAATGTTCAGAAGTCAGCTAAAAGGAACAAAAGTCGTTTCGATCAACGTGTAAAACCTGCAAGCTTAGATGTTGGTGACAGAGTCCTTGTTCGGAATGTCAGAATCCGAGGAAAACACAAGCTCGAGGATAAGTGGGAACAAGAGGTGTATGTGGTTGTGAAACGTGCCGGGGATCTTCCGGTTTATATTGTGAGACCAGAGAGCAGGGGGGGACCTGACCGCACACTCCATCGTGATCTGCTCTTGCCCTGTGGCTTCCTATCAGCTTCTGCTACAGAGGATTTTCCAGAAGATCTTCCTGCTCAAAACCCCCATACTCGCAGCCAGAGTCGCAACCGCACTGACCAATTTGATATTTTTGAGGATGAGGATACAGAGGATGCTGAATTTACCACCCTTAGGAGTTTTCCTCAGTTCCCAATGAAGTTCAGTGTGGAAGGAGCGAGTGGATGTGAGCATGAACCAACGACCAGTGACATAGTGGGGTCGGCCTTACCGACAGCCCCAAGTGATGCTGATTCTGTTCCACTTTTTCCACAAAGCCCTGCAGCAACCTCATTTGAAAACCACTTACCTGAAGTCGAAGAGTCTTGGCCAACCATTGGTGAAGATTTATCTATGTTCAGCTGCGAGGTAGAAACTCCTGTGAAAGAGATTGAAGTGGAAGAACCTGGAAATCCTCTACTTGAATCGATAGACGAACATGTTACCAGAGAGATGGAGCTACCTGTGGGAGGAGAATTGGAATTTCCTGTGGAAGAGATAAGTATCAATGTGCCTGAAGCTGAAGTACTTCTGGACCCTGAGGCTGAAGCTCGTGAGCTGGTCCAATCTGAGACATCTGTGGGTCCTGCTGTTCATAGTTCTGCTACTGCCCCCAGTGATATAGTGGGATCTGATGTAGTACTCAGACGTTCAGTTCGGCAGCGTCAACCCCTTCAACGTCTTCAATATGCAGTATTGGGCAACCCATTGATTTCAGTCGTCCAAACTCTTTTTCATAGCTTGTCTAATGTTTATACAGAGGCCCTTAGTCAAGCCGCTGCAGCAGACTGTCCCTAAACTGTAATTCTTCTGCAGTTCTTATGCAACGGGGACGTGCATGATTTGAGGGGGGAGGGTGTAACCCAGGTGTTTTCTGCCTGGTTTTCCGTTCTCGCGGCTCCACACTGTGTTCGCATGTCGCGAGACTTCGTGACAGTATCGCGAGACTTGACACAGTTGCGTCAGTTTCCTTTAAATATGGCCGCGCGCTGTTGTTTGGTGTGTGTGTGTGTGTGTGTGTGTGTGTGTGGAAGCCGGTGTGTTGAGCTGCTGCAGGTAGGCGTTTAGCCCTGTAAACATTTTATTAATTAGACTGCTGGTTTAACTGTTATGCCTGCCAACTTTTTAGATGCCTCTACCATTCAATTGACTGCCGTTTGAGTGGCTTAATGATACGGGAACTGGTGAGTCTCATTGTTTGTATTATATGGCGCTAATAGTGTATTATGTATATGAATTTGTTAGCCGGTGCTGGCGCTGGCTGTACTTGTTTAATTGTACTGAATCTATGATTATATATTGTGCCTATTTATATGAACAATGCCTTTAGAATTAATTAACCTTTATGTCGAATTATGAAGTTGTCAACTACTCTTATTTCGAGATGTATTTTGAAGCTATTATTGATAATATTGCCTATTTATAGGAGTACTCTTGCTGATTGTTAAATTATTTATATTGCAATATGCAGTATTTAAATTGGATCATGTACATGATGATAAAATGAATGAACTGAGATTATGATAATATTATGACTTTATGGTATTGTGATTATAGTGATAGTTGTTATAATTGGAACCAGTGTTAATTATTAATTGGTCCTGTTTTATACAGGCCAGGTTCTGTGTATGGATGGCGAGCCACTAGGCCCGAAACTGATGCTTGGAGTGCATGCATCTAGCCGGTGTGGTAGGAGGCGCTGCAGCTGCTTATTTAACACACACACCTTCAGACATATTTACACCTACACACACCTTCAGATAATACTTACATTTACATGCGTATTAATCTCATGGACTGTTCCATTATGGACTCATTGGACTCTGCCTGTTTCAAGGGTTGTGTGTTGTGAACTGCTGTGGCTTCAAGCACTGCTTATTGAGTGAATTCTGAATGTTGTATGCTCATTAATAACTTTGAACTGAATACTACCTATGTGCACGTGTAAATATTGTAAATGTTATTGTCCTATATTTATGTAATACAATTCACAATTGCACCGCAGCAATGAGTCTGTGTTTCATTGAACTTCACCTTTTCCTCCTTGAGCTGAACTAAGATTTTCTGATACTGGTCCACTATTTTACATACAATTGCAGCACTTATATATGCTACATCTATGCTTGCGAAACATGGAACATTAATGGAACATCTTCGCCGGTTAGAAATATTTAGGCTGGCCTGCCTACAGTCCATCCTGGGTTTAACCAGGCTGATCTGGACAAAGTCCTACCGGTGGCAAGACTGCATTGGCTGGGCCATGTAGCCCGCATGCCCAGCCACCGCATGCCTAAACAGCTTGTGTTCGGCTGGATTGAGGGGGCTAAACGGGCGCAGCACAGGCTGGAGAGGAGATGGGTGATGTGGTACAGGAGGATGTGGAGCTGAGTGGACTTGCCGCTGACTGGTACCAACAGTGTCAAGATTGCCCTCTGTGGAGGAGGCTTGTGAAGGACACTACTGGGCAGTTGGAGGTAGTCGCCCTCCAACAACAATGGAGGGCGGAGGAGCGGTCCTCACAACAACGAGCGGAGCGCCGGATGGCTAAAGCACATCAAGATGGCACAGTAGGTGGCACAGGTGGTCCATCAGCCAGTTGTCTCAGTCAGTCTACCCGTGGCATCGGGGTCTGCCCCATGACCTCCTGCCAGTAGGCTTTCGACACTTCACGTGGCCTCAAGGTGCACATAGACTGGGACAAGCGTTGTGGTAACGTCACCACCACTTAGTGGCGAATGGCAGTTGATGTTGTTGAGTGTGTGTGTGGGGGGGGGGGGTGTGTACTTAATTTATTTGTTTCTGCAATGGAGTAATGTTGATACTGTTTGAATCAGTTAAACCTATTAAACAATTTGTTAAAATGCTTTTTTCTGCAGGTTTTTAAAACCAAAAAATCATCATGTTCCAGATCCCTCCAAATACTTTCAGCCTCTTCACACCATTCATGGCGGAAACTTCCGGGTAAGCTCTAGACACTAGACACTAGTTAGACACTAGTTTCAATGTGTTTGTGTGACTACCGGTAAATCTAAATGCTGAAACATACTCTAGGCAAGTATTTGAATGCAGATACGATTGCTTGGCCACCGCATTGCCAATGTGTTGTCTGGTTGAACATGCTTAAGATGTATTCTTGCGTTACCATCACGGGAATAAACCTCAGTACTCAAGGGGACTATAGAGTTACCTTCGGATATCTGTGCCATTAAACTGGATGTGTAATTATTCAGTTAAGATTCTATAAATATATTGAATAACTTGCTCAGCAGTATTCTCTTCAAAGTGTTGCATCACCATTACAGCAGTCGACCTTAAAGAGAAAACTCACTTTAGAAGTGGACACTTCACACTAATCTCACTATAGCACCCCTTGTGACAATGTTGAGAATGCAACACCTACTTGTGTTGAGTTATGAATTGCGGTCTGATACATTTCCGAACGTAACAACCTGTGAAATTGAGCTTGTGTTGCAAGATACGTCTGTGCTCATGTACTTGTGTAGAGTATGTTTTGGCCCTAAATGTAAACATTTACTTCGCTGTGTAAATGGGAAATTTCTTTAAACTTCTATTGTTTTTATATAAGGCTCATTATACACTGCCTGGCCACACACCAAAAAAAATTGCATACTGTTATATTTTGTTGGAACACATTTAGCTTTGATTACGGCACGCATTCGTCATGGCATTGTTTTGACAAACTTATGCAACGTCAGAACATTTATTTCTATCCAGAGTTGCATACATTTTTGGTCAAGATCTTGTATTGATGACGGGAGAGTGTAACCACTCTGTAAAGTCCTTCTCCAGCACATCCCAAAACTTTTAATGGGGTTAAGGGTCAGGACTCTGTGGTGGCCAATTCATGTGTGAAAATGATTTTTTCTCTTTTTCACAATTTGAGCCCAATAAATCTTGCCATTATTGTCCTGGAATATACCTCTACTGTCAGGGAAGAAAAAAATCCATTGATGTGTTAACCTGGTCATTCAGTATATTCAGGTGTGTCAGCTGTAGTCAACCCCAGATCATAACTCTGACTCCAGACGCTTGTACAGTGGGCACTATCCGTGATGGGTGCACCGATTAGTCCCAATACTGTAGGTTCTCGTCTCATTGTGCATGTCTAAATGCTCTTACTTTCTCTTACTCTTACTTTCACTATTAAACATAGCCGTAAGTTCTACTGTCGATTTTTTTACGTTGTGATTTCATTGAGCATTTTAGTGATCTCCAATCATGATCATTCAAGATTGTCTTCTGTGAAGCTGACAGTTCACCACTATTCTTCCAGGTTTTAATAATGCATTGGACGATTCTTGACCCAATTCCAGTGTTTTCTTTGCTTGATGCAGGCCAATAATTTGCCCCTTCTGAAACACATTAACATCTTTTTCACGACCATACGTCCATACAAGTATACGTCTTTTGACATGGTTGTGTAAGAAATGAGAAGCTACACACTGCATCAGTTAGGGGTTAAATATTGTTGCCAGCTGAAGCATATTAATCAATGCAATAATGATCAAATCATAGGCTCTTAAAGGCTATAAGGTTGCAAAAAAGACATACTCTTTTTTTAATTATCATTTTATTATCTTTACACTTATAATGTTAGTATAGTTTTTTCATAATTTAGTCATATATAATAATTTTCCACCATGTCTCTGGCCCCCTGTCTGAAACGCTCGGTTTTAAGATGTCTGGCCCTTTAAGACTTCAATATAAATGCCCACTGTTGTGATTGGCTAACATCATGCAGCCCTTCCAATAGAGCCATATTTGAAACATCTGCATTTCATTGGCTCTGTACAATGACAATAAAGTTGAATCTTAATCTTAATCTAACCGACACCCTAACCGTACCCCAAAATTTCAACTTTTTGCTTTTTTAGAATATATATTTACTTTATCAATAAATCGTTTGTCCAAATGAGGATATCCCAAATGTCCGATTTTGAACAGATTTGTCCCCAAACAACAGCTAGGTGCATGCATACACACACAGATATTTAGAGATGTGGCTGAAACCTGCACTTCTTGTAAATGCTTACTTATTTCTTTCTTACAGCTAACCAAAGCAAACACTCACATGCTCATACATTTCCTCTTGCCTGTCCACAGAATTGGCTGGGCATTCAGAATTCTGTTGGGCCGTTACTTACTCCACAGTCATGCGATTATATCTCATCTGTCGAGGTCTCTGATATTTGGGATGTGTCCTTGATGGACACCAAATCTCAGATGTCTACAGCTACGCTCCTTCACTCCAATCAGATGGACTCTGGACTCGAGAACAGCGTAACCAGCCATGCATCATCGTCGGGTTTTGCAACCATGGGCTACTTCTACAGCAAATCCCATTCAGGATCCTTGTGTCTAGAAACCTGCCCCGTGTATTTCACTTACCACCCTGATGAAGGTCCAAACCCTGCTCTCTCTTCATCCTGCTCCTCATACGAACATTTGCAAAGCCCAAGTCATCAACACAAAGATCCATTGAGTCCAGACTCTGGGTTTGACATGGCCGGGGAGGAGCATTATGAGGAAGACCAAGATGATGGAGTATACAATGAAGAGGAGACCAATTTGACCAAAGAAAATCATTTGGTTTCCTTCATTATCTCATTGTCGCAGAGTTCCTTGGGTTCAGTTTGCCAAGGAGAGAGTTTTCCTCCAATGCCCGTCATCAAACCCTGGCCTGAACTTGTGACAGCACCTAGCTGTAGTTCCACCTCTGAGCCTGCAGAGAGCACTGTGGCCAGACCCTCCTCTATGATCGAGCCCTGTGGGAGTGGGTATCTGACCATGAAAGAGATGCAGGAATACAGCAACAAATCCATCTGATTGCAAGTCTTGTTGGGTCTCCGTCCATATACACCGTTTATGTGAATTAATTGATTGTAGATGTGCAAATTTTATACATTCCAACACCTTGCAAGCTGTTACAGCTACATTAAATCAGCTTTGAATGGTTAAGGCCACATTTGCACCAGTACGTTTTACATTTCCTAACATCATAGTTTTCTAAAATATGCAGTACTAGAGAGCATTTTCGAAAATATATGTTTTAGGAGGAGGATAACGCAGTTCCAGTGTGAATAAGAGGTATAAACCTTGCAAAATCAATGCGCTTTCAGCCGAAAATGTATTTGTGTGGGCATGGCCTAAGATTCTTTTCCACATTGGCATTATAAGCTAGATTTTAAGTCTACATGAAATCAAAATTGATTGTATGTATTACTTAATACATTCCTTGTTTATTGTGCACATTTTAATTGGAGGTTTTATTTGTAAACATTTAATTTGCTCCGCCTCTTGAGACGACTTTCCTCTTTAGATGACATCACCAGACAGTGTGGACTATTTGTTAAGTGGATCCAATAGCCAAATAGCTATTCAGGCATTTTCTAGGCTGGTAATGCAGCCTTTCAAAAAATTGCTGATAGTTAACACAGAAATCGAATGTCAGTAAAAGATGCATGCGCTGTGTATTTTTTGTTTATGTAGTATTAAACTTACATCAAGCAGTTACCGAAAGTATTGTAGAAATTCACTGTTCATAGTCAGCCATGATTAATTAAATCCATGAGTGAAAGTTTCCATTAACGGGACGCTTATTGAGATTGAGTCAGTAATATTCGGCTGGTCATGTGATTCTAACAGGGGGGACACTCCATGTAAAATAACATGCTTTTATATGATTAGTGATATGACTGGAGTGTTACTCTCATGTGAGTGCTAAACATATGTTTTAAAATGACCATTCATGTCTTTAAGAGTTACACTTTTTAATAAGGAAAAAAACACTGAGTGCACCTTTAATGTCCACATAAAAAAGTCAACAGTTGTAGTAAAAAAAAGTAAGTCAGGAACTTGACCTTAAGCCTACATGTCCTAGCCACCATCTGGTTTTCATCATTTCCACAATCAGCTGCAAACTTGCATTCAGGTCTGACTCCATTCTCATATGGAGTTCCTTATTTTTACTTTTCAACCTTACAATTGGCAAATTTCATGTTGACTCACTTTAGATTTAACACAGTGGAAAGCAGCAAGCCTGTGATGTAACACCATGTGTCCAAGTCAGCTTTAATTATTTGAACTATTATTGATTGTATCTTGTAGAACTTTAATGACTTGTTAAATATATTGCCACCACTAACCTTTTATATGATATTATAACTGACTAATTATTAAAAAGTTTTTTTTTTAAGCTCTTGCTCTTTTTTTTTTTTTTTTTTTTTTGCTGCTATTATTATTTCATCTTTAAAGTTGCTGAATGTTGTGAACATGGGATAAATGCTGCTTATTGTATATAAATTTCAATAAGGGGGGGGGGGAAATTCATGAATGCATGTTCAATCGAAACATATTTCTACCATATTTTGATATTCACATCACAATACACAATATTCAAAGTATTGAAGTTTTATTATTTGAACAGTTGAACAGAAAAGAAACAAATGCAATATTCATTCATGTAATGCTCTGATATATGCATTGTTTTTATAAACAACACAGTTATTTGAAATGTCTTTTTTATGTTACAGTTCTCTTTTTTTTTACTCTTTTAATTGAAATATACATTTTCTGTTGTTAATCTTGCTTACTGTTCAGATTGAAATATAAACACAACCCCAAAAATATGACAGGTGTACGTGCCATATTGTTTACAAAAGAGACTTGAGTGTGCATGTGTTGAATGAATGGAGTTATTGCAGGTAGTATGTGGTCTGACATTTATAAGTGCCAGCACGTTTCTGTTCATCGCTGTGGAGTGCGGCTTGTGTAACCAGACAAAGTCAAGCTTATCTCCTTCGAGGCCTCTTAAATGAACCTAGAAAACTTCAACAGGGAAATGTCTTCTGAAAGAATGTGGAAAACCAATGGACAGGCAGGCAGGCAGACATACTTTTTTATTTGAATGAGATGTTATCATCGTCACAGCATTACTCATTTAATCACATAATATTTTAAACATTCTACAGGGCGGAAGGGCGGTTCATGATTCTACACACCTGGTCCCTTATCGGGATAAAGGCTGATTGCGGACGGTGGTGCGAGAGAGAGAGAGAGAGTGAGATCGTTTACGGCCAGCTGACCGTCGTGTGTGTTTTGTCTTTTGTTTAAGTTTCTCATTAAACTATTATTTATATCGTCATGCCGGTTCTCGCCTCCTCCTTTCCCTTAAATCCCTTTACAACATGTTAAAAATATATTCTCTGAAAGCCCTAAATATATTGTGCAGTGTTGTTTCTAAAACAAGATAAAGCAAATTGATTTGTTTGAAGGATTTTTTAGACTGTTTATAGAAAAAAAAGAAAAATAATTCTCATCAAGAATAAGATTTTTACCCTAATAGCAAAGGTCTTACTAGAGAAAGAAAAAAATATGATCTGACATGGATTTAAAAAATAAATAAATAGGATTGTGCCTGGTAACGGGTGCATGTAAAATGGCTAGAAATAGCATTTTAGCTTAGCATAAAGCTAACAATTTACACAAGGTTTATTTCTATTTCTTCTGCTCCAAACTTTCTTACTCCTTAAACTTACTCCTCTGTGTGACATTAACACATCTTAAGAGAGTTTTTCACCGCTGTTCAAATGCACTTTGGATTGCATCATTTATATGGATAAATGTTTTCTAACTGAAGAGACTACATTTTAAATTAAACAAATGACAATATAATGCAAAGTAATCTATTTAAGTAATCAAACTACATTTTGAATGTAACTATATTCTGATTACCAACTATTTAAATTGTAACTGTAGTGGAATACGAGTCAATCAATTAAATGTTATTTGTATAGCGCATTTCACAACACATCATTTCAAAGCAGCTTTACAGAAGATCAGGCATTAACAGACGATAAAACTGTAATGTCTATTATGTCGATGAATCATCATTGTGTAATTAGATAAAATACGATTGTTAATCATGTTTAAAAATAAGTAATTAAATAATAATTGTATTAATAACCCCAATGAGCAGCTGAAAGCGACTGTGGCAAGGAACACAAAACTCCAGAAGATGTTGATTAATGGAGAAAAATAACCTTGGGAGAAACCAGACTGACTGTTACTAATATTTAGTATTTTTAATATGTACATGTAATCTGTACATTTGAGAGTTACGCGTAGGGCTAACAATGAAAATTTCAGTCTGTTCCTCACAGAAAGTTGTTGAATGACTTCAGAAGACCCTTGAGTATAGCATACATGCCATCTGGACTACTTGTAGGGTACTTCTATGGTGCATTTAGTGCTTTATGGAGCTTGACAGCTCATTGTCACTGTTTTCTTTTTGTATTGTTTGGAACGGAGCAGCCTGAACATTCTGCTGAACAAATCGATCTTGTGTTCCACAGGAAAAGGGGTTGGTAAATAATGACATTACTGATTAACAAATATTACTATAATTTCTTAATTACACATTTCTTGAAAGGACTTAACAGACCTCAAAAGAGAAAAGCTTTTGTAATATATTTCTTTCCACGAATACCCATGTTGACGGAGAATAATAATGCATGCAAAGACATCAGCAGAGGAAAAACCTGGAACGAAACTAAGAGAACAGATGGAGGGAATGTAACATAGGCCAAATAAACCTTTTGTCAATCAAAGGGGAGAATGAGATGATTGCTATTACATAAGTACCAGGAATGTAACCAATGACCCAGACATACTAATTCAAAACAGATGAGAAAGTGTTTTTTGAGAAGGATGCGTGTACGGAACCACAAATGCACAAGTCCTTTTTTATTACATGTTTTTAATGGTTCATGCGTTAACATAATTCACTACATGCAGTATTGGCTATCATTGGCCATTTTTCTCTTAGTACAAAAAATGCTCATAATTACTGAGATTTCCTTAGATTATCTTGGAATAAGTTTTTTTTTTTTTTTTTTTGGACATGTATGATACCTAAAATGATGTGTCTTTTTGAGGAGAGGTGTGCCATTACTTTTAAGTGATTGGAGTTTTTTACCTGGCATATGACAAAACTCATGAAAAGATTGGAGAAGAAACCCAAACCATATCTAGAGCCCAGAATATCATATAAATTTAGGGACGGTAAGAATCAACAAAAATACCCTATTAACATGCTAAAAATAATTCAGAACACCATACTGTAGTAACTGTACACCAATACCCTGGCAACCCCCCACAACACCCATGTAAATGTTTAGCTTTTCTTCTATTGTAAACTCTGCTCTCATCTTCACAAAGTTTGTATCTTCTTATGAAGCAGTGCATGTAGGTCAAGCAGTCTTTGGTTAGTTTGTGTATTTGTGTGTGTGGGTTGGGCCATAAAAGGGCATGGTGAAAATTAGCCTACTTTTATTGGTTGCAGATATTTTATCTGAAATTCCTCTGTGGGAGATAAGGCCACGGTTATTCACGTAACAAGCTGCAACATTATGACTTTTCAATGTGAGTTTCTTTGTGGTTTTACTTCTATTTATATGTTCTTAAAAATTAAATGTACACACATTTGTGGAGTTACATTTCTGCTAGACCGACCGACCGAAACATTATGACCACCTGTCTAATATGCTGTTGGTCCTCTGTGTGCTGCAAAAAAAGCACCGAGGCATGGACTCTGCAAGACCCAAGAAGGTGTCCTGTAGTATCTGGGACCAAGACATTAGCAGCAGATCTAGTCCTGTAAGTTGTGTGGTGGAGCCGCTGTGGATCGGACTTGTTGGTTCAGCACATCCCATAGGTGCTCAATCAGACTGAGATTTGGGGATATTGGAGTCCAGAGCAACATCTTAAGCTCTTCAGCATGTTCCTCAAACCATTCCTGAACAATGTGTGCAGTGTGGCAGGGCGCATTATCCGGCTGAAAGAGGCTTCAGGGAATACCATTGCCTGGAAGGGGTGTACCTGGTCTGCAACAATGTTTAGGTAGGTGGCATTTGTCAAATTGACATCCACTTGAATGGACCTGGACCCAGGGTTTCCCAGCAGAACATTGCCCAAAGCATCACACTCCCTCCACCGGCTTGTCATCTTCCCACAGTGCATCCTGCTGGCATCACTTCCTCAGGTTAACGACGCACATGTGCATGGCCATCCACATGATGTAAACTCAGCAGTGACCTTCTTCTACTGCTCCAAGTTCCAGTTCCAATGCTCACATGCCCATTGTAGGCACTTTCGACAGTGGACAGGGGTTATCATGGGCACCGTTTTGTGACAAATGCCTCCCATAACCATCATTAACATTTTCTTGTGCCACACCTTTGTTGTTCGCACACATTGATGAGTCTTGGGTGCCCAACACCCTGTCGCTGGTTTGTGGTTTGTCCCTCCGCATACCACTGTCAGAAGCTACTCACCACTGCTGACTGGGTGAACCACACAAGCCTTGCCTTTTCAGAGATGCTCTTACCCAGTTGTCTGGCCATAATAATTTGGCCCTTGTCAAAGTCACTCAGGTCTTTACTCGTGCCCATTTCTCCTGCATTCAACATATTGACTATGAGAACTGATTGTTCGCTTACCATCTAATCTACACAGACCTTGACATGTGGCCTTGATAGATGATCAACGTTATTCGCTTCACCTGTGAATGAGCATAATCGTGTAGAGAGACAGATAGATGGATAGATAGATAGATAGATATATAGATAGATAGATAGATAGATAGATAGATAGATAGATAGATTATAATGAATGCACAAAATTGGAAAATAAACATTATAGACAAGAGTAAAAATGATTATAATTTACAGTGTAAATTTTACACAATTACACAAGAGAGAGAAAGAATTTGAAAGTCTGTCTTGACCGAGTGGCTCATTGTGTGTTTGGGAATGGGATGGAGGAAAGGGAGTGAGAGACTGAATTAGAAAGAAAGAAAGGGAGGGAGAGTGAAAGAGGGAGGGAAAAATAAGCTGACGGAGGAATTTTCCTTTTTCTTTTACTCTACCTTTCCTCAGCTCACTGACTGCAGCTGCAAAACCAGCATCAAGAACTATTGTAAGTATTGCTACACATACACACATACATCAGACCAGCAAGATAAGTGTTGTACAGGAACTGCAGTTGACAGAGTTTATACATTTTTTTATGTTTTAATAAAAGGGATTAGTTTGTTGAGACTTCACTTCAAATCGTGCAGCCTTATTAAAGTCATCTTTGCATTACAGTGTTCACATGAGGCTTTTGTGAGCTTTCTAACAGGAAACATGCTGTTTAAGGCTTGACAGCATGAGTTTACAGCTTGCTGGCTGAAGTAAAGATGAAGAGACAGAAGGGAACACGTGCAAACTGTTCATGCTGTGCAACGGCTGAGGTCTATTACTGATGTATTACAGCCACATTTCTGTAGGGCATCTTCTAAAGCACAGTTTCTTCTCTATTGCAAGATAGACATAATGCTGATGATTTGTTAAGGCATAATTATTTAATTGCTTAAGGTTACTATTTATGCAAAATCAACAGATGATTTTGACAGTTGCACTACAGACTGGTCTCACAGTGTAATTCGGAAACAGTAGGTAGACTTTTCTTTGGCTAAAATTGGTCTGTGCTTACCGAAATTCGAAACACTGCCCCCGGTGAACTCTTGCAGATATGAGCTGGATTGTGTCGGGTGTAGGAGTCGAGCAGAGTGACAGAGACTGTTAGTTTAGCTGTCATCAAGTGTGCTGGTTGGACTCATGTGTGTCCTCCTTCATGTGGGGCCTACATTTGTCAGCATTCCATTCTCTCTCACTTTTTCTGTCTCTCCCTTCCTCAAACCATTTTTCTGGATCATATCTTAATCCATTCTACCTGATCGATGCCATTTTTTAAATACAAAATCTCACATTAATTGAAGAATAACAGTGTGTGTGAAAAGTTAATGTAGGGGACGACTAAAATATACATGAACAAAACACAAAAATCTGATTTATTCTCTTATCACAATCTTACTGCCTTCTGAAAAAGTCTTTTTTATGCCACGATCAATGCAGCTTTACGCCCCAAGTAGCCAAAAACGTTATATCTGCTTTTACCTTAGGCAGTTTTCTTACAAAATGTTCTACATATTTTTTACTTATCTATGTGCTTGCTTGGGTAAATAATAAAAGGTTGTATCTAAGGTGTCCAGGACAAAATATGCAGTCCAGCAGGAAAAGTATGCTAAACAAATCATCTGAAATATATGTTATCTACTGTTGGTGATAAAATGCTTTATATCTGCACAAAGGGGACAATCTCAGATTTCTAATGACACCTAGATTCAGCTTGTAGTCCACTCACAGGTTGAGATTTAAATTAGACTGAATGCCTATTGACAAGCACATCTGTGAGGACTAAAATGCATTGGAGCGCCACCTACATTTTAGATGGGCATTTTGCGATGGAAGGTGATAGAGGAAAAAATAGTTTTTTCTAGTATTTGCTGCAATATAGCAAATGACTTTGCTGACCTTTTGGAGGGAGATAGAGTGAACAGAACCGGAATTATATGCTTAGAAATCCAATTTATATATATATATATATATATAGAGTAGTTATATATATGTAGAGCGGGTCGGCTACTGAACCCCAAGTTGCTCCCAATGGCAGGCTAGCGCCTTGCATGGCAACTCTGTCGCCATTAGTGTGTGTGAGTGTGTGGGTGAATGAGACGCAGTGAAAAGTGCTTTGAATACTACTAAGGTTAAAAAGGCACTATATAAGTGCAGACCATTTTCCATATATATATATAAATTCCTTTACAAATTATTCTAATTAGAAATTATTCTAAAAGCTAAATAGGTCTTCAGACAGCTTAGCAGTTTGGCCAGCTAATCTCCCACCTGATTAGGCAATGAGACCAGCTAAGACCAAGAGACCATCTTAGGCTGTTTTTAAGCTGTTTATTATGCCAAATGTGTGTATTTTATTCTTTTGTCTCAGGTGCCGCCATGTTGGGATCCCTCCTGTCTATCTGTTTACTTCTTCACCTAGTAGTTTCTGTACCTCAGCCACCCTGCCGTCGATGCTGTGAACACCTCCCACCAATAGACGATGCTGGAACCCTTAAAGAAAACATGCCTTCAATGCCTGAAGTCCGTACATACATAAACATGACCATTCTCAAAGGTACTCCATTGATTGACTGATTTTCTTCTGCTTTTAGTTGAACAAATTCCCCAATCAGTCTGTCTATTGGCACAAGTACTCTGTGATATCAAATCTAAACCAAATTAATCATGATAGAGTTTCTGCAGGGAAACATCGCTCTCATTGTTTGGGCTGAACAGTATTGTGTAATTTCAGTTGCTTTCCTTCCCTCTGTGAGCCTTAGTTAACCCCTCTGTTTTTGGCCCTGGAATTTCTGTTCCACTGGAGGCCTTTTTGTGGACAGGAAGTGACAAACCTGGCAGAAAAGTTGCTGATGTGGCAGGAACAGTATGACCAAAGATGTTTTACGTGCCTTACATGCGAGCACATGTGTGCATTTGTTTGTTGCATGTATGAAAATGCAGTCTGCAGGAAAAGCGGTCTGGAAATTACAAACCAAGGTCACAATTAGTACCAAAAATTGTATGTTGACCAGTGAAAGACAATGGAAAAAACAAGGAGAAAAAAGAGCCTTAGTTGGGCAAAAAACAATCCCTCAGTTTTGCCTTTTTTTAAAGCTGTGATTTGAGGTTTGTGGGTCTCATTTTAATCTGGCAGAATTTTTGTTTTGTAGTGTGTGCCAATTTCCTGTAAGCATTGGCATATAAAGTATAGTTTACCAAATCAGTCATATTACTCCGTCATATTTGAGGTCTGATTCTGAGGAATAAATATTGGAATTGGATTATATAGTTTGTGCCCACATCACCCAATATTGTCCTACTCCACATACTGTACGACCTATTATGACTGTACTGCCCATTATGTCAGCTCTGCCATTCTTCATGTAAAGCTGTCCTTGTGTTTTGACCTCATACAGTAGTTAAATGTGTACACATGGTTTCAAATGAAGGCATGCAGCTGGATGAAAGAAACACCTTATGTTCAAAAACCCATAGTGAAAATACACTTGCAACCTCATACTCGCAATGCAAATGTGTGAATGTGAACACTTCCAGCTAAGCAAACTTGATTTCATACATCGTTATCTTTTTCAAAAATATGTCAGAACACAATTCAAAATATAAAGCACTAGTACAAGTCACACTAGTTTTGTGCATGCAAAATGATTTCGGACACCACAACGGAGAGGATATGATGTCACATTCAAGGGCTTCTAGTTTTAATAAATAATACATCGCAATTAACAAATAATGTTATATTCAAAATGTTAAAATATGCCCTCTACTTAATTTCCTGCAACAATAAAAAAAATTCATCTTTGAAACGTATTGTTTGAATTGAGCCAAGAGGTCAGTGTGTGACATTTCGATCTTCTATTGGTCACAGCAGGAATTTGCAACAAGCTTTTATTGCAGTAGAACGCAACATTTCTTTGCTTGAACTTGCTTTTCTGGTCTCTTGTATTTTAATATGTTTGAATGGAAGTAAATACTGCGCAAAGTTTAGTGTGACCACCGGCATTCTCAGAACTGCCACAAGGGGTGCTATAGAGTGCAACAGTCTGTCTCTGGACGTAAAAATCCCATAATTTTTTTCCATAGACTAATTGATTTTTGATGATAAATTATAAGCCTTTAAAGACGTACCTACCGTGAGCTCCGAGTTTGCTCATCGATGGTTTATGCCTTAGCTGAAGCCGTCAGTCTGCGTTATTTCAACCAAATTGTTTTAAAATCATGATTAATAGTGGAATTCCTGGTGAACAACTACACTATCCATGATTCAGCAGAGAGATCCACCAATCTGTGGCCAACAAATTCCTTCAAACAAATCCAGCAGCAACCGCTTACTTCAATGACCAATCAAGTCAGTCTACCAAACTACATACATATCTCTATACATCAGAATATTTTACTCAAAATATATAGTTTCTATACTTATAATCAACAACCTAAAATCAGTAGTTTTATATAGTCCATAGTTTTTATTTGATTACGTCAAATGCTTCATGGGATTGTAGTTCATGCCCTCGTGTAAGACGGTAAGTACACAGTCTTGTACCTTTGTCTTTTTGTCATATTTTCAAATACTCTTTTGGTTTAAAACAAAGTCTGTAATGTTGTGATTCACCTCAGAGCTGGTTGCTTTGTTTCATGGCTTAGAAATCATTCATGAAGGGTTTTATGAAAAGCCCAAAGAAAAACTTTAATGGGAAAAATACTTCTTGAACTCAGACGACTGAAAAAGTGGGTGGGCAATGTTGCGCTCTATTGCAGCCATTAGTGACAACTGTCTTATTTTTTCAGGTAAACTACTTTTGTGGTGGGGCAACACTTTGATTATATTTTCTGAGAATATTGCTGAGAAAGTTAGTAAAAAACAGGATTTATGATGATGCCATTGTTGTCATCATCATAAATTTACTACAGATTTGAAATATGTTTTTGATCATAATCTTGACCAACTGTGTTGGAGATTTCGGTCCTTCACCATTGAAGTAGATAGGAACTGTGCTTTTATGCCACTTGCATCCATAGAAAATAGCTTCCATGGGGTGTACCCAAGATAGCCACAGTGTGCAATGACTTGCATTGAAATTTACTGATTTTACTGACTTGCCTTTGGCTGAAGATGTGATCAATATTGGAAAAAATTATTATTGCACTTAATTTGTAAAAGGATGCATTACCGCATTTACTGTGAGGCCCAAGCACTTCTGGTAAATGATGTAGAGCTTCTGTGCATGTAAACGGTCAAATGTGTTCATGGTTATAATGCCCCTCCTGTGAGGGCTTAATGTACACACAGTCGGTTACATCTTACGTAAATGCAAACAGTTGCGTCAGATTAGATTGTGCGTTGTGCATTAGATTTGCAGTCTAATAGATCTACTGCTGTTTATTGTGTTGTTTACAGCTATTAATCAAACAAGTACATAGGGATCACACACTTGCAATGTGTTGGCCAAGCCTTGTGTCTACGTACTTGCGTGGAGTATGTTTGGGGTTTTCTCTTTTCTTACACGTTGTTATTTTTCTCTCCAAGGGGACAAGGGTGATCGTGGAGAAAGAGGAACTCCTGGAAAGCCTGGAATCGAGGGTTCCCTGGGACCACGGGGAGCTGAGGGTCCAGAAGGAGCTAAGGGACAAGCCGGAGCTCCTGGTGATGCCTGCAAGTCCGAGCACTCTGCGTTCTCTGTGGGCCGACGGAAGTCCCTTCACAGCGTTGACAACTACCAGGCCTTGATTTTCGACACTATCTTCGTAAACACCCCCAAACACTTTGACATGTTTTCCGGGAAGTTCCGTTGCCAAATCCCCGGCATTTACTTCTTCAATGTAAACATACACACATGGAACTTTAAGGAGACATATCTGCACATCATGCACAAAGAGAGTGAGAAGGCGATTGTTTATGCTCAGCCGAGCAACCGCTCCATCATGCAGAGTCAGAGCGTGATGTTGCCCCTGCAGGAGGGCGATGAGGTTTGGGTCCGCCTCTACAAACGGGAACGTGAGAATGCCATATATAGCGATGATGTGGATATTTACATTACCTTTAATGGATACCTCATCAAACCAGATACTGAGTGACATGAGAAACATTGGCAGAAAGGAGCAAAAAGGATCATTAATTAAAGGACTTAATATTTGAAAATGGGCCAAAAATACTTTAGCAATGCAACAACATTTATAGGCAAGAGGACTCTAATTCCCTTTATGTCTTATTATTTTCTTCGGTTGTTTAAAGGTGAAGTGTATAATTCTGGTACCTCTAGTGTCACCAAATGGAATTGCAAACATAATTACTGTTTTCAAAAAAGTTTCCCCAAACGCTACCCCCATCTGCCATTGGTAGATCAAGCAGATAGTCCCGCCTCAAAACTTACACCATTGGTTAAGCCAGTGACCATGTTTACATGCACTTAAGAAAAAGAAACAAGAAAGTGGCATTCTGAAATGTCATATAAATGAGAATGCCGATTTTCTTAAGCTGTTTAATGGATTAAGAGAAAACGGTTTAACACACCCTGGTTTATCTCAGAGAACGCGGCTTAAAATGGCAATGTAAACACATAAGTTGCATTCTTATATGTTTTTGAGGAGTGAGCAGACCGGAAAGCTAACGTCTTAGGATGGTGCCCAACGAAATGTCAAAACAGTGGAAAGAATTCAACATTTCTGGGACTACAGTGGGAAAAGCACATCGAATTTAAACTATGTAAAATATCGAGGGTACTTCACATTCGGGTGTATGCAGGGGAATCCTGGAGTTTTACATAAGAGGGAAACCCCACTATTATAGCGCAATTCTGCAGCAGGTCACGGTAGAAAGTTAAGGAAACAAATACAGCAATAACTCTGGAATATCTGGAAATAAAGCTAAGCAACTGAGAATAAAATAACAAAGTTTTCCTCGGATGCCATGTTTATTATTTACACAAGCGTCGAGGGGAAATTGCGTTACTATGGAGAAAACAGTTTTCCTGACTGAGCCATCCGCATGTATACAGGAATAAAGAGAAAGTCGATAACGCAGCTGTAAGACGTAAACGCATATGCTGATTTTGAGCCTCAAGCAGCTTTCTCGCAATAAACAGCTTTCTGGTGTCCATGTAAACGTAGTCAATGTTGCTGTGTCGGGCTGGTTCAAGATGCTCAAACAAACAATGCTATCACAGAACCAGTTTTTCTGCAAAAAAAAAAAAAAAAAGGAATAGCGCAATGTCTAGAACAACTTTACTCAATGTCTTAATCTGGACATAGATAACTTTGACCAATTTTCGGTTTGAAATTAGTTGAATGTGTTGCTCTAGCTGTGGGTACTGAGAAAAAAATACACGCAGTGTGTGTGTGGTGTCTGGTTCTGTTTATTGGGCAGAGGCTTATTTTTTTTCAATGTTAAACAGGATGTGTGTGGCTTTCCCTTTTCAGTAGCAAGAATCCACTTGAGAGAGACCTAGATGATAGATATATATAGAACCCTTAAATATTAAATATTTTCAAACCACAGGAAACTCTCAGGAATGTAAAGATTCTGAGATGATAACGTGCAAAGAAATGGTGCTAAATAAAAATCTACGTTTAAAACGTGCTAAATTTCTGGTTGCATTGTTACCAAAGAAATCAGGTGCTACAAGTTAGATGTTTGTATTTTTAACACATTTCAGCAGGTGCTAAAAGTTACATACTTGACTGCAAAACTGGGACTGAAAATATTTTGGTTTGCATATTAACAGCTAATAATCCAATTTATATATTTTATGAAATGTCTAACGAACTGTATTTTCATTATTTTAAATGCCAAAATAAATGTTTAATTCAACTGGTGTCAGTTTGAATCAAATAAACAAGAGGTTACTGGAACAAAATCTTTCTGTAAGGCAAAAAACACACATAAAAACGAGTAAAGAATGCAATAAAATAAATAATGCATTGTTAATTCCCCTCAGTGTCATGCAAACATACGGTGTAAACACAAGCAAATTATATGCACAATTTATCATTTTGCTGTGTGCAGAAAAGTTGGACCAGGTCAGTTAAAATTACACAAAACATCATCCCTTGTAATACTGGTTCAATGCAAGTTCAGCCAGTGAGACTGGAGGTTTTTATTGTTTTTGTTTATTCATTTATTTTGGATTGCTTAACAGAGAAGGACGTGCTTGTGAAATCACACCCTCTAGTGGTGAGAGGGAACAGTGCATATCATCATGATCATTTAATCATATTAATCGATTATGTTTTACACTTAATGATTTATGTAAACACATGAAGGATGACTTGGAAAAAGGATAATAAAATATTTTTGATTTTATTTTACAAAAATAAATACATATTTCTACACAATCACAAGTGAATCATTTGGAATGTAGAAGCAACTACAAATTAACAGTAGTCAATAAAAATGTCTTCATTATTCACGTTAAAAAACAGTCCAACAATATGGAGGATATGGAGAAATTTTGCCAACTTATTACTGTACTTTACACTAGCAAATAATGGCATCTATTAAATCAAAAACAAGTGCCAGTTGTGTTTTCTGTTGCTGTAAACAACGAACATGCAGCTGTAATTAGAATCTTGTTTCCCCCAAATCAATGAAAGATTTCATTGTATTTCATTATAAACAGTGAGGAGAGTATAAAGGAATAGTTCACCCAAAAATAAAAAATATGTCATCATTTATTCACCATCGTTTTGTTCCAAACACACAACTAACTTTCTAATGCGTGACAAAAAATAAGTTGGTGAATATTGCTGTCAATCTTTCAATAATATAAAAGTGGACAGTGCCTCACTTTAAAGATTAAAAAGGACCAAAAGCATTTTTCGTCTCCATTGTTTTAAAAAGATGTACCGAGACACAAGACATCTCCTTTTGTGTTTTCCACATAATAAATCAAATCTACATGGATTAGCTGCCTGTTTACTTGGTGCTCAGTTAACGCTGGCATTTATCTTTAGTGGTTGTCAAGCACGTGGCCACTAATCCACAAATGAGCAACAGCTATCAGTCTCTATGGGTTATGTAAATTGTTCCTGTCAGGCAGGCCTACGTTGTTAAACTCAAAGTTTAACTATGACCTCTCCCTTTACCTGATGCCCAAACAAATGCATTCAGAGTGTACAGACATGATTTGAGAAAATAAATCATGAACTTCTTTTGTCTCTTTGGTTACAAAAGGTTTAGGGAGTGGAATCCAACAAAACAGCTCAGATTTATTTCGTTTTTGTGTGCCCTAAGAGGGTCTTGGATGTTGAACTGATCAACTGATGCACTGTGGACTTTTAGTTCCGTAGAAAGCAGCCACACACCTACAGAAAGCCTTTGTCAGTTTTGGGCAGTGAAACAATTGGAAATTCGGCATTACTTCTAAACCTTGTTCATAAAGATTTCTACCTGAGAGATGAGTATAAATAGGAGGTAAAACAGTTTTAAGAATAAAACACTCACATATGAGCAGTTTTCAATCCATTGGAAGACCACTCATTCAAATTTGGTCCAGCCGGCATTAAAAAGACAGTCAGGCCATTGTTTAGCTTTGCTGACATTGCATATGTTAATGGAAAAATGACACCCGGAATATTCTCTCACAGCAACTCGATACAGCAGTCGCTTACATTTAGAGTATGAAGGGTCTGGTATATAAGGCACATTGGGCAACATTACTTACAGTGCAACACACTGAGATTGAAACGATGTTGACTCACATGAAATGATAAGGAGTCCCTTAGAGGAAAGGGGGGAATTTTTTATTTTTTAACCCCTTGCAACACTTTTTTCCCCCCTTCACAATAGTTTTGAATTCCCTCGCAATTTATGTGGCTTCCCAAAATAATTAACCATGGTTTCCTTTCAAGTCGGTCACGTTGACGATGTGGGAGCTCCTCCCAGGGGTGATGTTCTTGATCATGCAGGGACATAAAATGTATCAATTGCATTGAAATAACTATTTTTTTTCTAAACTCAGCAAAAAAAGAAACGTCCCTTATTCAGGACACTGCATTTTAAGATAATTTTGTAAAAAACAAGATAACTTTACAGATCTTTATTGTAAAGTGTTTAAACAATGTTTTCCATGCTTGTTCAATGAACCATAAACAATTAAGGCACATGCACCTGTGGAACGGTCGTTAAGACACAAACAGCTTAAAGATGGCAGGCAATTATGATCACAGTTATAAAAACTTATGACACTAAAGAGACTGTTCTACTGACTCCAGGGTCCCTACTCATCTGCATAAACGTGCCTTTGGCGTGCTGCTTGGAGGCATGGGGACTGCAGATGTGGCCAGGGCAATAAATTGCAATGTCTGTACTGTGAGACCCCTAAGATAGAGCTACAGGGAGACAGGAAGGACAGCTGATCGTCCTTGCATTGGCAGACCGCGTGTAACAACACCTGCACAGAATCAGAGTTACACCAGGAACGCATAATCCCTCCATCCGTGCTCAGACTGTCCTCAATAGGCTGAGAGACGCTGGACTGAGGGCTTGTAGGCCTGTTGTAAAGCAGGTCCTTACCAGACATCACCGGCAACAACATTGCCTATGTGTACAAACCCACCTTCGCCGGACCAGAAAGGATTGAAAAAAGTTCTCTTCACTGATGAGTCGTGGTTTTGTCTCACCAGGGGTGATGGTCAGACTCAAGGAATGTGGCCTGTACTCTGAAGTGGGATCGGTTTGGAGGTGGAGGGTCCATCATGGTCTGGGGCGTTGCATCACAGCATCATCGGACTGAGCTTGTTGTCATTGCAGGCAATCTCAACGCTGTGTGTTACAGGGAAGACATCCTCCTCCCTCATGTGGTACCCTTCCTGCAGGCTCATCCTGACATGACCCTCCAGCATGACAATGCCACCAGCCATACTGCTCGTTCTGTGTGTGATTTCCTGCATGACATGAATGTCAGTGTTCTGCTATGGCCAGCGAAGAGCCCGGATCTCAATCCCATTGAGCACATCTGGGACCTGTTGGATCGGAGGGTGAGGGCTAGGGCCATTCCCCCCAGAAATGTCCGGGAACTTGCAAGTGCCTTGGTGGAAGAGTGGGGTAACATCTCACAGCAAGAACTGGCAAATCTGGTGCAGTTCATGAGGAGGAGATGCACTGCAGTACTTAATGCAGCAGATGGCCACAACGGATACTGACTGTTACTTTTGATCCCCCTTTGTTCAGGGACACATTATTCCATTTCTGTTAGTCACATGTCTGTGAAACTTGTTCAGTTTATGTCTTAGTTGTTGAATATTTTTATGTTCATACACAGATTTACATATGTTAAGTTTGCTGAAAATAAAAGCAGTTGAAATTGAGAGGACATTTCTATTTTTGCTGAGTTTATATGCAGTGAGTCGCCTCAAGGGGCCGCAATATTGCTATTACATGAACAACTGAATACTACTCTCTCATTGACTATTAGGATTTGCATTTCTGGGGCACAGCCTACACATAAAACACAGATGCCTAGAGAGAGTTTTAATTGAATTATCACAAACCTCCAGAGCATGACAGACCCTGTAAAAGCCCTGAGACCGAAGACATTTGGAAGAACTATAAAAGTGACATTTAATCTGCAATTTCACTGTAGTTTACAGTTTAAAAACCTAAAAAAATAGATGAAGCATCATAAAATCATAAAAGTACACCTGTGCCCTGTTTTAACCTTTCAAACCAATAAACATATAATAAGATAGGGCTAGTGCTGTTTGATATCTTTATATTAATATTATTATTATCTTGGAAATTTAGCCATTTTCACTGATAGGCACTAATAGGGGATAGTTGATCAAGTGGCGCGAGTGTGGGTAGCAAGATGGGAACACAACCCAGACCGGACACGAACCCCAATCTGCCATGAGCATGGCAGCTAAAAAATGACGGATGACCTTCCAGTCATTTATATGAACAATATATTTAAAATATATATATATATATATATATATATATATATATATATATATATATATATATATATATATATATATATATTTAAATCATTCAAATTCAGTTGATTCACTAATAAGTTCTTCAGACCAATTTCTTTTTACTGATTCCACTGATTATTTGAAAAGAATCGATTATTTGCTCCCAAATTGGATATCACTATGGTTTTTCAAGCAATTTTTACTCTACAAAAGAGCAATATTAAGCCAACCAGATAGTTAATAGCAAATCACAATTGGTCAAAATGTATACCTATCTCAATTTCCCTTCAAAAAATAAACTTGAGAAACTTGATTCAAACTTGCGGCACTCATTATTTTCACATGCAAATGAACTTACGATTCACCACAAATGTTTGCCAGAAACTCTTCAGCGGTAGTTGTGAATTAGCAGCAAACCTTTTGTGACAATGAAGAAGAGTTTTCCCACAAATGTTTTCTTAAACTTCCCATTTCTTTTAAACTTTCTCTTTTGTGTATGGGTTCTTCAGCAAGTATTGATATTTTTTGTTGTTGTCCAGTAGATATTTTGGAGCATACATATGTTCTTTGGGGTCTGTAGGTGGGTAGTTTGGTAAAGACCCATCAAACCAACCCCCAGTACGTATTAACTCTTGAATATAACTTAGTTTTAGTTTTTCTGCGTAATCGCCCCAACGTGGGAAGTCTCCATTCTGGGCTGAAATAAGTTTGTAATAAATCCCCTCTGGTTTGAAACACCAGGAACAGTGCCATCCAGCATAGTGAACGGGGCTTCCGATGGCCCAAGGTACCAGAATGCGTCCCGTGGAGTTCTCATATTCCCGGAATCCCGACATTGTGTAATACGACCGACGTCGAAGAAGAATTCCATCGCCCTTGTAAACCTTAAAGAGCATACCTGCCGTGCAACCCGACAAGATGTTCAGCGTTCCAAATTGTCTCCAGTAAAATCCATACAGAGATTTTCGCATGTAGATCCCAAATGGCTCGGTCCAGCCATCATAGGTTTTGAGGAAAAGGATTCCCTCTCGTGCGGGAATTTCATCCGCATCACTTAGAATAAAAACATCGTCATCTTTCAAGCCCTGAATGCGCGACATTCCATTATTGGTCAAATATGTTCGTAAATAATCATCGACGATCCAGCCGTCCGAACGGCCACCATTTGGAAAATGGTCAAGGAAGATGTAAAGGATCTTGTTCTTAATGTAATCAAACGTTCCATTTAAGACCAGCTGCCGGAAGTAAAGAGGTCTCGGGTTGCCGTACGCGGTAAAATTGGATTCGCAAACTAAAAACACATCCACGGCATCAGCAAGTTCATGGAATCGAGTGTGTAGAAGGTCAAACTCGTGGTTAATGTTGATGGCATTGATGACTCGGCGTGGAACTTTTCTGGGTGTTAATTTTGACTTGGTTGGGAGATTTGAATGTTGCACGATTGTAGGTATGCCGCAATGAGGGCCGTGCCAGCCTTGACGGCAGGCGCACTGAACCATCTTCTTCCCTTCATTGATTGAATCATGTTGATGATGATGCTGCTGCAGTATCGCACGATGAGGTGCAGACTCTGACATTTTAGTCCCCTCACGGAAGCACATTGCTCCAGATTTGGAGTGGATGAAAAATGGTGAGGAACCATCATGGAGGACAAATGTACGTTTGTGAAGGTCTCCATTTGGAATAGTGTCATCTGGCTGAATCACATTTGCATCAGCAAAACTCTATTTGGAGCAAAAGAAGCTTATTACACTTTGTTTAGATTCATTACATTCATGGTTTAGTCTCATTGTCTTGAGCTTGATGCTCAGCAATATGGGTCTACTTTCTACCATAATAACAAAAAAGTATAATCCATGTTTTGTGTGTTCTAAATGAATAAGGATAAAGACTCTAATGGTCTGTCCAGGCTTTAAGTTGAAACCTGAAACCAGTCTGTAAATGAGAACCTCTGACCCAACCCAACTAACCCAACCAGGAATTGCTCAATCTCTTACGTCCATAGAACAAATAGGTGAGACGAGTTAAACGAAAAACGTTTACTTTATAGTTTACTTTACTATCTTTATTGTTCTTTGCTCAGGGCTAGAAAGATGGTTGAAACAGTTGAGCAACAATACACTGTATGCAATCGCCATAGTAGAGCGTTTAAATGGGACCCATGTGGTCCTGTCAACAGACTACCTATAAAACATTAACCAATGTGAGATTAAAATGTGTTATCAATGACTACATGCCTCATTCTATGGATAGAATCCACATAAGATCAGTAAAAGAAGCTGTAACACTTGATGATTTAAAGAAATATATATGCAATAGATCATATATAATTTGCCATGTTTACATTCTGCAGTCATAGTGCTAATGCTGTAACGCTGTATGTAATGTGGTCATAATGTTCATGCTGAATGATCACGCTTGAGTGAAGAAATTGCCATCAAATTAGGTAGAACACTGGATCACTCCCACTGATGACGTAGACCAACAGCAGTAAGAAGGCGTTTAACAGCCGATATAAAGTTTTCCTGAAATTTTGCACTGGCAGGCAGTTTTAAAACACTGCAACAAACTCAAAAACACCTTTTTGGACACATTTAGTTTGAAAGGACATCACTCCCTTTCTTTCTTCGATTTATAGTATATTGTACATTGGTGCCTTTAGGGTTAGAGGTTTGTTCAAATCCCTAACCCTAAGCTAAGTTTACTAGAATCAGACGCAAAACAAAAGTTATATATGAAAGACTGACCTCTGGGACACTGTGATCCCTAAACTACTTTATAATTTCTCATTAATTTCTAGACACCCTCATTTGCCTTACCTCACGATAGAAGTGCCTGTGATAGTCGTGGTGGAACCGTAATCCAGTATCCGGCACATTCCAGAAGAAACTGCCGACCATCTTCAGTGTCTTTAGGTGTGAATTGGGGGAGGAGAGCTCTTGTAGCAGGGGAATATTGTTCAGGGCTTTGTAGTAAGTTAGGAAGGAAATGATAAAAAGCCCAACCAAGCACAACAAGAAGACCTTATACTTCCTTAATCTCATCCTGTAAGAGAGAACAAATTGTTTAAACTACAGTTTAATGTTCAGCTTGAAAAGTGTGTTTTTTGTGCTATTTTTGCAGAAGAAAAAACCCAACTTAAGCCAGGCTAAGTTGGTTTGCTGGTCTCCCAGCATGGTCAGGCTGGACTGTTTTCTGATTTTAGAGACATTTTGGGCACTTTTCAAGTACTCAGTCTGGGTGACAAGCTTAAACCAGCTAAGATAAGCAAGATGGTTTAAGTGTTTTTCTTTCAAACAAATATTGTTGTTTTGATATGTTGTTACCTAATGCAATAACGTCCATATATTTTAAGCATGGCTTCAGTGTCCAAATACTTTTTGGTGCCACTGTAGCTGCAAATCCAGTTCATGCTAACATTTCCAAACTTCAGTGTGTCTAAAATGAAATTCAGCACTTTGCTTCCTAAATGTCATTTCAATGCAAAGACAAAAGGCCAAAAAACCCCAGCATGTGATTAAATAGCAACAAGCTAATGCAATGACAGCACTCTCTTGTTGCATCAGATCATGAGTGTCATTCACGAGCATTTAAGATTAACTGACTAACATGATTTAGTCCCTAAACATATTCTTCTCAAACTCTGGGGTGTTTTTGTCTCATTCCATTAATAGATGAGCAGTGTTTTGAGACATTAGCAAATACAATCTAACTTTTAAGCTATTTTGTTTTACTCTATTGTTGGAGCATGTACAGGAAAAGCAAAACAGAGCTTACAAAGAGATGGGGGAATATATTGATTCAAGCAACCCTTTAAAATGTTTTAATAAAAAACAATCTTTCGACCAGTTAGTTAAAAGTGGTTGCAAGAAAAGTTGTTATACTTCTGAGAAAAAGCCTAGCAACATTTGTTTGCAGATGCCACTTCGTTTTATATTTTGTTATTGCATATTTTTAAGTGTGACTTAAGTGTCAAAATGTATTATTTTTTTAAATTTTTTTTTTACACTTACTGTACATCTGCAGTTTTATGTTTTGCTGTCATGTCAGATCTACCATCTGGCTGAAAGGATTGCTGCTTTCAAGTCACTGAATGATTCTGGATATGGAGACGCTTGACTTTACGTTTATCAAACATTAACACAAAACAGCATGTTATTTGTATCTCCACATTAATCTTTACCTTCGCGACTGTATTGAGGGTTCTTAGTCCATTTTGAATCAAGTCACTCTTCTGTGGCTGTTGTGTTTTTTCTCCACAGAGTATTAGATTCAGCTAGGGCCATCTTACAGATGGCAATGGACATCTGTTGGACCAAGGTGGAAATCGCCTGCCCGAGTGCTCGCGCCGTGACCTTTGTTGCCCGGAGGGTGAGGTTGGTCGATGAGGGCAGCTCCTGCAGCACATCGGGATCAGGACTACCCACGTGTCGCTCGTTCAGTGCCTTGGCCTGTTGTACTGTCAGGAGGGCCATGGCAAGCAGGGTGGAGGCAGCCTGTCCAGCAGCACTGTAGGCTTTGGTCGCCAGAGATGACGTAGTCCTACAGGCCCTGGAGGGGAGCGCCGGATGATCCCGCCAGTTGGCAGCATTTGCAGGCATAGGTGCACCGCACCGCCTTATCCACCTGTGGGACCTCCGTGTACCCGTGGGCCACCCTGCCGTCGAGGCTAGTGAGAGCAGATGAACCTGGAAGTCGGTTTCGGGCAGCAAAAGGTGTCCTACACGACTTTGTCAGTTCATTGTGCTCTTCCGGGAAGAAAGGTACCAGGAAGAGGGCATGGCCGTGAGTAGTATCACTACATCAACAAAATTCGAGTGAGTGACAGTAAACTTGCCACAAATTTGCTGCTTGTTACAATCACTTGCAAATTAGCTTGTGATTGGCCGCAAATGTTTGCCAGAAGTTTGCAGCTCTTCACCGGTAGTGGTGAACCTGCAGAAAAACTTTAGCAACAATGGACAATTTGCTCCAAGTTTGCCGCAATGCTCATTTGCAAGTGGTTTTTGCGGTGCGTTTACAGCAAATTTGCCATGAACTCTTGATTTTTGTATGATTTAGTGTGCCAATATACAGTATATTTACATGCCTTGCTTAGTCTATGCTGGTCTTTTTTGCAGGTCTAGCTGGTATCTCAGCCTGTGCCCAAACCCCATCAAACCCAGCAAATCAGACCAGCCTTACCAGAGCAATAAAAATGAGATTTGCAACCTGGTCCAACAGAATCACGTTACTATACCTACACTTTTGCAAAATAATTTTTACCTGCCTCCTCGTACGTTCTGCACCACTTTCCAGGTGAAATTAACACAAGAGGTGCTACAACAACAATAACTTTTATTCACTTTTACACAAATCACCAGTAAAACTGCATACAATCACTTCATAAACACCTACTTTCACCCTGTTGCTCACACAATTAATTATGACAAAAAATTATGACATCTAAAAACTTTTACTATAGTGCATGGCGATGCAAAGGGCCGACTATGAGCACAAGAGTTGATACGTGAGTCGAAAGTATCAAAGAAGCACCACAAAATGACGTGGTTGCTCCAGCAATTAAGTTTTTCATCTCACATTTGCTTTTTATGACACTATTAGTTAGGTTTAGGTTTCAGGTTTAGGGAAGGGAGGTCAGTTTTCTTGATTTAAAACTCCATAGGGCATTAGCCTTAAGAATCTCATATGTTTGGAAGAAAATGTAACTCACTTTTAGCACTACACAGTGGACATTTCACGTCAGAACTGCCGCGATGCATGTAAGGAACCACGTAATATCTTTTTGCAAACATTCCACCACAGTCACGTAATTTTTAGGAGATCAGGCTGGTAATGAGAACTGGAGTACGGGGTGATTTACTGTCATGAAAATTATAATCTTACAATGCTAAAAATCCTAAAAAACAGCTTGATTTCCTTTATGGAAAATATAATTTCTTATTTCTCTCTTCTTCTTTTTTTGTGCCGAAATATGACCCCAGGCATGTTCTTAACAGGATTTATTAGGTTTGCTCTGATGGTAATGAGCAGTTTATGGTTAGCAAACAAAATATTTAACCATCTGGCAATTCACTTCTTCTTTACTTACCTCATGGACTTTGTACTAGAACATGCATTAGATCTGTTTTCTCAGTTTATGATTTGCACTACTACTTCAAAACACTAAAATGAGTCGAATGGTTACCCCACTGAATTTATGGTCAACTCCTTGAGGGATGTTTTCAGAAATTTGTAATGCATTCTAGATTAAAACAAAATAATAGCTAAATGCACACACACAAAAAATCACCATAAAAGACAGCTGGTAGAACAATTTAATTAACACATTCACATGCTTTCTAAAGCAACTCACACATCATGCAATAAATCAGTGAAACGTGATCATGGTCATTGTCATTCATAAAGCGTGTTCACATAAACAAAGGGATAATGTGGGAACCTTAAATGATTGCACATGTGCGTGTTTCTAATGTATGCCACAAAAGTCCTTCAGAAAAATATGCTAAATTACGTGAACAAATTACCAAATAATTAAACATGTTAAAAATGCAAACAACGATAAACAGGGTCATTTCCAGTACTGTATCTCAGTTTTCACTCTCGCTCCAAAAAGGAATGACACAGACATCCTGTTTCTAAGTAAAATTCCCTTCCTCATTGACATACAGTCATACACAGCCAAACACAAGAGTCTACAGGGCAAGTTTTTTGTACCATTTTTTGTACCAAGTAAATATTGTGGTTTCTTTAATGCATTTAAATACAAAGTAAAATAAATGGGGTCTTGCAAAGCAAAAATGTCAAGCTTGTATTTTTGTTCAAGTACTTCCATGAATTCTTAAACGAATAAAGGGTGTTATTAGAGCTGTCTAAATCACAATTTTTTCAATGGGACTACTGATTTAGGCAGACGAACTTCTAGTTATTTATCACCAAATGTATTCATGTGTATTGATTTTTCTCAGGTTTATTTGCATAAATGGTTATGACAGGATATAATTTTGCACAGACAGTGTTAGTAATTGATTTTGTCTATCTAAAGAGTTTGCAGAGCAACATTTGTAAGCTTTCTTGTATTGTGAAAAAATCAAATATGAAATATTAATTTGTATAAACAATGTCATAGTTCGTTAATGTGTTCACATACTGTGTAAGAGGGGTATAGAAATGCATAGACGGGTTTGCCTGTAGTAGAAATACAATGCTTGTATAAAACAATTAAATAATACCTATTTTTATTATTAAAGATGGGTAAAGACTACACACAACAGTAGCTGACACTCTGAACTGTACCTGAACTGAACAACAGTTTTGGCAGGAACATTTGCATATGGACTGTTAAAGCTTACTGAAGTTGCACAAAACGTGACGAGACGCTAGGGGTCACTCTTGGGAGCCCGAGACACATCTGATCTTTGATAAAAGGCAAATGGGAATTGTCGAGTGGTATTTGCATGCCACTCCCCCGAACATACGGGTATAAAGGAGCTGGTGTGCGAACCGCTCATTCAGGTTTTGTGCTGAGGAGCCGAGAGAGAAGGTCCTGGCCATTTCAGTGGGTAGTCCAGCATTGTGGCAGGAGGGACACAACATCTCGTTCCCTCCATCAGGGAACGGAGGTTACGGAATTAACAATGACGTTCCCTATCAGTCACTCACTCACTCTCCGTTGTGTCGATGAAGTGACACTAGGGGTCACAGCTAGATGAACTGTGTTACGTGAACTGGCAGTGCAAGACGGGCAGACTACTATGTGTGGTGTATTTGAGTGGAAATTCTCTGCAAACACGTCTGCCACAGGGCTAGGAGGAAGTCATCCAGGGAACACATTTTGTGAACACTACTGGGAGTCAATCAGCGCAAGTCTTAAGGCGCTATGCGCAAGTGATACACCAGTCCAACGGTCCTGGACTTACCTGTTCATTCCTGCCAAGACACGGGACGAAACCGGCTCAACCCGGAGATTGTAGAACCTTGCAAAGTTGTTGGGTGTTGCCCAGCCCCCTGCTCTGCAAATGTCTGTTAGAGAGGCGCCACTGGAAAAGGCCCAGGAGGCCGCCACACTCCTGGTAGAATGTGCTCGTAGCCATGCGGGAGACGGCACATGCTAGGCGTGATATGCCATCGCTATGGCGTCAATGCTGCTGGAGCGCCGGACCTGCCAAAATGGAATGGTGGATGGTGGTCGTTATTACGGCCGTGCACACCGGATATGTGATCCAAGGAATAAGGAAATCGCTCTTTTGTTGAACTTTTGGGTACCGCAGCTAGGAGAAATTAAATGAAAATGGAACAAAAGTTATGTTTTTGACTCTTCCTGTATTAAAGTCTCATGCCTTCATTTCGGTGTGTATTTGTTCTGCATTGTGGCATTTAAACATTGCTTCATTTTTTAGTCTTTTCCATTCATTCCAAAAATTACCGAACAGTATAGAAAGGTTAACGTTTTGAGAAATAGATGGAGTTGGTGTGGATGAGGTAAGAAAATTGGAAAGTTGTAAGTTAAATGTCGCTGTTAAGTTTGTCCAGATTTATATATTTTTGATTTGAGTTTAACATGCTGCGTTTGAGCACACCAAAGTAAGAAACCAGAGTGGGAATGAGATTAACATCAGATGTTGGGAACACAGGTCCTGTGACATGAGACTCTTTGATTTGGCTGTGTGAAACAATGACTATGAGTAAATAATTGATAATTTGACCTATGACACCAGGCTTTTTTTTCTCACAGCTTATCACTTGTCTCCCAATGTAAATAACAAACCAAACATGCCTGTTGTAAATTCTGTCATGTTGAGCACGTCATTAAAGTTTGGACACACTTGACAGAAAATGTTTCTCTAAGATCTTCAAAACCCTTTGATGAAAAGGCGTATGCTTGGAATTAGTTTGTAGACAAGTATAAATTGTGCCAACACATGAATTTCTTCACAAAACTAACATTTTAATTCATTGGAGTTTGGCCAAATAGTGAAGGAAAAGCAGCCAGCATACATGAGAACGCCTTCACTGTTTAAAAAGCATCACAGGATGAAAGAATGTGATTTGAAAAACTATGATGAAAGTTGGTACTTTGAAGAAGCTAAAATATAAGATAGTTTACATTTTTGGTCACTGCATAATTCCCATACTTCCATTTGTGTTATTTTATGGTTTTGATGACTTTATACTAATATTCTGAAATTTGGAAATACTCCTAATAAAGAATTAGTGAGCATGTCCAAACCTTTAACTGGTATTGTTTAAGTTACATGGCAGAGTTAGAAATAACCTTTTCCATTAAGAGGCAATGTTTGCCTCCTGGATTTGACTTTCATAGGCCATTTTTACCTTTATGAGGGCATGTGTACTCTAATCAACTTAGAATAAAGTTATTATTTATATAAGTATGATATATGAAAAGCAGAGGGGCGTTCTTTCCGCTGGGGGTCGGAGGTTTGATTACGGTTCGCCAGGGGAGGAGCGGCTGTCGTCCGCCTGAGAGTGTGGAGAAGTGTTTGAGGACCACGTGACGGTACATCAGAGAACCGGCGAGTAAGTTTTTTTTTTTTTCATCTCTCTCTCCTCTCTCTCTCACTGCCACTCTGCATTGGCCTTTTCCCTCTCTTTTAAATTTTACAGTGTTTTTTGGGGGGGGTCATACACTGTTACAGGAAGTACCCATTTTAATTATTTCTGTTTCCCTCCCTTTGTCCTCTCCCTCATCCAGGTCGACGGAGGGGACTCCCCAGCCTGAAAGAACAAAGGAGGAATGTAGCAGGGCGGAGGGTGGGGCCGGGTCGTGATTATACACACCCGGTCCCGTATCAGGCTAATCAAGCCTCCGAGAAGGATAAAGGCCAACTGTGGAAGATGGTGCGGGAGTGAGAGATCGTTTACGGACATGTCCATCATATGTGTGTTTGTGTCTTTGGTTTAAGTTTACTATTAAAATATTATTTATATCGTCAAGCCGGTTCTCGCCTCCTCCTTTCCCTTGAACTGCTTTACATACACATTTCAATTTCATAATACAATTTCATTAATTGTGATTGAGTAACCTTGAAAGTCACAGTGAAGTTCCTTGGTGAGGGCAGTTCAGTTTCCAACTGAAACAGGAAGTTGGGGCAAGAAATGTCACATGATTCATCCCTTTTTGAAAAAATAGCCACTAGGCTTTAGTTTACAGCCAGATACACTCACAAATTGCTTTCCACCATGTTGCTCATGTCAGAGGAGAAATCTGAGAACCAATATCAATACTGGCTCGCTTTTCCTCTGACTTGAGAACCAATTGATGATCTTACTGACAACATTAGTACATAATCGGCCCACAAACGCCCACAGCACATGTGTGTTTTCTTACTACGAGGCTGGAGCTGTTGTGAAATTCCAATGTAGATAAATGAGAAACTAGTAAAAAATCACAACATTTCAGCATTTTGAATTATTTGTAATAATTACCATAATACCATAATACCTCCGAAAAATGGCTGTGTTAAAGAAATATGAAGAAACTCCAGCCACTTTCTCTGCATAATACAGACCAAAGGTCAGTCATTTCAAATGGAGTGTCGCATGGCGGCATCTGCAGAGGCAGAATTTCAGATCTGATTTGAGCTTTGGGTACGTTGAAATATTTGTGCAACTAGACCGCTTGTGACCGACCGACTGAATGTGATGTATTCATTCAAAACTATGAGCATGAACTGAGAAACTCTAATGGTTTTTGTCCTAAACTTTATTCTAAACACCTGCTACTTCTACAGATTGGACAGTTATGGAGTCAAAAATGATCATTCACGTTGCAAATATACATAAAGAAAACAAAAGGCTTTTGCTGAATTATTATTTTTGTTGTTGTTGTTAGGCAACTATTCATTATAATAATAACTATAAAACCAGCAATGATAATGATAATAAAAAATATTTAATCTGAGTAAATATTAATTATTAATTTTATTGAATTCACAAAACCAACATTATTTCTAACTTTCTACAAAGCTTCATTTGACATTTTTTTATTTTCTCTATGTTTCAAGGGGATAGCATCGCAGTTCGTGAGCGCATTCTCCCATGCAACGAAAATCGCATGACTGTGGTACCATATTTGCGAAATAAAATTATGTGGTTTCACTTTTTAGGGCAGATCCAAAGTGAAATGTCCACTGTGTGGCGCTAAAAGCGAGTGAAATGTTCTCCCAAACTGATGAGGTTTTTAAGGTTAAATGTTCTATTGAGATTTATCAAAACTCTCCTCCCTACTAGGGCTGCACAATTTGGACAAAAAGTCATATTGCGATTGTTTTGAAACATTTTATGATTCCGGTTTAATCTGCGATTATGATAGACAAAAAAGTAACGTTTTTCACACGTTAAACTGCCAAAAGGCTACTGGGGTTTTCACACATAAGTCCACTTAAAAAGAGCCAAACTGAGACCTTTTTTCCCAATTCACTCACAAACAAATACATATATAAACAGTGAAGAAAAAACACTGTCTTCTTCATATTCAAATTGTACCCATTCACCGTGTACCTGCTTTTGTCCATTTTGTGATAGAGTCTCATCCCACTGATCATCATTATTCGTTTTTGAAAACCAGTCAACTTGAATATTAGAGACGCACGCTCCAATCAGGATTTTAACATCCAATGCCGATCTCCAATATTCTTTTCATCTAATCATCGGATGCTGATCATTTAACTTTCATCAGCAGCTCTGTCAAAACTGGTTATATGTAAACTTTCTGCTCAATCCCACTGTAAAATGAATTTCCCTGTTGGTAATACCACAGTTGTTAAAAATACTGTTGGTTCCGTTAAAAGGCCTTAACAGTTTGGCTTTTACAAACTATTCTCTACTTTATAAAAGATAGTCCTAAAGAATGAGGCTTAGTGTAAAACTGAAGTTGAATTGATAACCCATTGGCGGAATTAAACTTAATGTGGAAGTTTTGTTTAGTGTGTCACCATTTCATAAAAATAAAAAAAAACATATTTTATTATATTTAATTAAAAAATGCACTATATAATAGTATCTAAATATTTTATATAGATTAATTGACTATGTACATATGATGATATGATATGATGATAATAAAAACCACAGGATGTGCCAGTTTAGAGTAAATAAAGTGCTTAGTGCACATAAGCAAAAGGAACCAAACTCTGAGCACTTCTGTTACTCTAAACATGAGATGTTATATGAAGCACAGAACTGCTCTGAAAACACCGTAATAAGGAAGTGTTTGTTAACTGATAATATCTTGTTTTACATGTGATTTGAGTGAAATAAATGTAATTACTGTTGTAGCTGTTCACCAGGAATACATAGTACATACAGCTGCCCAAAGGCCTTTATATAATTCAACTGTGGTCATAAAACACTTCTGCACTGGTGGTTCAACACAAGAATGCTGGTTAAGGTGTGACTCAATGCATGCATGTCTGCTGTTCTTAATGTCTGGTTCTACGTCTTAACTATTTAATGCACTGGTATGTGCTGGCTTGATGATAGATGATCCCAAAGGTATGGTTACAAAGATTAAAGCCATTTTTTCCATCTCCTTTATGTTTTTTATGCATGCAGTTTTATGACCTTAATAATTGAGAGACTACGTGGAACATTTGTTCCCTTAAAAATGTACGATTGTAAAACGCTAAGAAGATGGAAAGTAATTACATGCTATGAAGATGATCTCACATGTTAATCCATTTAGATTTAGCAGAGCATGAAAACGTGCCACTTCTTGCTTGTTCTAAGTTAGTTTCAGCCACTATATTTTAAAACCGTTGGGGTGAAGAAACAGTAGCATCATTTTTTTGAAAGATCTCGAGTCTCCAACATTTTCGCAAGTTTGTTAGAGAGGTTATTTTCAAGGAAGGCATGTATATTGCTTTAATTATTGGGCTGAAAGTGTGCTTTAGCTTAGAATAGCTGCATTTTTAAATGAATCATATTTAAAGTCCCACCGTTACAGGCATGCAAATTCAGACAGACATCTTTGGCTGTCATGTTGCGCTGTCCCAACACGAGCTCAAGAACCCTGAATTCTCTTGCAATCCTTTTCGCTCATTGTAGATGTTTTCTAACAAAATCACCCAGTTTTTGCCCCTAAGAAATGTATCTGAAGGGGATGTAGGCTATAGTTTTGCACATCCCATAATATTGTGACATGCTATAGTGAGAGCTTGTTTGCTGACAACCTGATTTCACTAATTACGTGACTGTGACCACACTTGCAAAATTACATTACGTGGTTCATTACACATGCCATGGCAGTACCGACAGGAAATGTCCACTGTGTGGCACTAAAAGCGAGTTAAATTAGGTTTTTAAGGCTCTATTGCAGGGGTGGGCAACTATTTTGGTAAAGAGGCCTCATCGGGCTTTAAGTAGTGCATGGGGGGCCACATTGTACTCCTTTCGAGATGCAATGTTCCGCATTGATTTGGTTCTTGTATCTTTAAGGCTGAGAAATATTTGTGTATTACATTTTCTGAAGTGTATATGTGACTGATGGGACTATTCTGCAATTGTCTAAAGCATTGTACTGCTCTACAAAGGTACTTTTCTATCAGGCATTAAAAAAAACTGAATAAAGGCTGAGAATAATTATACTACTTCACTGGTAATTTATTATTAAATTTAACACTCTCTACAACAGTGGTCTGTTTAAAAAAAAAACAGACTCCCATGCATGTTTCCCAGATTGCACAAAATAAGTACACAGCACAGTTAAGCTGAGCTACCGCACAATTTGTTCGTGCTCCAAAAAGCCTGTAAACGTAGTTGGTTATTTAATATGAACTTTAAAAAATATTGGCTTACAAGTCGTGCACTACTTCATGATTTGTCTGAAAGTAAATAAAGGTCATTGTTGGTGTGGCACCTCTAATGTTAATTTTACCAGGAAAGTGCCTCGATATGAACAACGAGCCACTTTAAAATCTTTTTTGCAAAAATGTAGGTAGGGTTACTAGGGGTGCACAGATGTATCACTACTGATATTTATTGACCACATGAAAACCATCACCATACTGGTAATAATCAGGAAAACGGCATTATGAAAAATCAATGACTTATTTATAATTAATTAGAAACACACTTTGTAAAAACGCTGTGAATTTAAATACACAATCCAGACATAATAAACACACTATGTAGAAGGATTGGCACTCCTAAGAACATGTAATATTACATTTTTATTCTGTCTTGTTCTCTTGTTAATGCAGAAAAATGCGATAAATGGATATGACCGTTTTGAAAACAGCAATTACCTATAGGCTACATGATGAGGGTACCATCCAAAATGCTTTGAAACCTGTACATGTTGACTTCTGAGGCATCAGTATGATATCCATTAATGCTACATGACTGATTGAATTAAGATTGAAATTGCGATACGGCCTTGTGCAATAACTAAATCTTAAACGGCTGTGCTTTAATCTGCAAAAATGTTTTAGAAGCACAAAATAACCTCTTTTTTTCATGTCAATCATCATGTTATCATATTTCGTTTTTTTTTTTAATCTTTTTTCTGGCATGTATCTTTGATTAAATTATTACTTGTTAGAACAGTGAAAAAGCTTTTGTACATTTTTAAAGCATAATTCAAAAGTAAAACTACATTAATAAATATCAGCATTGATATCGGCATATAGATGTTTGTCTAAATCAATGTCGGACATAAATGTTCATATCAGTGCATTCCTAATCCTATAACACCAGTCTGTCTGCTGGTTTTGGGCACTTTTCAGTTGATCAGGCTGGAAGACCAGTCGACTGCCCTGTTAAACCAACTAAGCACCAACTTGCCCAGCTTGGCAATCTTACTAACTAAGACCAGTAAACCAGCGTAGGTTGTTTTAAGATTCAGAGTTGGCTCTATTAAAAAAGGAATCGGGCATGACCCCTCTTATTCAGATAATCAGTGCTTGTTTATAGAATACAGTACATTTTTTGTGTTGTATGAACTGTAATGTCAAACATCACCCCTCATTTCTTTAGGAATCCTCACTTCCTTTTGGACATTGTTCATGCATTCTGTGTGTGAACGTTTGTGTGTGTTTTTTTGCAGAGGGCACCCATGCCTTGGGCACAATGGCTCCTTTTTCCTCAAGGCTCTCTCTCTATTCCAATTCTCAAATGTCAAATTTTTTTTTCTCAGTCTGTACAAAAGCTCTCTTCTTTTGGTTTGGGAACACACACACACACATACACAAACACAGACAGATGCAGCACACCGGCAAATTCCTTGGCCATACTGTAGTACTCAACAGAGAAAGAGGATTATAGTCTGTCTCTCACACCTATACACACACACACAAACACACACACTGGCACAAACATCTATTTCTTCCAGGAGAAAGTAAACGCATTTCATTGAAAAGATCGAGAGTAATTACAAGGTGGTGGTAGCCGGAGGAAGCATCACCAACTAGTAGAAACAAAACTAAAATTTTTTTTTGCATTTTCTTCTTGCCTGTACACAACTTGCCACCATGATGCCGATAGCGAGATAGCGTGTTGTTATGCAGTTCTAGGATGTTCTGGGTAGTTTTGTATGTGCTGCTATTAAGTTGTTCTGGATGGTTGATGAATGACTGCTCATATTGTTACAGTATATGAAAATGTTCACAATGTTCAAGTGTTTATATTGTAATAAATTGTAAATTATTGCAGGAGTTTATATTTTGTTTCCTTAATTATCTTGTTTGTTAGAGCACCAGGGAGCGCAGACATTTCAAAATTAGAGTCCCCTGTGTATTTTGGACTTGTTTATATATTAAGTCCAGCATTATACACCAAAGCTTTTTTGATTATTATTTTTAAATTGGAATTTCAGTTTTCAAAAATGAACCGTATCTGTGTTTTATTTAGTTTGGACTCTTGTAACATCTGCCCCGTCAAAGTAAGGAGAGACTAGGAACACATTTAATTAGGGATGTCATAAAATATAGATTGATATTGATTTTGATGCATCGACATATTAAAATTATCAGACAAAAACCTTCCAAACTTTGGACTGCCATCTGCTGCGCCGCATCAGCTCATCCTAATTTGCATGCTTTCCAAGTCACTCGGTTGGCCTACAGTTTAATGTAGTCTGGCATAAAAGCGATGGGAGATCAGAAGAGGGTGATATAACATTTACTGAAGCTGGTCCAGTCGCAGGTAGGAAAGGCGCATGTATAACACACACAGGAGGAGCTGATGCGCCGCAGCAGATGTCAGTCCAAAGTTACGAAGGATTTTGTACTTCACAGGTTAGTGTATGAAACTGATGAAACTATACAAACTCAACGATAAGAAATGGCGAAGATTATTATGCAATTTCTCTGTCTTGAAAAGTTCTTTCATTCAAGATGTCAAACCGCAAAAAGACATTCTTGTAACTGAAAATATATTTTGTAGGCTATATTAAAGATGCATATAGACAATATGTCATCCTGAGATGGCTAAAGTAAAACATCTTTGAACTTTGATAATGATTTGGGTCAAATTTAATGGAAAACTATGCGAGTTGCACTCTACGGCACTTCAGAACTTTGACGCTGAACCTTTTTCTACCTTTGTAGATAAAACAGTGCTATAAAAAAGTATTTGCCCCATAATGATTT